>CM053770.1:381159940-381221362 GCA_028658325.1 Potorous gilbertii | reverse complement strand
CGCAAATCTCCTTCACTGTGTTTCTGCGCGGCTTCCACTGCTCCAGAATTTGTCAGGAGTTCTTTTTACAGGAAATCTATGGGCTGTGGGTTCGGACCTAGCATAGGTGAGTCTTTCTACTCAGCCATCTTGGCTCCGCCTCCCTACTTATAACAATTTGAAAGAAAAAATATGTTATAGTCTGTCTGACCAGTTAGCTATTTCTAATATGCATATTTTTAACTAAGAAGAAAAAATGTAAAGAATCTCCTTAAAATGACCCAATTATAAAGAGGAAATCAATTATAGAAAATGTTATGTGGTCAATATAGTGAAGGTAATCTCTACATGTCTTCTTTGTATGTCTATTGGAAATATCTTTGTTTTGAAATGATTGCAGTCCATATGGCTACCATTTGGAATCAAGATAGATGATAAAGATTTTCTCTTCCTGAAATAATCTAGAATGTCAAAATATTGAAATGTTCACTTTTAAGAACAGGCTAGCCCATCATCTTCTTAGCTGGGCAAAATTTGAGTGAAATTGGATTTGCAGGGGAGCATGAAAAGATTAAAATTAAATATTGGCTATTAGGACCACATTTAATGAAGCCAGCTGGGTACCTCCTTAATTAAGCTCCCTCACATAAAGGGCAAGTTCTTTACTTTGCCATGATTACATTTCTTGTTTTGAAATTTATTAAAATGTTAGAAAACATTTTGTTGACCACAGCCTGATTTATTTTAGGCCTAGGTTAATTTCTTTTAGTTTCAGCCAGTCCGTTTAGTAGAATAAAAACATTGTCATCCAGCATCTTTATTTGCACTAATGGAGAAATCCCATTAACTGATGTCTCAATCATTAGAGAATATATCCCTGAAGCAACAGCACAATAGATGTTAAACTGTGGCAGGTTGCAGATTAGGCTTATGCCATCAGTAAAGCTATTCAGTAGTAAAACCTGGCTGGATTCCAGAATTATATTTTGCTGGTGAATGGCTGTGTGTGCAGAAACTTTATCCTAACACAGTACCCCTTTCTCTTCCAGTGGAAAACTAATCTTAACATAGTAGAGGAGAACCATAAATAGCATATGTAGTCTGACAAGTTGCTTTGACTTTTTTTGTTATGGTGCTGGTGGTGGTGGTAGGATGTGTGTGTGGAGGAGTGGAAAAGAAAATCCCTGGTTAATTCATTTCAGCGTGAGTGTAGTTATGATTATCTATAACCCTTTTGATCAGAAAATCCATATTCTTGGTGTAATTGAATTCTACTTACTAATCTTTTTTTTCTGGTAACAAAAACAACATGGTGAAGTGGAAAGAGACTATACTAAGAAATTAGGACAGTGTCTTCCTAATTGTATGAATTCCTGTAAATCACTTCATATTTGGATCTTCCTTACCACAGCTATAAATTCAGAATAATAATATTTGACCTTCCAAGGCCTAATGGAAAGAGGAGGGATTTGGAATCAGAAAGATCTGAGATCTCTATGGGCTGTACAGCACTGGGAAAGCCACTTAAACTCTCATCCTCAGTTTCCTGCTCTGTAAAATGGGGACAATTATAGTAATACCTATCTCCAGGATTAATGTGAAAATAAAAAATGTCAGATTTTTGAATCAGAAGACCTGGGTTCAAATTTGAAGTCTCTCACTTACCATTAATGCCTAGAACAGTACTTGGCATGTAACTGATGGATTGTGTGACTTTAGACAATTTACCTAACCATAATGTATATCTGCTTAATCATTTGAAAAGGAATGGGTTAGACTAGATGTCATCTCAGTGACTTTCAACTAAATCTATATCCTCATTGTCAAGGAAGTTTGTTGGTCTATTTTTGAGGTCACTTGGCATGAATTTCTTGATGAAGAGTGTGATCTTGCCCATTTGTCCACTTACTCATTAGTGATTGGGAATGATTTGGTTGGCTCAGTCTATGGTGAATCAGAGCCAACACTCTGGGCTAGACCTATGAAAAGAAGCTGAAAGATCTGCAGTGCCTTTGTTCCTAATAAATGCTAATTTAGGTGCCTAATGTTTCCAGACATATCAAGAGAGCATTGATTATATAGATCAGCAACCAGAGATCTGAGAGTAGACATTTATTGTTGGATGGGAACGGATGATTCCTGTGTATTGAGTATAGTGCTCTTTTCATCCTACCACCAACTCCATCCCAAGCCCTAGAGATATCAGCCATGGAGAAACAATTTACAGAGCCTCTGAGCCTAAGAAATAGCAATTTCAGTGGAAAATGTTGCAGAAGCAAGAGTTGCTGGATCCCTGTGATAGGACCAGAGCACCCCATTTCCCTGCAACAAGGATCAGTTTTCCCCAAAGGGCAACAAAGTTGTGCAAAGAACTGATTAACTCCTTCCTCCCTTAAATCAGTTTCCTGGTCACCTAAAGGCATAAAAAAGTCCTACCTCTGTGTATTCAGTGCCCTTCAGACTTGGTGTGCATCTGAAGACCATAAGAGCTACCATATCCCTCCCTGCTGACTATATGAAGACAGGGGGACCTGAGTCTAGAGAAGGTAACTACCACTGTATTCTTGTTGTACATCCTTATTGCATTAGGGTTTGTTAACAGTTCAGTTATTTGTAAGAGCCTCATTTCCCCTGAACAGTAAACTTTAACAGGGGCTTTCCATTAGATACATCTCAAACAACCTTGATTTCCTGTTGTTGGCCAAAAAGAGAGAGTAAAAAAAGGCATGTTCCAGCTGTGTATGCTCTCAAACCCGTGGCTCCAGGAGAAGAGAACCATGTGTTCAAGTGGTGGGAGCACAAGGACTCTCTCTCCTGAATAGAGAAGAGTAAATCCCTGGGTATCACCTACTTCTTGAGGAGGAGAGGCTTGTGCATATGGCCCCAGAAGTAAAGAAGCACAAAGAGGCTGAGCTTTATTCTGTCTGTTGGGTGAGATAAAGGCTGTCCTGTACCCAATGTGGCTACCTTTAGTACTTGCATGGGAACTTAAGACTCTTTGAAACACATCAGTGGAGATCTAGACACAGGTTTTATTTTAAGGTGAGGGGGTTAATGAGCATAGTGAGAATTTGAAGATCTGCCCCCAATTTTGAACCTGATCCAGGTAAGCTCAGAGCTTAAGGTTTTGGGAAATGAGTTGTATCTTTATAATACTTTGTAAACATTAAAGTTCTATATAAATGTCTAATACTGTTATTTGAAAGTGTGCTTAAAAGTATTACCTATTATTATACATGTATACACGTGGCTTCATGGTCCTATGTACAGGTCCTATGTACATCTACATGAAGCTACCACTTCAGCCATAGGTGCATATCATCTAGCTTGACATGTAGGGGGACATTCATTATTTAGTGTCCCAGAAATAGAAAAGAAAACATAAAGTTCTACACAGTACTAATTCTCTGGTGAAATGTTAGGTATGCACCTTTAAAATACCTATTATTAAAGGGCAATTATCATAAGGATAAAACTTTAGTCTCTTCCCAACTTTCCCTCAAATGTATATTATGATGGACTGGGAGTAGTACCTGAAGTAATTCTTAAGCTCTGTGGTTTCGTGGAGATAAGGATTGATTCAAAATTGGATCTAATTCCTAGTTCTAATACTATCAATGTGACCCTAGGCAAGTCATTTAATCCCACTGTTCCTCAGTTTCTTTGTCTATAAAAGGTAGATGATAATACTTTACTACCTAATCTTTGAAGATGAAGGAAGTACTTTATAAACCTTAACATTTCTTTTCTTCTTTTCTTTCTTCCTTTCTCTCTTTTTTCTCTCTCTCTTCTCTGTTTATGTCTTGGATCTGTCAATAATACCAGGTGTCAACTCCAGGAGTTTCTAAGATCCACTAGTGACATTTAAAACTGAAGAGATTGTTGTTGACTGCTTCTGCCTTATTTTAAATCTTTATTGGGGTTTGTCCACCAAGTACCATATATGGGTGTGGTGTTGGTCATAGGTTATTTGTATGTATTCCTAGAGAGGCAGCGTGAAGTAGTGGATAGGGAACTGGCCCAAGTATCCCAACCCTGGGCTTAACCTCTTAGGGTTCTGGGCAAATGTGGTCAAACTCAAAACGGAAAGGGGCCAGCAAACTGTACATTAGGACATCTGAAGACTCACATTGACCTAGAAAACCAATTGACAATACTAGCTATTTTCTATCATATTTTTACTTATTTTGTTATTTCCTAATTATATTTTAATCTGGTTTGGGCTACACTCCCAGGCTACAGTGGGGCAAGCCAATGGGTATTTGATACCTCTGTTCTAGGCCACTCTCTTAGACCAGAAGTTGCAGAGAAATTGCTGACCTGCATTGGTAGAGGGAATTTTTTCACTTAAAAATCACAGAAATCACAGGACTGATCTCTATCCTTATTGCTATCTGGATAGTGATCTCTTCTCCTTGTAGCAACTTATAACACAACCCATCAAAGGCTTTCATACGAACTTTTCTTCTTCTCCCTATTACTGCTTCCCAGAAGAGTCAATGAATTTTTTGTGTAGTAGGATTTTATTTCTCATGATTGCATTTGGAAGATCATTGCTCATTCAGAGACTTCTTTGACCTATAGCTCTGAGAAATGTGAACTACACATGAGCTTAGAGTATAGTAACATCACCAAACAAGAGCTTCAATTGATGAAGTGTTATATCAGGTGGGTTTGCTTTGTTTTGGTTGTTATTGTGGTTGTATTGTTTTTTAAAGATAGAGTAGATGTATTTTGGACGGTAAAGTCAAGATGTGGAGCTGAGTTCAAGAGGAAAAAAGAGAAAATGAACATTTTCGGTAGTATACTCCAAAACTGAGGAGAGAGTTTTCACCTATTCTCCAGCCAGGTCCCAGGATATCACAGGAAAAACATTATAAGTAGTAGGCAGTATTGCATGCTTAGTATCCACCAATGGAAATATGAGTTCCAAAGTGACTGTCTTCTTGTTTCTATGGAGAGTAAGACACACTGAAAGAGAATTTGATCATAATTACCTTGGAGCATAATAGATTTCATTCTTTGTACGTGGATGCAGATTCCCTTCCTTATTATCTATGTTGCTTCATGTCTTAATTAAATGTTTTTGCTATTGTATTTATGTCTCTGGAATGGTATGGCAAGATAATAACACATCAGATGGGAGCTCGGTTCACAACTTATTCTCCTCAGTCATACTAAACCTGAATAAATAAAATATACTATATGTAAATATAATGCAATTCAACATATATTAATTAACCACCTATGCTAGTGATGCAAAATTAGAGAAAAGAGATCTTTTCCTCAAGGAACTTTTACACTCTACTGCTTTCTTTTATTTCTGAGTACATTGTGTCGTATTTTCTGAGTATTAGGTGAACCAGAATATGGGACAAATATGCATTTTTCTGTATGAAAATTCAGATTGTTACTTATACTTGTATTAAAGATAAACTCTCTTTCCAGAAAGGCAGCTTCTTCTAATATCTGCCTCTGTAGCTTAAACAGCTGCCCATTAGGCAGAGCTCACAATAGCTCTGGTCATTAGCAGCCTCTTAAGCAACAGAAGCTCAAAGGATTCAGGGTAAGAAAGAGCACAGTGGCCAGTATATCTGATACATATATTGTCTTCACTCTGGGGGAAGATGATTTTTAACTTTAAAAGATAAATTTTCATGCTCTTTAATATAAAATATAGAAGCTGATTTTTTTGTGTGTTTAGTAGAATCAGTTTATATACTTTATAATTATACTTAAGCATGGAATTGGAATACAATGATGTTGATTTGTATTCTTTATGAAAATATCAATAGAATACATGGGATGGCAAAGGAAATGGTTACCCTACTTAAGGGAACATAAGAATTACAAGCTCTTTAAATTTTTTGATATATTTATAAATTCCTAATACAAAAATACATTTTCTAATAGAGAAAAAGAGTTCAACACAAGCAACTGGCAAAAGGAGCAATATATAAAGCTACTGAAACATTCTGCTGTCATAATCCCTGATTGCACTAATGAGAAATGTGTTTCATTCTCTGATGTTTGGGACCAAGATTAGCCATTGTAAAGAATCTGAGCTGTGCCACTTTTTAGTATTGTTTCCATGTATGCTATTATAGTCATTTTATGGTTGGTCTTTTGGTTCTGAATATTTTGCTCTGAATCAGTTCACACAAGATTTTTCATGCTTCTCTGAATTCCTCTTATTCTTCCTTTCATATGATATGATAAAATTCTTTTATATCTATATATAACAATTTATTCAGTCATTCTCCAATTGATGGGCATCCACTGTCAACTTTTTCTATCACAAAAGTGTTGATATTGAATGTTTTGATTTATGTGAGGCTTTTATTTCCATCTTTGACCTCCTTGAGATGCATGCCCAGTAATAAGATTGCTAGATCAAAGACTAAACTATGACTCTATTGATTTGGTGACTTTTCTTGTTCTTCTAGAACAGAGGTTTCACATGTTGGATGCACTATTAATGTGCCAGTTATAAACTGTACCTGTTAGTTCTCCACAAAAGCCTTACTCTGATGTCTCATTGTATTGTATAGGCGACTCTTAAGTTCTCAAATGCCTTGCCAGCAAATTATAACTCTGGAAATTCCTAAGTACCCCCTTCCCTTTTTCTCACAGGCTTTGAGCCCTGTGCCTAGTGATAGGCTCTGTGTTGTGCATCTAAGGACCAACTCAGAGAATTTTATAACTAATTTGGTCACAGGATAATGTATATGTATATCTTATGTATATATATATATATATATATCTGTATGTGTTTGCATAAGCTGTGTGTGCATATGTTTGTGTATATATGTGTGTTTATATGTATTACACATATATTTGTGGATATGGATATAGGTGTACTATATGTATGTGTATTATGTATGTACTATACACGTATATGTATATACATGTGTAAATGCATCCTATGTGTGTGTATTCGTCCTTCATTGCTGAAGAAGACCATACCATCAGAGAAATAATGACAGGATTTGCACTTGACTTTGTTTTGAGTGAGGGAGAACTGTACAGGTCAGCAGCCTCACTTCTCTTCCAGAGTTATCTGAATTCAGTGACCAGATATTCATCAGGATGACTGGATATGACCCAGAATGAGGCAGTTGGGGTTAAATGACTTGCCCAAGGTCACATAGCTAGTGAGTATCATTCAAGTGTCTGAGGTGAGATTTGAACTCAGGCCTCCTGACTCCTGCACTGGAGCTCTATCCACTGCACCACCTACCTGCTTCAAGTGCATCGTATGCTTATATATGTATGTACATTTTTAAGCAATACCAATTCTTGAAAGCTTTTGTAATAGAGAGTTGTGTTGTGGATTAGCAAGAGTTACCACACTGATTATATCACAGTTTGTTGAAATATTGAATTATTTATTAATTTAAGTAGGTGTCTTAATGAGATGTACTGGGCAAGAATTATTTTCATTTAGTTTGAATAATTTAGCATTTATGTAGTGCAGTTATCACATTTCTAAACTCAAGATAGTAACAAATGCTATTCCTGCCTTTGGAGTTATTTTTAGGTCGAAGGAGCTAATGTACTTGAAAGCACTATTTGGTTCTTACGTATTTTGTATTAAGCTATATGCCATGTATTAAGAGGTGGCTGGGATGTGGGCCTTGTGGTTTTGTTTGTGGATCAGGTCCTATTTGCTCCTCTTTGCATAAGAATCATTAAGAAATGTGCTAACTTACCCATTAAAGACAGCAGAGCAGATAGCTTCATCATCCTATCCTTTGGAAAAATCCTAAAAAATTAAGCCTCATTCGGAAGATCCCAGCAATTGAACAATTGATCCAGTAAAAAGGCCTGACAGACAAAAAGTTTGCCAAATATTTAGTCACAAGATTTGGCACCCCTTCCTCCCTGCACACAATTTTAAGCCCTATGAAACAAAGACAAAATGAAAAAACTGCAAGGTGCTTACATTGTACTAATGACTCCTACTCACTTCTTGTGTGTCATGTGGTATAGGTTTTAGAAGGAACCTATAGCTTGTGATTAGAAATTATTAAATCTTGAGTAAAAACAAAACCAATGACCTTGGAGAGGAGCTATTTTTTTTAAAAACACAGGTTTAGAATTGGAAGGAAAGCTTCTATATATCACTGAGACTTGGTAAGATGGGACTTATGACTAGATTGTGTCTCTGGAATGGTATATAACCTATTCAAAAGAAATAGAACAGATAAAATGGGGCAAGTGAAATAACATGGTATGCCAAGAAGATATATTCATATAAGGGATTCAGGAACCCTGAGGGGTAGAGGAAAGTGATTAAGGACATTTTGGGGAGAATCAATTAAATGCAAAACAGAAGTAATGCTATTTTGGGAATATACTATAGACCACCTGAACAGAAGGAAGAACTGGAAAAGGATTCAGGAAATAGATCACAAACTTAGTGTCTTGATAATAACAGCTAGCATTTCTATTATGCTTTAAACATCTTACATGTATTATTTTCTTTGATTTTACAGCAATAATCCTATGAGTTAGAAGCTATCATTATCCTATTTTACAGAAAAGGAAACTGAGACTGAAAGAAGTGAAATGATTTGGGGCAGCTGGGGGTACAGTGAACAGAGCACAGGCCCTGGAATCAGGAGGACCGAAATTTAAATTGGACCTCAGTCACCTGACACGTACTAGCTGGGTGGCCCTGGGCAAACCACTTAACCCTGATTGCCTCCAAAAATAAACTTAGAAAAACAAATTTTAAAAAAGAAGTTAAGTGATCTGCCCAAGGTCCCACAGCTAGTAAGCATCTGTCTCAAGTATGTAAGTGATAGGAAGATATAAAATTGTAGGGATGGGGAACTTCATTCAGTTATCTGGAGATGAGATCCTAAGAGTCTGAAGTGACTTTAGGGATTATCCAAGTCCTGCCCACACGTTTTACAGAGGAAAACTCTACACCACAAGCGAAGAAAATGATAAATTAATGTGTTGCTTTAATGATATCCTTCAAGAGAGAGTATACAGCAAGAAGAACTAGTATTCTGGATTGAGTCTGATGAATAGCATACCAAAGTAAAAATGACAGGAATTTTGAGAGGAGGTGACCACAACAGCACAGTTTGTGATGGATAAGGAGGGAATAACTGTGCATAGTCAGATGTACTGTATCTATTAGATTATGGGGAGGACAAATTTTAAAGAATTCAGAGGCAGAATAACATAGCTTAAAATGCAACTGGGGGAAATCAGACTAATAGAGATGAGATGTCCTCGAGAATGAGATTCTGATTATGCACACTTACAACAATTCCAGTGAGAAAGGAAAGAAGGTTTCCTAACAGACCAGTGTGTGACAACTCAGATTTTTTAAATACCTGTACAGAAAAGAAGATGGAAGGAAAGGAAGGTAACAGAGAATGACTGCAGAAGAGTAGAAAAGGTGGCAATGATTTTTAAGGGCAAAAAGGGGAGGTTTTGCTAGTTTGTTGCTTTGAATTTTTCAGCTACGATGAAAACAAAAAAAGTCACTTAAGAATATCATTTTTGAAAGAACTGGTATAATGATAACGGATGCTTCTGTTTTCTCTTCCAAGGAGCATGAGGATAGAACAAAAGTGGTTAACAGGGCATTAAAACCAAATGCAACATTTTAATGAGTTCAAGTCACTAAGGTCTGATAGATGACACTTAAAATTTTTATTTTTATTTTGAACTTAAACACCAAAAAAGAGCATTTCTCCATATGCAATAGAACATAAAAAATATACTCTAGAAAACTATGAATCTCCATTTCATAGTGATTTTTTAAAAAGTGTATAATAAATTCAACATGTTACTTTCAAAACTCTCCTACTTGTCTGTGCTTCCTTCTGAATTTCTTTCTATTCTTTTTAAAAAATGTCTCAACGACCCTATTGCTGGGCATCACTTTTGTTGCCTCCAACCTACACCAAATTTGAAACTGAGAGAAAGGAAGAAAAAAACCCAATGAAGACTATAAGCATAGTTGGTCATTGCATTGATCATTTCTTAAGTCTGAAAATTACTTTTCTTTACAATACTGCTGTCTTCGTATAAAAAGTTATTTTTCTACTCATATCACTTTGTGTTAGTTCATACTATCCCAGATTCTCTGAAATCACCTCTCTGTCTGGAAGTGGATGGAATATTACATGATAGGCCCTATGAAGACATGATTAATCATTTCATTAATCAGAATTCTCAAGTCTTTCAATATTGTTTTTCTTTACTATGTTGCTGACACTGTATATACGATTCTCCTGGTTCTTCTTTATTTCATTATGTTTCAACCTTTCTTACCCAGGTTTTTCTAATATCCCCTCTTTCCTCACTTCTCACATGGCAACAGAATTACATTGCATCCCTTTCTCACAAGTTGTTCAGCCATTCCTCAATTGTCTAAGATTCCATTTAAGGCATCCCCTTTAGATTGTACTTCTTTGCTTTTCCTCCTCAATATATCCCATCTTTTAGGATCATAAAATTTGCTTTGCTTGGAGTTGTTCTCTCCTCAGTATCATCCTCCCTCTAACTCCCATTCTCATTGTTTCCTTGCTAAGTTTGATGTATTTCTACATGAAATTTTGTGTGTGTTCAATCTTCTTTGGTTCATTTCAAGTAAGAGTGAGTCCATCTGGTGTCTGTTCCCTCCATTCCTTCTTCCATATTCTTTTTTTAAAGGATCTCAAGTTGGTTGGTTGTTGTCCTTCACTCTTGAAGAGGACCAAAATGACATCACCATAATAAAGTCAAGTTTCGATATGTCCTGCTGTGACTAATCAAACCAATATGAGTTTGGAATGCTCTATCACAGATTGGGCACAAATAGTTCATGTGGACATTTGGGGTGGATACTCCAAATCTACACATCCTACATTTCCTTTGTGTTGTTTCCATTCTGCTTTGCTCATAGAGCACAGCACCCCTTCTGAAGTGGGCATACCATGCTGAGCAGTTCTGTGTCAGTGTCTCCCATGTTGCACAATCAAAAAGTTTTTGAGAAAGACCTTGAGAGTTCCTTGTATTTCTTCTGCTGACCACCATGTGATTGCCTGCCCCATGTGGGTTCTCCATAAAATAGTCTTTTTGGCAAGCATACATTTTGCATTTGTACAACATGACCAGCCCACTGGAGTTGCGCTCTCTGAAGCATAGTTTGAAAGCTTGGCAGTTTAGTTCAAGCAAGAACATCAGTGTCTGGTACCTTATCCTGTCAAGTGATCTTCAGAATATTCCTAAGACAGTTCAAATGAAAGCTATTCAGTTTCCTGGCATGGTGCTGGTAGACTGTCCATGTTTCACAGACATACAACAAGGAGGTCAGCACAATAGCTCTGTAGACCTTCAGTTTGGTAGTCAGTCTCTACTCTCTCATATGTTTCTTTGGAGCCTCCCAAACACTGAGCTAGCTCTGGCAATGCGTACATCAATCTCATTGTCAATGTGTACATCCATGGAAAATATACTACCAAGGTAAGTGAACTTATCCACAGCATTCAAAACTTCTCCATTTGTTGTCACTAATGATTCCACCTATGGATGGTGTAGTGGTGCCTGGTGGAGCAACTGTGTTTTCTTGGTGTTAATTACTAGGCTAAAATTAGCACAGGCAGCAAAGAATTGATCCATATTTTGTTGCATCTCAGCTTCAGAGGCTGCAATGAGTGCACAATCATCTGCAAACAGAAAATCATGCACCAACACTCCTTCCACTTTGATCTTAGCTTGTAGCCTTTTCAAATTGAAGAATGGTAACTGACCTTAGTGATTGAAAGTGTTTGGCAAGATGAGGACACTGGGAAGTCACTAAGAAGTCTGTTGGCTTTGAAAACCCAGATGCCTGTGCTTCCCTCTCTGGTAACTATGGTCGGACAGTTGGACCTGTCTGTTGATGGTCAGGCAAAGGAAGCTATGCTTGTTGATCTTTGATTTCTCTGTATTTTCTTTGAAGTTCCCCTGAACCAGGTGAAAGAATCTCAAATATGAGACATATCAAGTTCTATCCCTTTCTTACTCCTTTCTATATTAACATATTCCTTTAGCTCTCCCTTTTATTTCCTCTTGCCTTACCTTTGGAACAATACCTATCCACCCCTCAGGACCTTTATTTTTCTTGTTTAACTTCCTACTACCCTCAAACTTCCTTTGTAGACATTAAATTTCTGGGAGGACATTTGTTTCTTCTCTTTCTGTTAGAAAGTTTATTACTATGGCATTTTATAGGTCTTTCCTAATAAAATCAAATAAACTCACCTTTCTGAATTTCACTGTTCTCTTGGGTTGATATTTCAGAGCTCTTTAATCAGTTCTGGTCTTTTCATCATGATTGCTTGAAAATATTTTATTATATTCCTCTGCCATAGGATTACACTCAGTTTTTCAGGGTAAGCAAATTTTGGTTGTGAATCTGTATCTTTTTCCTTCTGGAATACTATATTCTAAGGTATCCTTTTTATTTAAAATTAGAAGCTATCAAATCTTGTGTTATCTTTTCTGTGATCACTTGGAACTTGAACTCCTTCCTTCTGTGTGCTCTTTTTATTTTGATATGAGAGCTCTGGATTTTGGCTATGACTTTTCCTAAGTTTTGTTTTTGAGGCTTATTTCAGGAAGTGACTGGTGAATTCTATCTTCATTTTGCCTTCTATTGCTAATAGATCTGGGAAATTTTCATTTATAATTTCTTGAAATTTAGTATTCAGGATTCTTTTATGTCATAGTTTTCAGGAAATCCATTGATTCTTAAGTGATTTCTCGTTGCCTGTGTCCAGGTCAATTGTTTTTGTTGTTCTTAATCAAGACAATAAAGCCCAAAATCTGAAACAGTTTTAGAAAGAAATATATTTGGTCATTTGGCAAAGGAGAAAAGCCAGAAAAAGGGTTGGCTCCTGTTAGTCTTTGTGAGGTTTATATTTTATAGAGTTCAGACCAAGAGGACCTGAATGAACTAAGTGGGGATGTTTCTAAACAGGGTCCATGTATATCAGTAAATACAAACATTCAAATTAAAGTTGATTGAGATGTAAGCATAAGCATTCAGATTTAGGGAACTCAAAACACACATCAGGTGGACCCAAGACCTGGGTGCAATCTAAGCATTCTCTACAGCCATTTGGCTCCCTGGAGCTTCTTTGAGGTCAACCTGACCTCTACAATGAACTTTTGGGTTAGACAATTTCTAGTTACATAAAACTAGGTTCAAACACATTAATAAGTGATAAATAATAAAGTATTATCCCACAGTATCAGATACCTTACATTTTCTTCATTTTTTTTCAATCTTTTTATTTATATTGTCACATTTTTACTGTATCATGGAATCATTAATTTCTGTTTGGTCTGTTTTGGCTTCAGGGATTCTATAAGTAAGGTTTGCCACTTTCTTCTTTAAGATATTTATTATCCTTTAATTTCTTTCCCCCAGCGATTTTTTAATCTCTTACCTCATTTTGTCTAGGAATTTATGGAGTCCTTGTAGAAAATACATTTTCCTTCCTTTGAGTCTCTGCTTGCATTTGTTTGGGAGCTACTTGCTTCTTCCTTTGAGGAATCTCTAGATTTACAATATTTTCTTATGCAGGTTCATATTTTTCTTGATATAATCATCTCTTCAGCTTTAGTTACTTAGTTGAGACTTTATGCCAGTAGTGGACCCTGCTTAGTCTTGTCTTAAGTCACCTGGCTTCCTGCACTGGCTTTTATTTCCTAGGATTAGAAATCCTTGTTCTTTGTGGCTCAGAGCATTGGGTATTCAGGGCTTTTTTGTATGTCTCAGGATAGAGAATTAGTGATCTCAGAGCCCCTGGTCCTGGAGTGTCTCTATCTGAGGGCTGCTGTACCCTCTGCCCACTGCTGCTCCCCAGAATTTCCAAGATCCTTGCCCTGGGACATTCTGTATATCCTGAGGCTTTCTTGGGGGAGTTCTCTGTTGTTGCAGCCTCTAGACACAGTGCCTTATAGGCTACAAGTGTCTGTGATTCATCTACGGTCATCCTGGGATGCCATCCTGTGCTGGTATTGGCTTTGCTGGCGCTCACCTTTCCCATCATCCATGGGCTTCCGTTTGACTTTCTGTGCAGCTCTTTACTTACTATACTTTCTCATTGCATTTCTTGATCATTATTTGGTCTGGCATGAAAATTAGGATATTGTTGGAGTAGTGTGTGGGATCTGGGTAGTCTGCTTCCTATTCAGGCAATTATCTTGGCAGGAACTCCCTGAGAAATTACATTGGTCAGTACTAAAAGAACTCGGAGGTGTGATTTGTGACAATTTGTTAATGATCTTTGGATGGCAAAGAACAGAATAGGTGAAATAGACCAGATAAATGAAAATATTTTGATTTTTCCAAAAAGGAGGAACAATAAAATGTTTATTGTATAAATCAACGTTTTTAACTAATTCTTGAAACAATTGTAGACAACATTTTAAATGATGATCTATTAGCAAACAGAAAGGGAAACAACCATTACTAAAAGTCACAACAGTTCATCATGATGAGGTCAGTCCAGACTAATCTAAATTCCCTGTTTAATAAACTCATACATCTAGAGAGCAATTAGTTTCATAGATCAGGAGTATATATACATACGTAGTACACATAAATATGTACATGCATGTATATGTATATTTCAGGAGAGCATTCAGCAAACTTTCTCATGCTATCTTTATGAACAAGATAATGCTTGAATCATGGGCTAAATGACCACTTGACAGTGCTATAAATGGAATAATGGAAAACCATTTGGACAAGGGTAAGTTAAAGTGGATGTCTTCTGGGCCCTATCCAATCCTTAGGCTCTGTGATTCTCTGAAAGTGCACTGAATTTGGTGTCAGAACACTTGTGTTTGAATACTTGCTCTCTTGTTTACTCATTAGTGCATACATCAGATAATCTCTTTGCACTTATTTCCTCCTTTGTAAAACAGGAATTCTATTACCTATATTTCCATCTCCATAAAGGTTTTGTAGGGAATGAAAAGAGACAATGTATGTGAAGCTTTGGAAAGTTGTATTTGTATACAACTTTACAAATGTATTACACATATACATATACATATATATATATGTATTTATCTAAGTCATTGAATATCATTTTTAGATATTATTTCATGATTCACTCTTTTCATTAGTCACACTTTTCATTAATCTAGATTGTTAGCTCCATTTTAAGACTAAATTTATTTTTGGTTTTATATGTACATAAACATATTATGTATTACTTCTTAAAAGCATGATTAAATACCAAGAATGATTTTAACAGAAATATCTATCTGAAGACAGAGATGCAGACTTTAAACCTCAATTATAAAATAATATGGAAAGGAAACTATAAGTGTAAATCAGTATTACAAAGTACTTAACTTCAAATGCCTAACTGTATAACATGTTTTAAATTTTCACTGCTTTGTAAGTGAAATTCAGCAGTGTCATATAATCATTTCCCCTGTAAGCAGTGACTTTCTCCTAAAAGGGGAAAGCACATTAGCATGGAATATGCTGTTTCAATTATTTATGATGGTACAAAGTACAGGAAAGTTAATTTTGTTTATGTGGCATATCAGAGAATTTGTAATTATTGAAGGGAATGAGAGCATATCTTACCCAAAAAGAACAGCTCTTCTAGTATAACAGATCTCCCACACAACTCTAAAATCATACACTAATTGGGTTCAATGTGGGGGAGAAGTCTACAGCTTGAGCCTCCACTGACTTCCTATTCCCTTAAAAGATCAAGCAGGAACCATAAATAAAACAACATATTGGAAGAGAAGAGAAAAATAAATAGTAGGAAAAGTTATGAAGTAGAATCATTCAAAGTCCTCACAGGCAAATGTGGGGAAATTTCCTGCAAACTCATATACTGATAGGGAAAAGAACAAAACATGAAAACCTCAACTTCTAAGGTAAAGAATGTTTTCAACTTCAGGGTAATTTACCTTTTTTTTTGATGGCCAATGGTTAAGAATAGCTAGCACTTTGAAGTTGGCAAAGCACTTCATATACAATCTCATGGAAGTTTTATATCTCTGTAAGGTGGGCGCTATAAGTATCCCCATTTTACATATGACAAAACTGAGGCTGATAGCAACTAAATGACTTGCCCTGCATCACACTATTGGCCATAACCGGAGGCAGAATTTAAACTCAGTTCTTTTGGACTTGAAATCCAACGCTATTATCTACTGTGCTACCTAGAAAACCTCCAGCACTCTGGTTGTGAACATCAAACTGTGCCTAACTAATTCTCAGTTTTACCTCCCACATCTCCTTGGTGTGATCTAGGAATTCTAGCTGCTGCTATACTGTTCTGCCTTCTTGGCTGAAGCTCCACCCTGTGACAAGAAAAGCTAATGTTGTCTGAAACTCTGTTTTACTTCTGTTGTAATCTATCTTTGTAGATATGATCCACTGAAGTTCCATCATGTACTGCACACATTCCTCAATGGTTAGAATATACCTATCCCCTTGTCTGCCCCACCCCCCATCCCAATGATTCTGAACCGTAGGCTGCCAATGTGCAAATTCATTCCCCATCCCCATCTGCCCTGTCTTTTATTCTCATATTCCTTATTTATTATTTATTATCTCCCTAGTGTTTCACTCCAGATTTACCCATCCCTTTTACTATGCTTTCTGAAATACTTGCTCTATAATTAACAAATTTGCTTTCATGTTACCCTTTTTCCTTTCTCACTCCTTCCATCTTCCATAACTCACTGAGATCTGGATCTCACCTAATGTCACTGCATCCCTTTGCCACTCTTTCTAGTACTGGTTGGAGTGAATGGGATGTTCAGGGAGAACTATCACCTCTGATGTGAGGACTTGCTGAGCCCTTTTCAGGACTGCTCATCCACCGTTGACATCCACCTGTCACCTAACTCTCACCTGTGGTTCCAAGAAGCTGTAGCATGCACAGCGGTCATACCCCATTAAAACCATCTCAGCAGATGGGCTGAACCAGGTTGATGGTAACCAACAGACCTCAAACCTGTCAGTGAGTTTACCCCAAGCATTTGAAGACTTCCCCTGAAAAATATGGGTAAGAACAACTTGTTCTACAGACCATGATGGAGGCTGAAACAGTCATCGTGGAGCTATTAGAGTATGGTGAGGCGTTGAAGACACCAAAGTCTTGCATCCTTGGCCATTGCTACTCCTCTTGACTTTTGTCTTGTCACTGGACTTCAGTGACTCTGGAAGAGAGAGTGAGGCCGACACCTTTGTGCAGCTCTGCTTCACTTCAATCCAATTCACACATGAGACAAAACATAGTCCTGTGATGTTACTGGAACTCTTCAAAAATGGAGACAAAAAACAGTATTGATTGAACATTCCCTCAGCTTGCTGGTAATGGTGAGGGAACCCGAATAATCTTGTTTCCATTCACTGCTTCTAAATTCTTACTCTACTACCATCACTAAGAAATCTGTCTTCATTTGAAGTTCACCTTATTCAGATTTATTCAGTCCAGATCCTTGTGGTTATCACATGTCACCTCCAGAACATTCTGCTTTCCTTGATAGTTCAGTGCCTGACTAACAGCCTTTTTCTTCATTAAAACTAAATGATTTTTAACTTTTATATTGATATTATCTCAGATTCTCTACCCTACCAATTCCTCAATCTACTCATGATCTACAATTTTACTCTGTCTTGCTACACACAGATAGGGTCATACTCTTAATTTTACTATAACCCTCAAATATTCTACTCTGTGTTTCTGAATTCTGAAATTGTGTTTATCTTTTGTCTGGAAGAGGATCATAACATCAGGGAGATGATGACATGACTTGCACTCAGCTTCTATTTGAGTGCGGGAGGGCTGTGCAAAGTTACAAGCCTCACTTTCTCCTCCAAAACCATCTGGGTCCAGTGGCCAGATATTGATCAGGATGACTAGAGATGACCCAAGCATGCAATGGAAGACCCTGGCCTCCTTAGGTCAAGGTAAATTTTGATGGCTGAAAGTTACCTAGTTAACTTAAGGCTTACTGGCTAGATTTCTTTTTCAAAGACCAAACATTAAAACCATTTTATTCTGGAGCTCCTGGATTGAACAATAGGTCCCTGCCCAACCTCTACTTAATGGCTATTTTTGAGTCCTCCTGGCTCAGAGTGAATGTAAATATTAACTGTTTCTCTTTTAGCTAGCAACCCTAGGGGTCTTCCCCTCTCAATTTGCTTTTTTTTAATTAAGGGGGCCATCTCTTGACTCATTTCTTAAAGAGGCCTATTCACTGAATGTCTATTGTCTCACTCCAAGTGAGAACCTTATCTTAAAAGGGCCAAGGTTTCCCACTGTATCGTGGGCCATCTTCAGTCATCTTGATTGACATCTGGCCACTGGACCCAGATGGCCCTGGAGGAGAGAGTGAGTCTGGTGACTTTGCACAGTCCTCCCTCACTTAAATCAAAGTCAACTGCAAGTCATCTTCAAGAATGAAGGACAAATCACCCAACCTTCAATATCATCTCTTTTCTCTCTTCTCTTTAATTTCTTCACATCTACTGGATGTTTCTCTGTTGCCAATGAACATACCATATCTCCTCCATCTTTAAAAAATCCTCACTTGCGTCTACCATCTTTGCTAGCTGTGATCCTATATTTCTCCTCTTCTCAGCTGACTTCCTGAGAAAGCCCTTAATACTTGGCACCTCCAATTTCTCCCCTCTTACTATATATTCTAAATCCTCTTGTAATCTAACTTCTGACTTCATGACTGAACTGCTGCTGCTCTCTCCTAAGTAACCCAAATCTAAAGACCTCTTATCATTCCTCATCCTTCTTGACCTTTTCTGACATTGTTTTCTCCGTATTCTCTTCTCAACGTTTTTGAGATACTGCTTTTTCTGTTCTCTCTTTTTGAGTCCTCTTTGCTGAATCTTCATCTAGGTCACAGCCACTAACTGTGCCCCTCAGCCCCACTCCTAAGGTTCTGTCCTGTGTCCATTTCTCCTCTTCCTCTATATTACTGTACTTGGTGATCTTATTTGCTCCTATGAGTTCAATTACTATCTTGATGAAGATGATTCCAAAATTTATATATCCAGCCCTAACTTTTTTCTTGACTCATTCTTGTATCACCAATGGCCTTTTAAACATTTCAAACAGAATATCCCATAGATATCTCAAACTCTCTTTGTCTAAAACTGAATTTGTTATCATTCTCCCCAAACTTCTTCACTCCCATTCCCACTTATAAGCTTCCATGTTATTCTTGGCAGCACTACTATCCTCCCAGTCACTCACATTGTCAAACTTGGTATGATGCTTGACTCCTCTCCTTCATTCACCCCATATGTTCAATCTTGTCACTTTTACATAAATTCACATCGTCTATTTACAAATTCTCTTCTCTCCACTCATGCAGTTGTTTTATTGTTGTGGTTATTTAGTCATTTCAGTCATGTCTGACTCTTCATGACCCTATTTGGGGTTTTCTTGGCAAAGATACTGGAGTGGTTTGCCATTCCTTTCCCTAGTTCATTTTACAGATGAAGAAATTGAGGCAAATAGGGTTAAGTGACTTGCCCAGGTCACACAGCTAGTACATATCTAAGGTTAGATTTGAACTCAGTGACTTCAGGCTCAGTGCTCTATCAAATGCGCCATCTAGCTGCCCAACACCATTACACTGGTGCAAATCTTCATCATCTATCCCTATACAAATGTAAAATGTCACTTTTGGCATTTAAAGACCTTCATAATCTAGATCTTTTCTACATTTCCACTCTTACATTTTATCCCCATTCATTTACTCTATTATCCAGCAATAAGGACTTTCTGCTTTTATTAGGACATGACACTCCCTTTTCTGACTCTGTGACTTTTCATTGACTGTTCTTCATGCCTAAATTGCTTACCCTTTACCTAATGGCTTGCTTCAAGACTCAATTCAAATCCTACCTTCTGCAAGAGGCTTTTTCTAGGCATTCCTTCTACCTCCCCCTTATTTCTAACAGAGTTAGGGTGCCTAAATTCCATTGATATTTTCCCTTTCTAAAGGGACAGGGGAGATTCACCACCCCTACTTCACCCTAAGTGCCTTTTGCTGAGTTTTTCTGAGGCAGGGAATGAAAGTATGTATCCCTTTCTATGTGTTTATTTAATTTGTTACCCTATACACTCCTACTCAACAACAATAACAAAAACATATAACTGTAATACCAAATTTTATATGATAATGACATTAGTTTCTTTTTTTAAGTGCCCCTTGAGTTCCAGAAGAAAGATTATCACTAAACCGGGAAATCAGGGGAGACGATATGGAGGATGTAGTATCTTAGTTAAGCTCTAAAGGATGAATGAAAATTCAGCAGGTGAGGAGACAAGGGGATAAAGGAGGTTGGAGTAGAAATCCTCAGCTCCTTTCAGATCTTAAGTGGTGCTCCTATGATCCTAAATGTGTTCCTAGGAAAACCAGCCAAGGTACAGAGACAGGAAATACAGCAGCATCCAGTCAGGGAATAAGAATTCCCTTGAAACTTCAAATCTGAAAAAGCACCTAGAAATGTTAGCTGGGGGGGGCGGTGGGAGAAAACTGATGACCTCTGCCAAATTCTTGCAATCATAGTTATGCCTTTTTTTCCCTTTAAACTAAGACAAATACTGTAATTCTAAACCCAAGCAAACAAAACCCATGCCTTCCTTTTGTAGAAAGAAGTTGAACTGGGCTAGAAACCTTTAGAAATTGGAATCTGGGAAGCTATATTGATAGAAAATATAGAATCCGACTCTAGAAACTCCTCACTAGATCAGCACTCAAGACCCTCACGGTCTGGTTCCAATCTATCAATTCATTCTGATTTTAAAGGATTCATTCCTTTCCAGTCTCTACTCCTGGGATAGATAAAGGTTTGCCAAAACCAAATACAATCTTTAACAGCTTTCTTTTATTTTATCTTTTCCTAGGTGATCAAGTCAGCAAAGTTCTTAGTAGCTACTTACCTTAGCACTAAAGAGAGCATGGATTATTTTTTCATAATCACAATCTTATAAACCACAATATGAGGTCAGTTGGTGGAAGAAGACTACAAACCATTTAAATGATTTACCATGAAGATTTTCTGATAATTAAATAAATTATTTTCTTTTTGTTTAGACTCTCACCAAATTAGTTCCCTTGAAGTACACACAAATGTTTTCCCCATTGGCTCATTAAGGCAGTTGAACTGATTCGACTGGGTTTACTTCTCTCTTTTTCTCTCAATCTTTCTCTTTCTCTCTTAGAGGTAATTTTCTCTGAGTTTTTGAATTTTTGCTTTAGAAGAAGCCATTTCCTGTTTCTGTTCAATTTTTAAATTTCTTGTCAAGGGGATAGAATTTGAATATATCTGGAATTCTGCTTACCTGTAAGGATACCTGTGCAAACACTCACCTCAGGACAATATATTCATTAATAACCATGTCAATGATTACAGATCAACCAACTATGTTGGGTAATATCATATAGTTTATTTGCAAATAAAACACTTCACAGTCATAGAAAGAATTTTGAAAAGCCAGGAGGATCCTACTTATAGTTCCAAAGTCTACTTACGTGACTTTTAGACCAAAGAAGGTTTTTCCCCAGGAAAAATAATTTTGTGAATTTTGTGACTACTCTTTGTTGATCAAGTTAGAATTGACCTCTAAGCAGAAGAACTAGGAACAACAAGATATCAAAGTCATAGAATCATATATTTTAGAACTGAAAGAAATTTTACAACTCAGTTTTTCCAACCTCCTCATTTTGTCGCTTAGTGATCAATGACAGGTAGTCCTACAGCCTAGGTCTACTTATTCCCTAGTCTAGTGCTCTTTCAATGATAACAAATTTCCCCTTTATTGATCTATCTTTTAAAAATGGTTAATTAATTTCAGTTGGTACATGAAGATACTATTTTATGTATTTTAAATAAATACTGATGCTTTTTATTAATCCCCAATGGAATTTTTATTACAATCGTCATAAACTTATAGAGTAAAAAAATGAAACACTATAACCATTATTTTATAGTTCATAAATACTGACATCTAGTGGTTACTTTCATAGTTTAATATACTGAATTAGTTAATTTTCCCTGTTATTTGCTCAATGCTTTACAAAATTCTTACTCCAATGCCCCAAAGTGTTTGGGAATTGACCTTGGGTCCTTAAAATCTATGATAACACAAATTCTAGTCAGAAGAAAAGGTTCTATACATGGTCCTAGTAACAGATAGTGTTTGCTGTCTGAGGGTCAGCCTAAATAAGTAGCAAGAGGTCATCAGACCATTCCCCAGTAGAGAAGTAGTCAAAGAATATGAACAAATATTTCTTAAAACAAGTATTGTAAGCAATTTACAGTAATTTAAGCTAATGTTTCCTATTACTAATAATAAGAGAAATGCAAATCAAAACAAACCTAAGGTTTCATCTTACTCACAGAAAACTAGTGAAGATGATGAAAGGCAGAAATAGTAAATGTTAGAGGAGATATGTCAATACAGCCACACTAATACATTGTTGGTGGAGTTGTGAAATAATTGGCCCAACCATTCTGGAAGGCATTTTGGAATCATGCAAATAAAGTAACCAAAGTGCAATTACTGTTGTCCACGGTGACCTAGAAATTCTACTGCTAGTAATATACTCCAAAGGGGCCATTGACCAAAAGAAAGGCACTATATATACTAACGTATTCAAAAGAGTACTTTCTGTGGTAGCAAAGATTTGGAAAGGAAGTAGGAGCCTATCAGTTGGGGAATGACTTAATAAATTGTGGTATGTGATAATGTAATGTGTTGCAATAAATGGTGAGCATAATGAATATAGGAAAAACAT
The DNA here is from genome assembly GCA_028658325.1 of Potorous gilbertii. Classification (NCBI taxonomy): domain Eukaryota; kingdom Metazoa; phylum Chordata; class Mammalia; order Diprotodontia; family Potoroidae; genus Potorous; species Potorous gilbertii. The sequence continues at coordinate 381,198,571 of CM053770.1, read as the reverse complement.
AGAAAGACTTAAATGAATTAACACAAAGTGAAGTAAATAGGGCCAGGAAAACAATACACATCATGACCACAAGAGTGTAAATGGAAGAAGCAAAAACCACAAGATAATTGAAAAAAAGTTTAGAATTATTATTGACTTTATTAAATTATTTTTGTGAATTATCCCCGCCCCAGAAACATAAATCCCAAATTCTAGGGGTACACAAAAGTTGTCAAAAATGTTTAAAAAAGAACATCTTTGAAAACCATTTGGAGTAATTTTTCCTTAAACAATAAGTGAATCTGAACCAGTCAAGTTAAGTTAGAGACTATATCAAATCAAAGTCAGATGATCAATACTGTGGTTGCATATATTCATAGGAATACATGATCTTATTGAATTCAGAATAATTTTATTTACTTTCCCAGTTTTTTTTTTAAAAAGCTGTTCATCAGCTGATCCGTGGCGTAGCAGTTCCAGAGATCATGGTTAGGTATAGTTGTTCTCTGGTTCCCCAGCTCCAGTGGTTGGCTAATTTTTTGGTGTGTCTGCCCTATCTAGCATTTCTGATGTCACTGTTAATTCTGTTGATGCTGCACCTTGGATCTTGTTGACATCATTGATACACACCCTTTGTCCACTGACTGTTTCCCTTCATCGAATAACTTTGTTGTTTCCTCCTGAAACAGCCAAAATGTTATTTGTGATAGACCAACTCACATGCCATACAGCATTAGTGAACTTGTGCAGTAATAAGTGATTATGTGTTTCCCAGAAACATCGTAAAAGTCCAGAACATCCTGAAAGCAGCTGGCAATTGTGCTTGTTGGCAGGCCAATGGAATGAGTCCATGCAACATCTTGAACCTAGTCACTGTTAGCTTCTAGCTTATGATCCTCCTTCCAGTGAGGATCTTCCTCCTTCAGTAGCTCTACCAAGTCACATTCACCCAATGCAAACTTCTTGATATAGTTTGTTTTTTGCCCAGATGCTGGCACAGCTGACAGCATTACAGTCAATGATGAGCATTATTGAGTTTTTTCACTTCCTGCTACCAAAATGTAACAGTGAGAACAGCCTATCTGAGCTGCCACAGACAAGAAATAACCTGTAGTAATGCGAGGCCCAGCCTTCTGTGTTCACTGAAGTCCTGTGTAATCATATATATTTTCACAAGTGCTATTTTCATCTTTCAAGTGATGACTTTCTGGTCATAAGAGCAGAAGGATTAGATATTTCCATATATAGAATGAGTCCAGTGTGGCAGACAGCCTGAGTCCCCATGCGCCTTGGGCATGGGCAGGCGGAAGAAGATAGGTCAACTCCATTTATTGATCTGAGGGTCAGGGTATATATAGACAGAAACTACAAGTCCACGTGACATTCTGCTCTTCTCCTGTCCTAGTGATTTGGCCAGTCTTTTTGTCTTAAAGATCGTTAGCCTAGAGGGCATCTATTTTACATATCCCTCGTATTCTGTAGTTCTTTTGTTTGTCTCATGGAGAGAGCAACATGGGAGGGGGAGCCGTATGGAGAGCCATTCCAACTGATAATGAGCACAGTCTCAAAGGACAGTTTCCCTGAAGGTCTATCCTGAACTTGTCAACCGTACTCCATCCTGGCCCTTAACAAGCCCAGGTCACTTGCCATACACAGCCTTTATAATCCCTCAGGTAAGACATGAGAATCTGACCGCTATTCCACACATCAAAGATTTTGACACATCTATCTGATGAGTAGGTGGCCAACTGCGTTCTATAATAGTCTATGTAGGCATCATGAATCATATCCTCTTGAGAAGTATTTACAGTGTTAATGACTGACACATGCTGGCTCTATAGGTGGTTCTTAGTCTTGTATGTAGGAGTTTTTCCTAGAGTGGCAGCCAGAATAAACAACTGAAAAGTAATATTGCAAAATTTATAAAGAAAAGTTTGGTCTGAAAGAAGAGATATAAAAAGACAGTTGGTCCATAAGTATGGAAGATGGCCTACAATGGCAATTTCTTTTAAATATATTGATTGGTTTTAGTTAATTTTTTCTTTTTTTCTTTTCTTTTAAAAAATTCTTTGTCTTAAGGACAGTGCTCTGGGTGGGAAAAGGTGAAGGATACAGGGGAAAATCAAGGTAACATGAAAACAAAAGTTATCAATAAAATATTTTCAAGTGTTCACCATGTCTTTTTTGAAACCATCTAGTTCCTCATTTCCTATAGCACAATAATATTCCATCATAATCATAGCAGAGATATTTGGGGGGCACAGTAGATAGCATACTGGGCCTAGAGTCAGGAAAAGTTGACTCTTGCTAACTTCAAAAGCTTGCTAGCTGTGTGACCCTGGGCAAGTCACTTAATTCCTATCTGTCTGTAATGGTAATTTAAGTGGGAACCACTTTCTCATCCATTAATAGGCCCATGGTCACATGGAAGTCTGAGTCACTTGGAGCCTGTGGTGGGAGAATTTTGTTGAACAGGTGGAGCAGGAAAGGGTAGAGCAAGAAGTGAGTCAGAGCAATCCAAACTGGGAAAGAGAGAGCAGATAGCAACTGGCATGAGTGGGAGAGCTTGTATGTGTTTTGTTTAAGGAAGCTGGTTTGTGGGAAGACAAACAGAGGGAAGGCTTGGGGATGGTAGTAACCCCTGCATTGTAACTGCCTATACATTTCTTTGTTGCTATGATGGATTTGGCTAGCTGGTCTTGGATTCAGCTTTCTGATGTTTGAATAAATGTTTTGGTTCTGTCTTCCATGTGGAGAGTCTGTTGTATTTTACCATTCAGAATTGTGCTGGCAAATTCATAGCCATCCTATGGTGCTGTGAATATCACATTGGTGTTAGCTGCCTCAGTTTCTCCAAGTGTAAAACAGAGATAATAACAGTACTTCCCTCTTAGGGTTGTTGGAAGAATCAAGGGCAGCTAGGTGGTGCAGTGAATAGAACACCAGACCTGGAATTAGGAAGGCCTGAGTTCAAATCCGGCCTCAGACACTTACTAGCTGTGTGACCCCGGACAAGTCACTTAACCCTGTTCACCTCGGTTTCCTCATCTGTAAAATGAGCTGAAGGAGGAAATGGCAAAGCACTCCAGTTTGCCAAGAAAACCCCAAATGGGGTCACGAAGAGTGGGACATGACTAAAACAACTGAGCAACACAAAAAACAAAGGTTCAAGTGAGATAATATTTGTAAAACATTTAATACAATACCTAGCCTATGGTAGAAACTTGATAAATGCTTATTCCTTTCCCTCATATATCACAATTCTACCATTCCTCAAGTGATTGGTATTTCCTCAGTTTCCCGTTTTTTGCCACCACATAAAAGGCTGCTATCAGTATTTTTGTACAAATAATACTTTTCCCTCTTTCTTTTATTTCTTTTAAGTATATGCCTAATGGTGGTGTAGCTTGGTCAGAAGGCATGCTTTCAAAAAGATCCAGAAAGATATAAGAACATAGACATATTGACTTGAACCGAACCAGAAGAACAACTTTCGTATCATCAATACTATAAAAGTGAATGTTTGAGGACTTTTATAAACTGATGAAGAATTAAAGGAGCAGAACTGGAAGGACAATTTATGAAATAACGTCAACACTGTATAAATAAACAAATCTGAAAGCTGTAAGAACTATGGTGAATACAATGACCATTCATGATCCCAGAGGACTGATGATGGAACATATTATCCATAACAGAGTAGTGATGGACTTAGGATACAGAGTGAGATACTCACACATATGTATACATATATATGTGTGTTGTGTATATGTATACACATGTATGTATATATATACACACATAAAATGTGGGGGTGGGAGGCATATATGTATGTATACACATAATCATTTAGGGGATTTGTTTTACTTGACTATGAATATTGTTACCTAGGATCAAGTCTGATACTGATTTGCCATGTGGCCTTATTCACTTAATTTCCTGATGATCTAGGCAACTAAAGGCTTTACTTTATAGAGAGAGTACTAACATACATAAGTGGAGGGGATTTCCTCATATAAGAAGTTCCCTGTATAAATGAAGCTCTAAGTGTTGTCCCTATTCCTTTATAGGGGTGGGGAACCTTGGACCTAGAGGTCACCTGTGGTCCTCTAGGTCCTCAAGTATGACCCTTTGACTGAATCCAAACTTCACAGAACAAACCCCCTGCTTTAGAACATATTTACTGTGTATGTCAATAGCATTCTTAGATCATCAAAGCTCAAAATTGGCAGAAACTCACAGTAACTCAAATCTAGAACATTTTCAGAGATTAATCACCCAAACACATTTATTGGGTGCCTCTAATGTTGCAGGTATTGTGCTAGGCACTGGAGGCACAAAGGTAAAAAGGAAAGAAGCTATGCACTGAGATTATATTTTATTGGGGGAGAATGGAAGGCAACATGCACACATGTAAGTTAAATAAAAGGAAAGAAACCTGGGGAGGGGGCGGGGCAGAAGTTGTAAGCGAAGGGATTAGGAGATTAGGATCTTCCACATGTGGTATGAACACCTCTGGGGCCCACTGTGTCCAAGGTTGCACCTTCCCAACCACCACTGTCTCCCCATAATGATGTTGGCCAGACTCTGGTAGAGAGGGTTACAGCTCAGACTGGTTTGTGCTTCACCCTTATTCTCAACTTTTTGTTTTCTTTTTTACCCCAAATCAAAGGACTCCTTGTGGCTCTATTTATGCTTCTAAAATCACGCAATTTGGATGTTGCTCTATTCTGCTCATATGTGAGACCAATCTTGCTTCAGCTATTCACAGCATGTTACTCACCTGGGTAACATAGCAGTTGGTCTTTATTAACACTGAAGTTTAAGACAATGAGACATATGAGAAAATGTGGCATGTCTTAATTCTGGTCATGTAGCTTTTTAATTTCTATATTTGGTTGGTGTTAGAATAGGGAATTATTTACATTGATGCTTTGGGTATACAAACAGGTTGGCCTGTCAGATTCCAAAAGCATTTTCCTTCATAATCCTCTTCATGTTTACCTCTGCCATCTGATCTGATAGATTTCAGGCCCCAGGGGAAAAGCAGAATATAGAACTTCAATCTCTCCCTTCTACTGAAATAACAAAGCTTTAGATTTAGCATATTCAGTTCATTTTGCAGAAGGAAATATTCAGGCATGAAGGGGTTAAATAGCTTCCTCAAAGTCACATAGTGTCATAAAACCAGGATGTGTGGTGGTAGGGGTGGAGATTAAAGCGTGTATCTGTTGACTCTTAGACCAGTTCACTTTCTGTGCTAGCTGCTTAAAACATGACCTTAAACATTTATCTGCTCAAACCCTGAAAATGCATTTGTCATATAAATTTGTTATACAAGGAAAACTTATTAAATAGCATTTTGGCATTTGTCCATAGGATCATAGACTATAATTGGAAGAGATCTTAGAGGTCATGTAGTTCTCTCATTTTTCAAATGAGGAAAATGAGACTCAGAATTTTTCCAAGTCACATAGGGAGAAAAGCAGCCAGTTTTTGAAATCAGGTTCTCTGACTCCAAGTTTGGTGTTCTTTGTGCAACAATTGCTAAAGTCCACAACCTCTCTATCATCAATGTTGGAGAATCTGGGAAACTATGTAGGTTGCTGTAGACTTCTTTATATAAATCTCTGGGTTGTGAGACAATGTATCTTTATATTCCTCCCACTAGAAAACTCTCCAATAGGTGAAAATGAAAGACTGATTATATGTAGAAAGTTACTTGGAGTTCTTAAGAGATAGCAAGAGCTGAATGGTTTAGTGCAGGGAAAGGTTTCATCTGGCTCAGTTCTAATATTAGATAAATCAGTTTGTTCATCTCTAACTGACCTATTTGTTCATTCATCCAAGTAATTACCCTAATCTCTATATAGTTTCTGTGTGTTGTAAGATAACTAGAACATATGGGATCCATTTTTAGCAGGCAATAGCATCTTCTTGAAAACGAGTTTAATTAATTTAAATACATTTAGAGAGGATCTCTCTCTATGAGAGGAGTAACTGGATTTTATTAAACTGATGATGACCAGATATACCACAGGGAGGTATAGAGATAATAGATGTCAAATGCTTTGTGAATTATAAAGTGTTATGTAAATATCAGTTATCACTATCATTATTTCATTCTTCTTACCTTGTTCAATGGAGTTCAGATTACATAGCTCTAGAACAAATCTTTTCCTGCTCTTATTCTTTTATATTTAGTGTTCTGTAGACTATTTAATGCAGATTTGGATAAAGCAATTGCTTTTTGTTAGATTATTGAATCTTAGATCATTTAATAGATGAGAAGGCTGAGTTCTCCAAGATAGTTTGAGGTTTCTATTTTTACTTGGGTTTTTGTTGCAAGGCAGCCCTTGAAAGACATATAATTCTACCCAACAAGTCATGTCTTGCTAAGTATTCAGTGGGTGGAAAGTTTTGTAGTCTGCACTGATATATTGCACAGTATCTACCATTTCCTTGCGTAATCTGCACTGATCACTAAATATCAACTTCCTAACAATAATTCTTCAGTAATTTATGGTGGCAATGATAGTCATCACTAGCTTACTTGTTTTCCTAAATAAATCCTCATGACAGTATGCATCTTTAAAATGCTTCTCTTTCAACATATTGTTGGTTGAGTTCATGCGGATGGCATGCAAGGAAAACTTTTTCATTTCACTATCAGATTTAGGATCCAGCTGGAAATTAAATACTTTCAGTTACATTGGATAAATTTAGTGGCATCTACCTATTGTCAACCTTTACTACTACTGTTCAGTTATGTCAGTTTGTTTCAAAAGTATGTTCTCTGAGGTCTACCAATCTTCTCACTCCATTGCCACTCCTATACACAATAGCATTAATAGTATTAATGAGCAATGTAGTAATAGTGTTATTATCACGGCTGTACATGAATATTATAGAACCTTGCACAGAAAAGGTGGTTAATAAATACTTGTTGATTGATTGATCATAAGAGGTAATACAGTGGACTTCTGTGTCATGTCAACAGCAAGATGGAGGACTGAATGTTTTCTCTGATCCCGTAGCACCAATGCAATATTCATAATGCCTATGAGGGCTATGAACATACCAGCACAATTCTGTATGGTAAAATATAAAAACATGTATTCGAACACCAGAGAGCTGGATCCAATACCAGTTAGTCAAATCCATCATAGCAACAAAGAAATCTATACGCAATAACAATTCAGGGGGCATTACCATCCCCAAGCCTTCCCTCTGTTAGTCTTCCCACAGATCAGCTCCCCTCAAACAAATAACAAACAGGTTCCCTTAAACAAAATAAAAAACAAGCTCTCCCACTCATGCTAGTTGCTGCCTGCTCTCTCTTTTCCAGCTCTGACTGTGTTGGACTCACTTCTTGCTCCACCCTTTCCTGTTCCACCTGTTCAATAAACTTCTCCCACCACAGGCTCCATGTGACTTAGACTTCCATGTGACCTAGGCAGGTCACATAATCCTATTAATGGATGGGAAAGATTTTCCCATTTAAATTACCCTTACAGATTCCCATGACCTTTATCTTCAAAATATAAACTATGCATGAAAGACAAAGCAACTTCAGCTGACTCCATGTTCCAGTATACCCAGAATTCAGAAAAAGACAAAACCCCCAAAGAAACAAATGAATTGATACTCACTCTGAGTTCTCTGAGCTCACTCAGCTCTTTTTTATTACCTTCCACACTATCAGTAGCAAGGCTATACTAAGGAGACCCCAATGCAGGGATTGAAGCTTGCAGCAAAACACAATTCCCACATCTTAGTCTCCCTTCCCTCTTTCCAATGCTGTCAGTGATCCCTGATCCAGACTATGGAAGCTGACAGACAGCTAGTGTAGCAGGTGACAGCTCTTCAGGAGCTAAAGTCTACTGGGGTCCACCAGCACAATAAAGCTCTTAACTGTCAGTGCCAGGGCAGATAATTCTGTAGCACCAGTGCTGCAAAGCTCTGAACTGCTACTGCTAGGCAGAGAACTGAGGAACAGAGGAATAGGATGCCATTAGATGACACTTTGTGTATGTGTGAGGGAGGCTGTGCAACACTCTACTAAATTTGAAGGAAAAAATACGGCATCTACTAGGGGTCAGTTCTGACCATCCAAAATTTACTTGGGGGCAGAGTCCTAGGTTGGTGAACTGAATTGCCCAGCATGGGAGGTGGCTGAGGTGCTTTGAGATACACTCTCAACGAAACTGTCACCAGAAAGGACAGAGCCAGAAACTGAATAGGGAAAAACAGGGAGAAAGGAGGACTGAAACTACCAGAGATCTCAGGAAGAAGAAAACCCAAAGACTTTGAGTGTAAACAGATAAATCAACAGGGAAAACATTAATAACGGAAGGACCTAGTGAATGAGTTCAGACATCTAGGAATAAAAACTGAAAAATAAAGGAAAATTATCCAACATTTAATGAGACAGAGGATCCTGTGGAAATGTAAGGGAAACATAGAAGCATAACATTCTATTCTTGAGTGGTTCAAAAGACTAATGAGAATCATGACAGCAGAATCTATGACTTGCACAGAAAAAGTAACAGGCAGAATTTAAAAAAAAATTGGAATCTGCAATGGCAGATCTCATCAAAGAAACAAAAGAGAGCAATAGTTTGAGAATGCAAATATACACATATGAAGAATGATTTAGAAGAAGAGAAGCAAAAAATAATAAGAGAAAATATGCTCATCGTAGAAGCAAAATATTCATCTTGAAGATAGAATGCATAGGGACAATCTAAGGATCATAGGTCTCACAGAACACTAGAGCAGGGGATAAAACCTTAACATTGTAATGAAGGAAATAATAGAACTGCCTAGAACTTCTGAACATGGAAAATGATACAACAATTCGAAGATTTCACAGATCATTTCCAGAAAAAAAACACCATAAAAACCTCAAGGCTGAAAATTCCAAAAAAAGAAGAAGAAGAAAATGAAGAATTCAACTTAAAATAAATTCTGCAAGCAATCAGAAGAAATCTTCAAATACAATAGAAAGGAAATTCAAATAATGGAAGACTATTTTGCATCCACTCAAAAATAGAGGGAATGAAATACTGTGTTCTAAACAGCAATAGAGCTCCTGACTTACCCTGCAAATCTGAGTTTAAGCATAAAGTGAGAAAAAGGTGAATGTTCAATAATAAAGAGGCATTTGAAACTTTATTTAGAAAGAAAACTAGAAATGAAGGGATTATTTGCTTCTCAAACACCTCCCAAAATAGAAATGCAATAGGAGTGAATAAATGCTGCAGTCAAAGATGGTAACAGTAACAAGGAAGATAAAAAGGAATATGTGACATGTTGGGATCAGATTTAGGGCTAGCAATGAAATGAAAGTTACCCCTGTCATTTCATAAATAAAAGAGCCTTTTGGGTGAGGAGGAGGAAAAGAAGGACTGAAAAGGTGGGAAAGGAAGAACGAACTTTGGTGGTGAGAAGAAGTTCCACTGATGAATGCTCCTGTGGATGTAGAGAGATGAGGAACTTGCACTGAATGTGGCTTGAGGGATGTGGGGTTGAAAATTCTACTCATCCTACCTTGGTGGATGGGATTTGGAGCTCTTGGAGGCAACTGGTACCTAGGGGAGTAAGAAAGATCCAGGGAGGAGATTTTGAGATAAATGAGGGGAAATGTATATATGGAAGAATATTGATCAGTGGTAAGATGCATAAGTGGGGATGTGGTGGGGAAGGGGCCCTACCATGGGGCAAGAAACTCTCTGATACCTGCAATAATTGGCATTGTGTTGGGAGTGGGGCACAATGGAGAAGGAGAATCCATAAGACAATCTCCACCTGACAATGGTCAAAACTGTTTACAGAAGGAGTCTATATACCTTTGACATTTTGATTGAACAAGGAATACAGAGAAAAATTAGATAATTATGGGGGTCATGATTCGGAGAATAAGGGTCTAGAGTAGATAGAGAAAGAAGATATATAATGAAGAAAGAGAATCTTTGGAGAAAGGCATGAAAATGAAATGAAAACAACTATAATGAGATGAAAGGGAGGAGGGCAAAGGGAATCTACTTGACTGAGAGAGGAGGGAGGGATGAGCTATATTTAACCAGATAAAAGTGTGAGGGGAAAAATATTTAATAAATAAAACCCCAAAAAGAAAGGGGTAACAAATGAGAGGAAGCGGTCATGGGAGAAGGAAAGAGAACCAATGGGAACATGACCACCTTAAAAAATACTAAGGTACAGTAACTGAAGAAACAGTAGAAGAGGGAAAAATAATAATTTGAAAAAATATTAGAACAGATGTAGGAAAAGATAAACCAAACTTAATCTGAATGGATTAAATGATCCAATAAAATTAATAAGAGTAACAGATTGGACAAGAAAACAAAACCCTGCAATTTGTTGCTTACAAGAAATACATTTAAAAAACAAAGTTGCACACAAAATAAAACTGAAGGGATAGAAAAAAAAATTACTATGTATCAAATGAATAAAAAAAGCAAGATTAGCTATCACACTATCTGTCAAAGCAAAAACTAATATTTAACAATAAAAAGGAATAAACAATAAATTTATATTATGATTAAAGTAGCTATAGCCAAAAAACCAATATCAGTAATAAACATATGCTCCAAATACCTTAGTATCCAAATTAATAAAGGAAAATTTATCTGAGCTTAAAGAAGACATAGTAATATAATAGTGACAAGAGACTTTCAATTTTGGATAAATTTAACAGAAAGAATATTAAATGGGAGAACATTTAAATTAAATTAATTAGTTATTAAATATTTATAAATACTTAACAAATTGTTGGAGAAACTAAAATTAAAAGATTTAAGGTATCTCCCAAATGGGAAAGCAAAAGAATGCATATTTCTTAGCACCTTACGGTGCTTTTTGACAAAACTGATGATATAGTAGGGCACATTGTAAACACATGTAAAAGACAGAAATAGTTCATTCATCTTTTATAGACCATAATGCAATAAAAATAGTAATTTATTCAGAGACTACAACCTGAAGGTACAGACCCAAATGGAGACTTAACAATGAAATCCTAAATGATTAATAGGTCAAAGGATAAATCATAGAAACAATTAATAACTATGTTAAAGAAAATTACAATGATAAAACAACATACCAAAATTTCTAGGATGCAGCTAACGCAGTCTTCAAGAGAAAAATAATATCTTTATACATATGCACTAACGAAAAAGAGAGAATAAATGAACTGAATATCCATTAAAATGAGAGATTAAAAAATAAAATATGCACAAAAGAAGATTTATTAAAAATTAGAGGGCAAATAGATAAACTGAAAAACTATAGGAATGATAAATAAAACTAAAACTTTGTTCCTTGAAAACCTTTAGATAATCTGATGAAAAAGAAGAGAGCAGAAGACTAAATTAATGAAATAACTAATGAAGAAGGTGAAATGATAGCAAAACCAGGAGAAGTTAAAAGAATAATCAGAACTCATTATACACAATTATATACAAACAAAGCTGAGAATACAAAAGAGAAAAGGAATATCTTAAAAAATGTATAATACCCAAACTATTAGAGGACTAGTTAAAATCTTAAATAGCCCAGTCTCAAAAAAGAATTAGATATAGCTGTAAAGGAACTGCCAAAGGGAAAAAACAAACAACTCCTGGTCTTGATATATTCATTTACAGGAGAATTCTATCAAAATTTTAGAGGACATTTAGTACTATACTTCAGGAATTATTCTTAAGTATTGAGAAAGGGGGGACCTCATTTATATAACAAATATAATTCTAACACATAAAAGAGGAAAGGATAAAACACAAAAAGAAAAACTATAGACCAATATCATTAATGAACATTGACTAAAAATGTTAAACAAAATCCTGCCAATAAATCATTCATTACAAGGATGGTTTAGCATTAGGAAAAAAATTGATATAAATAATCATAGTAAAAATCAAAGCATGCTAAATCACATGATCATATCAACAGAGATAGAAAAAGCCTTTGACAAAATGCAACACTCTTTTATGTTAAAAATCCAACATAATACAAGCATAGAGAATTTTTTTTAATATTGTAAAATACATCCATCTAAAACCAAAAGCAGGTATTATATGGAATCATTATTATACACTAGGATATATATTTTTTTGGAAATATAAGGATGAAGCAAAGATGTCTCCTCTCTCTCCTATTACTTGACATAGTTCTAGAAATGTTAGCACCAGCAGTTATACAAGAGAAAAACACTAAAGTCATAAAGATATGAAAAGAGGAGATTAAACTATCCTTACTTGATGATGATACATACAATGGTTTCCTTGGAAAATCAACAAAGAAACCAACTGAGGCAATTAATAGCTTGAGCAAAGTTGCAGGTTACAAACGAAAACTTCAAAAATCAATAGTATTTTCATATAATATATAAAACCTAAAAAGCATAAATAGAAAGGGAAATTCTATTACAAATAACTACAAAATGCACAAATTATCTGGGGATCAAACTACTATACTTGAATGGATTCAATTACAAACTAGTCTTTAAGAAATAAAGAACAACTTAAATAGCTAGAGGAATATTCAGCTCTTGTGGGTAGGTCATGCCAATATAATACAAATGACAATATGACCAAAATTAATTTACCCTTTTAATGCTATGCCAATCAAATTATTAAGGGGGCTAATAAAATTTGATAAAGTTATAACAAAATTCATTTAAAAAAAGAACTAGAATTTAAAAGGAAATTATGAAAAAGGTAGGAAAAAGGTGGAATAGCACTTTTAGACCTCAGCTATATTGTAAAGCAGCAAACACAAAAACTGTATAATATTGGCTGAAAGAATAGAAAAATAGATCAATGGAACAGACTAGACAAGAAAGAATCAGAAACAATAGAACTCAATAATCCAATGTTTGATAAAATGGAAAATATAAGGGAAAAATAGGGAAGAAAATTTGATAAAATCATTTGATAAAAACTGCAAGGAAAACTGGAAAGGAGTCTGGTGGAAATTAGTCTTAGACCAACATCTTACACCACATTCCAGGATATATTCTAAGTGGATACGCAACCTTAATATATAAGATCATGCTACAACAACAAAAAAAAATAGAAAAGAAACAGACCATTATACCTCTCACACCTATGAATAGGAGATGCATTTTTAACCAGACATGGAATAGAGATAATTATAAAAGACAAAAACCATAACTTTGACTACTTGAAGCTAAAAAAGCTTCCGCAGAGACAAAATTAGTGCATTTAAGGTAAGAAGCTAAATGGACATATGGGGGAAAATCTTTAAATCAAATATCTCTGATAAGGATATGATATTAAAAATATATAAACACCAAGTCATTCCACAATAGATAAGTGGTCAAAAGATAAGAACAAGTAATTCTCAGAAGAATTGCAAATTATTTACAAACATGAAAGAATGCTCCAAATCATTAATAATAAGAAAAGTACAAAAAAAAAAAGAAACAATTCTGTGGTTTTTATTTCACACCCTACAGATGGGGGGGAGAAAGACCAAAAAAATAGCAATAGCCAATGTTTAAAAGATTGCGAGATTATAGGCATACTAATAATGCACTGTTGTTGGTAGAGCTTTTGGAAAGCAATTTGGCATTATGTAAATAAAGTGACTAAAATGTTAATACCCTTTGAATTAGAGACTTCATTACTGCCTTATATACCAAGGAAGTCATTGGTAAGAAAAAAAGCCCTCATATACATCAAAATATTTTAATAGTACTTTTTGTGATCACTAAGAATTGGAAACAAAGTAGATACCCATTGTTGAGGTGTGGCTAAACAAATTATGGTACATGAATATAATGGAATTCTATTGTGCTCTAAGAAATGATGCATGTGATCAAGACAGAGAAAATGGAAAAAGCTATATAAACTGATGCAGACTAAAGTAAGCAGAGCCAAGAAAACAACATACAGATCATAGTAACAATATAAACAGAAAGAATAGCTTCACGCCAAAAAATCAAAAGTAAATATAACAAATTTATAAAATCAAGCAGGACTCAAATGAAGAGATAGGAGAAGATATTAGCAACCTATCCCTTCAGAGAAGTGAGAAATTTACAGGTGTTATGCATTGCACATATTTTTTGACTTTTTCCAATGCATTGATCACTTGTGCTGGGTTTTTTCCCTCCTTTTTGTTATATTTGGGTAGCTAATTGCAGCAGCAGATAGGGCTCTGAGACTGGAGTCAGGAAATCTGAGTTTAAATATGGCCACCAACATTTATATAACTCTGGGCACATCACTTAACTTGTTTGCCTCAGTTTCCTTATCTGTAAAATACGGATAATGATAGCACTTAGCTCATAGGGTTGTTGTGAGAATCAAATGAGATAATTATAAAGGGCTTAGTACAATGCCTGGTACCTAATAGGTGCTACATACATGTTAGTTACTATAATTATTATTTTTTTATTTTTGTTATTATATAGGATGACTTTCTGGGAAGGGGGAGAGGAAGGGATAGTTGAGATAATTTGGGCTAACTGTGATAATGTAAAAAATAGAAAATATGAATAAAAACTTTAAAAAAAAAGGAGGCAAAATAGTAAAGTGAAATAATATTAGTATGGAGTTAGGGAGACCTGAGTTCAAATCCAATCACTGACATTTCCCATGGGATCCTGGGGGTGTCATTTAACTTCTTTGTTGCTCAAGATAACTTCTTAGGACTCATATATTTAATCATCAAAGGGTTTCTGTTTTGGTGAAAGGAGTTTGTACACTGGAAATGCTCCTGTAAAAAATTGGATCATAGATTTAGAGTTTAAAGACAGCTTAGAAATCACCTAGTCAAATTCCCTTATTTTATAGAAGAGGAAATTGAGATCCAGAGAATTTAAATAACTTGCCTAAGATCATATAGATATTAAGTAGCTGAGCCAGGATTTGAACCCAAATCCAAAATTCTTTTCACTGCACCACTGCAGATCGTTTGTATATTAAAAATTGCAGAAGGACGTTTTCTGATTTTTTTTTATTCCCTGATACATGGGGCCGGTACCATTAAATACAAAAGAATAATAGAAGGTTAGAGATTTGTCTCAGGATTATTTCTATCTGAATTCTATGGAATACAATAGAAAGGATTTTCTTACTAATGCTGGCAACAATAATAATAGACTGTTACAGAGTTTGTGAAAGCTTAACAAGAACCCTGAAACGCTGATAAATCGGGCTCTATCAACAGTACTGATTGGGTTAACACCACAGTCAAGATTTGACTGCTATACTAATCAAATAAATAAAAAGGGTAAGGATAAGGTTGCAGATTGACCCTGCTTGAAACTACAGTGATGATTAGCTTGACCCGGAGAATAGTGGAAGGACCATTGCTTCTTTGTGTTGAAGTACCATAAGAAAATAATATGCACTGGAACAAATCACAAATACCAACATCCCACCTGGGAGCTGTGAACTAGTTCAACCATTCTGGAGAACAGTTTGGAACTATGCCCAAAGGGTTATAAAACTGTGCATATCTTTTGATTCATTGCTTTCAAACTCACAATCATGCTGTCAACTCAAACTTTGATTGATTCCACTTCCCTCAGTCTTCTCTCTCTCTTCTGTTTAGAGAACAAGAGTGTAGAGTAACAAACTCTTCCAAAAGCCTTCCTTTAGAGAGAGCAGAAAGTGGACTCTCAGATCCTTCTACGTTGCATCTGCTTTCCTGGCTGGTTTCAGTGTCACAGAACAAGATTCCTAGTGTCCTCAGCCTGCTTGTCTATTAGCCTGTTGAAGGTAGGGACTGTCTTTCTTTTTATTAACTGTATCCATGGCACTTGGCACAGTGCCTGACATATCATAGATGCCTAATAATTATTGGATTTTATTGGATTGACCCAGCAATACCACTACTAGGTCTATACTCCAATAAGGTAAAAGAAATAGGAAAAGAATCCTGCTATAAGATTGAACTGGGTGGTCTTGAGACCACCATAATAGTCTCCCCATAAGGAAGACTGTCAGTTTATAGTACATACGTATGGATAAACTGTTGCCTATAACATTTTTGAAGGCTGGTATAACTGTGTTCCCCCAAATAATATTTGTCTACCATTAGAGCACTTTGGAGCATACTTTCTCCTCTAGCAGGAGCATCCCTTTCCCCTAGAGGACACCTTCCCCTCTAATGGGAACATGTCTTCCTTTCCTTCCTGGGAATGGACCTATATCTCTGCTCCCCAGTGTAAATTATACTCTATGTTAGTGTGAATACCTGAGATGTATGAGGTGTCTTTTTCCTCTCTCTTCTTCCTCCTCTTTCCCATTACTTGCCATAAAATTTTGCATTGAACTTATACCCATTGTTTTACATGTTATTCTAAGCACCCAAACTCTTTAAGAGGTTGTTTTTCTAATGTCACTGACTGGTCCATGGACCTTTCCATAGATATAAACTGGGTACCCAGACAAGGATTTAACCTATTGACAGTCACACCCACACCAGGATACTATGGTACTGTGGGCCCAATTGTAGAAAGCAAGGGTCAATAAGGTAACCTTGTGTCTTCCCAGGAGGGACTCCCCCATACCAGAGGACTGTCACAAAACAATTGGTACAATAAGTAGGGGTCAAAACAGATCCACATGTGCAAAAATATTTATAGCATCTCTTTTTGTGGTGTCAATGAATTTGAAACTGAAAGGATGCCCATCAGTTGGGGAATGGTTGAACAAGTTGTGGTATATGAATGTGATAGAATACTGTTATGCTATAAGAAATGAAGGAGATTGTTTCAGAAAAACCTGCTAAGATCTTTATGAGATGATTCAAAATGAAATGAGGAGAAGCAGAAGAACAATCTATACACTGACAACAATATTGTAAGGAAAATCAACGGTGAAGGACTTAGTCATTGATCAATAAAATAATCCACCACAACTCCAAAAGATACTCATGATATAAAATGTCATCCGCCTCTAGATAGAGAATTGATGGACTCAAAATGCAGATTGAAGCATATTTTCCCCTTTATTTTTCTTGCCTTTTAAAAAATATTGCTAATGGAAAAATATTTCTTGCATGACTGCTTATGTATAATGAGGATCATATTTATTTTTCTTTATGTGGGGTGGAGTAGGGAAGGACAGATTGTGGAATTGTAAATAAATTTAAAATAAATAAAACCTCACCTGTTATAAGTACTTCAGTGAAAATTGTACTAACCACTTAAGCAGGCAACCCATAAGTGTTTAGTAAGTAAACTGATATTTTTACTGTGTGCCAGTATTATGTTATAACTTAACTGGATTCTCAGTTCCCTCTAAGGATGATCTCAAGTGCCACCTCCTATAGTCTTTTGCTGATTTTATTAGTTGTCAGTGTCTCCCCTTTCATTCCCTCTCAAATTACTTTGTATGTATCTTTATTTGTGAATATATATTCCTTCTTCCCCAGTAGAACATAAGCTCCTTCAGGGAAGGGACTATCTCCCTTTTGTATTTGTATATATAGTACCTAGAACATATAGTAGATGTGTGGCACATAATAGATGTTTCATAAATACTTTCCTGAAGAATTTTGTCTCACCTTTCAGGGTAGTGCACACCTAGAATCTTAGACTATTTAGAGCCTAAAAAGACTTCAGAGATCATATAGCCAACTTTCATAATTTTATAGATAAAAATACTGAGGACCAGAGAAATTAAGTGTATCTTAGTGTTACAAAGATAGTGGTAATCATGACAAGTTTTCAGATTTCCTGATTCCAAGTTCAGAAATCTTTCAACCAAAAATGGTATATTTCACAAATCTACTTCCTCTGCTGAGAGTGAGAATAGGACCTCAGAGTAAGGGATGTTACACAGAAGTCAAAGAATTGATTTATCTGTGAACCAACTCTCAGTCCAGGCCTCAGACTTACTAAAGGCTTAACTAATTGAGAATCAATCAGGTTCCTGTTTCTGCTCTATCTCAGTGGCACATGGAGATCAAGAGACCTTATCAATGAAACTTGCACTTCAGGATACACAAAAGACATAGTATATCTATTCCCAGCCAAGGACAGTTTCATAATCAAGAACAGAACACACAGAATTTAAAACACTGAAAAGGAGACTGTGTGGCAAATTTCCTTAGAAAAACTGAATCCTGGAATGAAGTGCTCTCGGGTCTTTAAGTAAAGCTATAGATCTCAGAACATTGATGGTTAAAAACTGAAAGTCATTCTTATAGTGTAATAAAGTACTATGCCATGTCCCATAAAAGTAGGTTACTACATTACCTAAATCACCCCTAATAATAATACAGCCTTTTCCTTTAAACACTCCAGAATTAGTCAAGTTTCCTAAGGACCACCTTTGTCAGGACCATGGACAGCTCCCCATTCAAAAGCTTAGAGGCTTAGCGTTTTCATAATAATAGTAGCCTGTCTAGGTTTACGTGAAAAAAAAAATTTGCTTAAAACCTCGACAAAAGTCAGGTTCTCACCATCCTGAGATCCAGTTACATCTTCCTTTTGCATGTTTATGTGTATACTACTCGACTTTTCTGGTCCTTGAGAAGTGGTTCTCTGAGGCTGAGATGCAACAAAATATAGATCAATTCTTTGTTGCGTGGGCTAATTTTGGCCCAATAATGAATCCCAAGAAAATACAAATTCTCCACAAAATACAAAATACAGCTCCCCATCATTAATACATGGAACCATCAGTCACACCAAATGGAGAGATTTTGAATGATGTGAATAATTTCACTTACATTTCCAGGGACATCCAAATAGATGATGAGGTTGACTCATGCATTGTCAGAGCTAGCTCAGCATTTTGGAAGCTCTGAAAGAAAGGGTGGGAGAGAAGAGATATCAGACTGCCTAGCAAACTGAAGGTCTATAGAGTCATTGTGCTAACCTCATTGTAGTATGCCCATGAAACTTGGACAGTATACCAGTGTCATGCCAGGAAATTCTATTTGAATTGTCTTAGGAAGATTCTAAAGATCACCTGGTAAGATAAGCTACCAGACACCAAGGTCCTTTCTTGAGTCGAATTACAAAGCATTCAAACTCTACTGTGGAGAGTGTAACTTCAATGGCTAGCCACATTGTTTGAGTGCCAAATGTATATTTGCCTAAAGACTATTTTATGAAGAACTCACACAAGGCAAGCACTCAGGTAGGCGCCAGAGGAAGCCATGCAAGGATATGTTCAGGGTCTCTCTGGAGAACTTTGGAATTGATTGGGAAACATGGGAGACACTGGCAAAGATTACTGAGCATGGTGTGCCCACATGGAAGAAGACACTGTGTTCTATGAGGAAATCAGAATTGCAGAAGTTCAAGAGAAACATGAGATGCACAAACTTAGAGATGTCTCCACTCCAAATGTTCATGTGGATTTTTTGTGCCCCATCTGTGGTAGAGTCTTTCAAGATCATATTAGTCTGATCAACCACATTTGGACACACCATAACTTGACTCCAACATAGTGGTGTTATTTTGGTCCTTTTCAAGAACAAAGGACAATAACCAACCATTTATCTTGCATATATATTGTTTTGTATATATGTGTTTGCATGCTAACTCCCCTTTTGGAGTGTAAATTCCTGAAAGTGAAGATTGTACTTTTGCCTCTTTTTGTGATTCTCTGAGTTCTTCAGTGCTTAGCACATTACCTGGCACAAGTACTCTTAATAAATGCTATTGATTGATAAACTCAAGAACTGATTCTTGGCTTGCATCTAAAATACTGATTCAGGGTCCTATAATTGAACTCTGCTCCTTTGCTTAACATCTTTCCTTGCTTGGATCTTTGGATATTTACTTCCATCCTTTATACCTGTGATTGTAACCTCTACTCGACTTTGACCTCTGGATGCTAACTTTGTCATGCTTATTTAGACTCTGATCCTTTTATCTTTTACCCTAGTTATTCCTGATATATTATCAGACTATTTTCTTTGTTTTGTCTCAGGACATATAGTAACTGCACAAGCCTTACCTATATAGGCAATTTTTGGGGCTTTACTCCTAATCTTGGTTTTCCTAGCCTGCTTTATCCCACAGCTTCTCACAGCCTAGTATTAATGAATATCAAAGATATTTGTTTGAGTTCAAATTCATTCTACAGATATGTAGCATGGAACTGCAACAGTTTCCTGGACTTCTTAAACAAGACCTGAAACTTGAAAAGAAATAATAATTTTAGAACTACTTTTACATTCAGAGTTATAACTAAGGTGGGATGATCAAGGCTTGCCCCTAGGGTGCTGGAATTTAGAGGATACTGATAATACATTTCTTTTTAACAAGTAGAAAAAAAGAAGCTTAGTATTTAGCAAAAAAAAAGTTAAGAATTTGTCTTTTCTCCCACTGTATAAGCCTAAGTGTTAAGTTAAGCTTAAGTTAGTTAAGCTCCCTTTTGACCTCCACTAGTGATTTCCACCCACAGGCAACAGGGCATAATGTCTCAGTCTCTGCCACCTTGCCACCTTGAGGGTGTTTTGAGTTTTCTCTCCCCATGGATCCTTATGTTGCAAGGTCTGAAATCTCTCTGCTCCCACCAATAAGTTTGTTATGAAAAATTGATTTCTGCTCCTTGCTTTTGGGAATTTTTTTAGTTGCTTACATTAGACATCAGAATTGTTACAGCAGTTAAATCTTTTGGTAACTCTCTCTTCTTCTCCTTTTTTAAGAAACTGTTTCACCAACATACTAGCACATACAGATTGTAACTTTCACCTGCTGAATTTTAATTGTAATTACTTGGTCAGAGTTTTTTGTTCATTTATTTTTTTTAAGGCAGAGCCCTTCAGAATCATAACAGAAACAAAGAAAAACACAGAATATTTAGATTTAGGGTGTTTCTCACTGAAGGCTAAGTACACATTAGATGTACTTTAGTAAGTGGAATAATCTCAATGATTAAGGATGAGAGGGTGTTAGTGACAAGGAATCTGTAGACAACATAACTTCCTTCTCTTGAAATTTAAAATAAAAATATAAGAAGGCAGAAACTAAATAAATATGGTAAATAAAATTTTCTTTATTACTTCATCTTTGGGAGATAGTAATGGCTATTAGGGAACAAAAGTAGATGCTATGTCCTAGATGGAAACAACTATGACCAACTATATCTTCTACTTTGAATGAATATAAAATTCATTCATTGGTTTAAGACTACAGACCTTCAAGCAGTGGAACCAAAAAAGACCAATGTGTTCTAATTATGCTATGTAATTACCAACCTTGGGTTACCAACCAACAGATCTGACATGTATATAGTAACATAAATTATCAGAGTTGTCACCAACTAAGTTTAGAGCTGGTAGAGCTCTTAGAGTTCATTTAGTCCAACCCCCTCATTTTATAGATTAGGAATCTGATACTCAGAAAGGTTAAGTGCACTGAGTCATTTAGCTGTGGTGGAATGTATCTGGGAACCTCTAATACAATAAACCATATGAATCAGCACAAATGCACCAATAAGTTGACACAATAAAGAATAGGATGGCCCAGTAGGGATTATGCGTTATCCCATGGTTACACAGGAAGATGTGGTTTAATCATAGAAGAGGAATCAATTATTCCTAACACCTGGCCTATGTAAACACAGAGAAAATACAAAGTGGGGCAAGGCACAGAATAATGCAATACCTTTAAACCAAGACTTTCTGTTGTAGTCACAAACATTGCACATTGAACTCCACTGCCCATCTTTTGGATGACAACACAGAAATAAACTTATATCAGATTTTATTATCCTCCTGTTGTTATAGCCTTATTTGTAATCTGTCTGACACTTCCTTTAAGCTCACCCATTTTCTGATTCATACACAGAAGTTTGATATGACCTTTGCTGGGACCCAGTAACACAAATGCTTCAAAGTATCTTAAAGCATTTTTTCTCTGTCTTTTCTTATAGATCTTGATTTCAGCTTACCATACATGAAAGCATTTATATCTCTTTGCCATCTGTTCTTCAAACACAGTTATTATAAATTGTATTGCTGATAGGCTAACAGTATAAGGCTTACATAAGGATAAGGACAGGATTTGTGATTTCATTGGTGTAGGGCAGTGGTGTCAAACTCAAATAGAAATGGGAACTACTTAGTCTTATGTAATGGTCCTTGTGGGCTTCATATTGACAGCTTTAAAATGCAACATCTGTAGGGGTTTTTTGTATTTTTATTTGTCTATTTTATTAAATATTTCCCAATTACATTTTAGTCTGGTTCCATTGTCAGTTAGGAGTATTGTGGGTCATACTCCACCTCCCCAGTGGGGAAATTCTCTCTGTCAGTTCAGGTGAATATTTTCTCTGCAATTTATAATCAGTGAGTTTCTTAGAGCATGGAGAGATTAAATGTCCAGAGTCAAATGGCAGTATGTGCTTGAAGCAGGACTTGAGCCCCTAGGTCTTCCTGACTTTGTGGACAGCTCTCTATTTACTATGCCATGCTCCCCTTCATGTTATAATTAATAATATCTTATTAGTTGCAATATTTTATAATTAAAAGTATGATGTTCTATAGTCTTGATGAACAATGGATCTTATTCATATAATCTGACTCACTTTTTACCAGAATTGTCCTGTGGATCAGGACATTTCAGTCAACAGAATAAACCTCTTACCATCAAATCTCTAGTGATTGTTCCAATGGTGGCAGCACATAGTAGAAGGAACACTGTATAGTACAGGACTTGAGTCTTTTTATTGGCTCTGCAACCAACCAGATTTGTGACCTTGGATAAATCATTTCTTGTCTGTGGGTGCCAATTTTTCATCTTTTAGCAGAAGATCACTCTGTCTTTCTTATTTCCTAGGGTTGCTATGAGACTCAAAAGAGGTTATATTTATGATAGTATTTCAGGAATCAAAGGATTCCTGAGTTTTTGATGAAAGTACTCTGGTCTACACAGTCCACAATCTCTCTATAATCTAGTAGAAAGTCTTCAAGAGTTCATAGGATCACTGATTTGGAACTGGATAGACAAAGTTTATCATCATCCTGTTGCCAATCTGGTGATGGGCCTGTCCTAACTTAGGTAGGCTGGTCCTTTGACTTAGACTCTATCAATGAACCCTTTGCAGCTTGGTAGCACCTAGCAGTGATAGTGATAAGTAGCACCTACCACCATTAGGCTGGGATAGTCTTTGCCAACCTAGAAATACTTGTATGTTGATGCATTGAAATAGATACATTTAGAGGAGGCATGTGAAAGTACTTTATTAAATATAAGGGGTTACACATATGTAAAGTATTAAGAAGGCATTTTTCTATCATTTTACTATTCTTAAAGAACTATATAAATTTCAACTATTATTTATCATAGTGAGCTCTCATGCCTTTTATGACATTCTATCCTTAGCACTTATGGTGACTATTGTATAGATTTTCACAAATAGACTACTGACTGCTCAAATGAAGTGGAGCACAGGATTTTGGGGAGAGAGAAAGTTAGAGATGACTGTAGGCCTCAGGGTATTGACTAGATGGGAAAAGTAGTTGGGAAGTAATTGCTTTCATGATCTTGAAGTTAGGGGTCCATGAATTTTTCATGTGATGGCAATGAACATCATGTGAAGGAATGCTTCTAGGAACATCACATGGTTTGACACTATCATAACATTAGCAAGTTTTAAGTATAGGTTCCAATATCTCTTCCTATTCTTACTTCCTACTTCCTTTGACATTGCCAGCTCTCACCCGGGGCTATAGAACTCAGGAAAAACTGATTTATCACAAGGCAGTAGAAATCTTTTCCTGATTCTTCATCCAACTTAGAGTTTCAACATTTAAGGCATCTTCTGTAAATACTTTATGATATTACATAATTAAGATTAGTTCCTTTGTAAAAGGGGAAAAATCATTCTTAGCATTCAGATACAAAGTTAATGAATATTTACCTATAAAAGAATGGACATAAAACTTATTTTAGACATAAAAGACAAAGCCTGAATTCTATAACTGTGAAGTTCTCAAAATAAGAATGTGGATGATGAAACAACATCCACTATGGCAATAGACAAATACATGATGATGATATAGAAAGGCACAATGGTATAATGAGAAGAGCACTGTCTCTGGAACTAGAGGGCCTCAGCTCACAAAGTTCACAAAGTCTGCCTTTGATGCTTACTCTCTGTCTAAAGACTCATGTATCTCTTCTGTGGTATTATCAACCATCTCCTGCACCTTAAATATGAATATCCCCAAAATCTTCATCCTGGGTAATTTTCTCTTTTCTCTTTACAGTCTCTGTCTATTCTAGCCTCAATAGCTTCTTTGGGTTCAGTTATCAAGTCTACATAAATGACTCCAGTATTTACAAAGCCAGCACTGATCTCTTTCCCCTGTATGGTCAACTGCCTGCTGGAGTCCCTACCTGGATCATCAGCAACCCAAACTCTGACTGTCCAAAGTAGAACCTATTATCTTCTCCCGTAAACTTATTTCCCCTCTAAACATTACTATTTTTCTTGAAAGGTACTGCCATCTTCCCAGACTGGCAACTCATCTTGGACACTTTGACCCTTACCTTTTCTTCATCCTACGTACCCAGTTGCAAATCTTGTTGATTTTACCACCCACATTTCTCACATCTATACTGTTCTGTCCACTCTGAAAGACATTACATCAATTGAAGTTCTCATTACTTCTCTTTCTATACTATTATAATAGATGCCTAATTGGTCATTCAGTTTCCATTTGCTCCCTTCTTTAGCTCCTCCTTCACACCCATGCCAACATGATTTTCCAAAAATATTTGTATGATGACATCACTCCTGTGTTGCCTCAAGAGTATAAATTCATTTTGGCATTTAAAACTACGTATAATTTGACTCTGTACTACCTTTCCAAAATTTCATATTGTTTTCTTTCATTCACTTTACATTTTGGAGAAATTGACCTCCTACTTGTTTCCTAAATTCAGCATTCTGTCTCTCATTTACATGTCTTCAGAGAGATGACTGTACCCCACGCCTAGAGTGCACTGTCTTTTCCACCTCAGCCTTTTAAAATACTTATCTCCATTCAAGATTCAGTTCAGATGCCACCCCCACTGTGAAGCCTTCCTCAATTTCTTCAATTTCTAACTCATTCTCCTTCCTCAAATTACCTCAATTTTACTTATCTGAATACATGTTGTATCTTTCTAGTAGCTAGTAAGTTCTTTAAGAGAAGAGAATGTTTTGTTATCTCTAGCACCTAGTATGGTACCTTGCACATAGTAGACACATAATTGGATTGAATTGGTAAATTAGTGGTTCATATGATCATAGATTTAGAGCTGAATGGGGCTACAATGATCATCTAATCTAACCTCTTTTTACAGAAGAGTAAAATGATACCACCTAATATTCACCAAAATGGAGAATGTGTTGACTATCTGAGAAAAATGTGGTCTAGACATAACATAGAAGCTTAACAGATGAGCTTTACACACAATGGCATACACACATGTGGTATGCAGAGGGGTTTGCTTCTGTATCCAGGTAGAGGATACTTTGAGGATTATTAAAATAATATGCCTTTGACCACAATTCTATCTAGCTCCTTGCTATAGTACCCTTGGGATATGCACAGAGGTAACCTGAATGCAAGGAACATACTTAACAGATTAGCTGTACCAGTGTGTTATTGAGCCCTTGCCTTCTCAGGAATGATGTACTATTGTATTAGGCTTTATACTTAATACATATAATAAAGAACACCTAAATTCAGCTAATGGGCATCTATATATTTTATGATTCAACAAGGGAAAAGCCTGTTTCTCATCTTGCTACACATCTGCCTGAAGCTCATTCAAGCACACAGCATCTAAGGAGAAACTACAAAAGACACCATATGCTTAGATCAGTTCCAAAAAAGTAATAGACCATAAATAAACATTTATTGTAAGATTTTGAAGAACAATAAAAACCTCTTATATTACAAAAGTATGTAGCATTTGTGACTTTAAGATTAAATCCTTTCTCTAACATGAACTATGTCCCCTAAATATATGCAATATTATCTAAAATCTTTATTTAAGATTCATTCACTCCACAACTGTTTGTTTAGCATGAGCCTATACCAGGTACTGTATAAGACACAATCATAGGATCCCAGGATTTAGAGAAAGAAGGGATCTTAGAAGTCATCTAGATGAAGACCTTCCTTTAGTTTGCATCCAGTAGTGGCAGATGAGTCATGTAAAACAAAAACAACAATTTCAATACAAGACAATATGTACTAAGTTCCTGAAGTAAATAAACAAAATTCTAGAAATGTTCAATAGTCAGGGAGAACATTTTCAGTTCATGGAGGAGATTTTTAACCAAATTTTGATGGCTGGAGATGAAAGGGACAAGGTGGGAAAAGTAATTCAGGCAAGGAAAGAATAGCCCATTAGACTTCAAGCTCCTTGAGAGCAGGGATTGATTCTCTTTTTGTGTCCTTCATATCCCCAGCATGGAGTACAGTGTCATGCGTATAGTTGGCACTTAATAAATGATCATTGATGGACTCACAGGTGTACTTATGAACATATTGAAGAAAATTTTCTGTAGATTTACATGTTAGAGGAGAATGTCTTCAGTATGAACAAGAACATGGTAATATCATTGCATCACTGCACTATGTGGTATAACAGTGGAAAGAGTGTTGGCCAAGGAATCAAAGAGGCCTGGGTTCAAAACCTGCCTGTAACATTTATTGCCTGTTTTACCTTAGGCAAGTCATTTAATCTGTATGAACCCCAGTTTTCTTATATGTGTAACGAGGGGTTAAACTATTTGTCATTGGATGTCTATCTCATCTCTAAATCTATGATCTTAAAGTCACTGAAAATCTAAGCATACCATTGTAAAAAAAGGTGTGGGTAAGATGAGGGTTGGAGAGAAGGAGTAAGATCAGCAACCCACTATCTACCCTCATTTGTAAAAAGTGAAAATCATTTTATTGTTTTATAAAGGCATTAAAATAAAATTGTAGTTTTATATTTTGGGCAACAAAATGGAGTGATAATCATTTGGGGTAAATTGATAAGTGATTTTTTTCTATGAGTTATGATGGATAGCTTTAATGAATTTTTTAAAAAGTTCATCAATAAGATTGTTGGGAAATGCTTAGGATGATTCCTTTCTTTAAACCAAAGGAGAAATTGAGGTAAGGTCACATGTTCCTACTATTATATTATGATCCCTTCCCATAACAACAATCTATAAAACTAAGAAGGCTAGCGAAGATATATTCCAGGATGACATTGAAAATGAATTATGACTTCATAATTTTATTTGATTTAAATTTAACTTCATCACTTTTATTTGAAATGTAGAGTATCCAGAATGGCCATGAAGATTCCTATTGGTTAATATGCCTCTGGATGCCTACATTATATCTAGGCTGGCCCAGAGTAAAAGGACTTTTCAGTGTTCAAGGGAACTCTATGAATTGTAAAGGAAAAAGAAAATTGTATTCAATTTCCTCCTTGTCACTACTGAGTTATTTTTTATGAATAATCAAAACATGTGGAGGGAAAAACAGTTTAAAGAAAATTTGACCAAAGATTAAAATAAGCAAAGTCATCTTGAGAGTATCTAATGGTAAAAATGGAAGGAAACAACAAATAACTATGGAAAAGATATAGACAGATTCTTTACAATTAACTCTTTTAATCCACAAAGATAGTAGAAACACTACATTTGAACTTAAATAACTTCATACCAATGTGCTTGTAGAAGTGGGAAAGGCATTGAATAAAACAAAGAAGAAAAAAAATCGGCTGCAGGAATGTAGTAACATCAACTATATAGAGGGGAAATCTGTTCTACAGGTAAAACAGTTTTGAGGTTATTGAGGAATCTCAGTTCTCATGGCATATGAAGAGGGGAAATATACCAAAATTGTGGGGAAAAAACCTCAGACTTTATTATTAAAAAAGTCTCCTAAACTTATAAAGAAATAAGAGGACTAGGGTACAGGATAACGGAGGGACTTTTAGAGAGATGTGTAGAATAAAGAATAGGAGGTTAAGTGGAGAGGATAAAGTAATAGGGACAGGGTAAAAAGAGAGGCTAAGATGGATAATAATGAGTAAAAATAAGATGGAGGGAAATTCACAAATAGTAGTTAAAACTTTGAATGTGAATGGGATGAACTCACCCATAAAACAGAAACAAATAGCAGAATAGATTAAAATTCAGAATTAAACCAAATTTTGTTTACAAGAAATACATTTAAGAATGAGAATACACAAAGAGTTAAAATAGAGGATTAATATAGATTTATTATGCTTCCGCTGATGCAAAAAAAAGGCGGCGTTATCAATTGTAATCTCAAAAATAAGACTAAAATAGATTTAATTAAAAGAATTAAACAGAGTAACTACATTTTAATAAAAGGTACCATAGAAAATGAAGCAAAACCAGTCCTGATTCTATATGAACCAAATACTATAGTATCTAAATTTTTAAAAGAAAAGATAAATGAATTATAAGTGGAAATAATAGTAGTACTATAATAGTGGGGGACTTTAATCTTCTCCTCTCAGAACTGTATAAATCTGACCAAAAAATAAATAAGAAAGAAATCAAGGAAATGATAGAATTTTAGATAAGCTAGATATGATAGATATCTGGAGAGAATTAATGGGAATAGAAAGGAATACACCTTTTTCTCAGCAGTTCATGGTTTCTTTACAAAGATTGATCATATACTAAGATGTAAAAATTTTATAGTTAAAAGCAGAAATATTAAAAGAATACTTTTTAGATTACAATACAATTAAAAATAAATTTAATAAGGGACAATGGAAACATAGGCTAAGAACTAATTGGAGATTGAATATCCTAATCTCAGAGAATGAATGAGTTAAAGAGTAAATCATATAAATAATCAATAATTTCATTAAAGACAATGAAAATAAGGAAACAACATATTAAAATCTTTGGGATACAGCAAAAGTAGCAATCAGAGGGAAATTTTATATCTCTAAATGCTTATATCAATAAAATAGAGAAAGAGCAAACCAATGAATTGGGTATACAATTTAAAAAACTAGGGAAAACAAACTAAAAATCTCCACTTAAATACTAAATTGGAAACCCTAATAATTAAAAATGAAATAAATAAAACTGAGCATAAAAATTGAATTAGTAAATAAAACTAGTTATTTTTATGAAAAAAACAATAAAATAGATAAACCTTTGCTTAATTTGATTAAAAAGAAAAAGAAAACCAAATCACAGTATTAAAAATTAAAAGGGTAACTATATCAATAACGAAAATGAAATTAAAGCAATTATGAAGATATTTTGACCAATTATATGTCAGTAAATTTGACAATTTAAGTGAAATGAAAGAATAGTCATAAAAATATAAATTGCTTAGATTAGCAGGAAGAAATGGGAACTTGTGGTCTTGAGGCCACATGTGGTCTTTGGGTCCTCAGGTGCAGACCTTTGACTGAGTCCAAATTTTACAGAATAAATCCTTTTATTAAAGGGATTTGAAATTTGTACACAGTCCAAGAGCCACATTTGAGGATCCAGAAGGCCACTTGTGGCCTTAAGGTTGCAAATACTCCACCCCTGAAATAGAATATCTAAACAGGCCTATTTTAGAAAAAAAAATTGAACAGGTCATAAATGAGATTCCTAAGGAAAAAACAACAAGACTGGTGAATTTACAAGTGAATTCTATCAAACATTTAAAGATCAACTAATTTCAATATTACATAAATTATTTAGAATAATAGGCAAAGAAAGGATCCTACCAAACTCCTTTTTTGAAGCAAATATGATACTGATATCTAAACCAGGAAGAGTAAAAACAGAGAAAGAAAATTATAGACCAATTTCATTAAAAAAATATGGATGCAAAAATCTTAAATAAAATATTAGATATGCTACAAACATTATACATTATGATCAAAAGACCAGGCTTTTTAACAGAAGTTTTCCCTTTTTTCTCTCCCTGTCCCTCTTCCTGTTCTTGTGCCTATTATTCTCCCTTATTTCTCCTTTCTTCTTTTTCTCTCCCTTCTTTTTCCCCACCCCCATGCTTCTCTCTCTACTTCTCTATCTTTTCCCCCTTTTTCCTCTTTCTCATATCCCTTTTCTTAGGAAAGTCCAGATAGACGTATCCCAGAAATGCTCAACTAGGCTTAGGAAAAGCAATATAGTGCCTGTCTCTGAATCATAAAGTGCTTTGTATTTCTATAATTTTTATTAAAGATTCTTTTATACAACATAGGAAATATTTGTGATAGATTTATATATTGTTGACCTGTGTTGCTCATCTTTTATTTTCAAAGAGGACCAGATATCACTTACGTCTTTACTTGTATGTAAATTGAATTAGAATGAGACAGAGCTGCACAAAATTCTCAGCCTCACTCTCTCTTCCAGAGCCATATATCCAGTGCCAAGATAAAAGTCATGATGACTGGAGATGGCCCAGGATAGGATTTCTTGTATTGTTCACTAATTTTCTTGGTTTCTTGGGGTTTTGTTGGTAAAAATACTGGAATAGTTTGTCATTTCACTCTCCAGCTCATTTTATAGATGAGGAACTGAGGCACATAAGGTTATGTCACTTAGGGAAATAAAGCTAGTGAGTCCACATTTGAACTCAGGAAGAGGTGCCTTCTGACCCAGCACTCTATCAATTCACTGTGCCAACTAATTATCAATGGTTATATACTTTGTCTTTTGCATAATATATGTTTTCTGTACAGATACATACAAAAAAGTAGGTATGTTTTCATGAAAGTATTTGTATGTGTTTGGATATAGCAAGATGAGATGACACAACAGATCACAAAACACCACTACTCAGAGTTTGTAACATGAAAAAAAGTTTAGTTCAGTTTTATAGGGAGATAGGGATAGGGGTTAGAGCTGTAATTTCATTGTTATAAACTATAAGGAACTACAATATGGGAAAACTCCCTCGACTCATGCAGGTCAGCTCCATATCTGCAGTTTATAGTCTTTGAGAGCTATTGATAATTTAAGTGACTTGCCCAGGGTCACAGAAACAATTTACATCAGGCGTGGAACTTGAACCCAGGTCTTCCAAGTTGACTCTCTGTCCACTGTATCATGTAACTTCTTGGTCAAATTGAATGACAGCTAAAATTGAAGTTATACCTAAATATAGATATGGCACAATTTTAAATGTATTATATAGTTTTATATTCCCACCTAACTCAAATAATGGTTAAACATTTTCCATCTACAAACAAGTATTCAAGCTATAATTTACCTTTTAAGAAAAGTCAAATGAAAAGCACCTGGAATAAAGAATTACTTGCCAGAATTACTTATAAGAACCTTGTATATTCAGAACCAGTATACAATAAGCACAGGATTAAGATTTTATGGTTTTCTTTTTTTAGCAAATCATTCCCACTAATGGTAACAGTACAACTGACTTATCATAATCCCGAAGGAGAAACTATCTAGATATAAATTTGAAGCCAGAGGGGCAGAGACGGAAATAGAAACATGAAAAGAAAGAAGAATTATACTAGTCCCACAAAATATAATTGGCAAATCTCATTTTACTGGATGACTAAATAGTGTGCTAAAGTATGTTAAGATTTGTTCTGGATCTGGGAATAGTTGTATAACATAGACTTTTTGGCTCCATTTTTAATTTTCTCTGAGGGCCAGACCTGTTACCTTCCCCTACTCTAATCCCCTTTCCACTGCATCCCCTTTACCCCCAGTTTCCTGATGGCCTCAAAGTATTAAGAATTTTTTTTTTTTTTGCCAAAAACTTAAGCCTCCCCTGATTGAAGTCACTTTTAGGGACAGTTGACTAGGACTTTGGGGCAGCTTGGTAGCACAGTGGATGGAGTGCCAACCCTAGAATCAGGAGGACCTAAGTTCAAGTCTGAACTCTGACAGGGTCTGTGACCCTGGGCAAGCCACTTAACCCTGTTTGCCTCAGTTTGCTCATCTGTAAAATGACCTGGAGAAGGAAATGGCAAAGCACTCCAGCATCTTGGCCAAGAAAACCCCAAATGGTGTCACAATGAGCAGGACATGACTGAAAAAGGACTAAACAATAACTGACTAGCACTTCAGCTCTATTCACCTATTTAACAACAAACTAGTTCTTTCAAAGGAATATTCATTTCAAAGACTTAGGAAAAACAAACACACAAATATTTCCCCTAATGTCTTAGTAGTATTACTACCCCCTCCCCCTCAATCTCTAGGGAGGAAAGGAGTATTAGTCTCTCAGCTTAGCTCATTTCCTGTAAGGCATTAACCCCTTCAAGTTCAAGTCCAAAGCCCTGCTGGGCTAGTTTTCTGACTCTTGGTCTCTAGGGTTTCCCTACAGGCTGGTTCCCTGTGACTTGAATTCCTGACCTGGAGACTCCACTCTTTGCACCAATAATAGAAAAGGCCAAAGGAAAAGGCCTAAACCCCAGGTCTATTTCTCACGGTCTGTTGCTTTGTCTTATTTGTCATCTTGATAACGTTTTAGGGTTTCAATTTTATTTCTTTTCTTCAGTCTTTAGAATTTCTATTTTTTGTGTTCTTGGGAGGATTATTAATTTGTTGACTTACTTGGGGTTTTTTGTTTACCTTTAGTTGATGGCTCTGCAAGGTCTTAATGGAAAATAGACAACCAACTCAAGGGCAAAAGTAATAATTTGATGATGGATTTCCAAGAAGGGGTGATTTTGAAACTGATCTGAAGAGAATAAATGGATGAAAATACTTTAAAAAAAACTTTGAAGAATATAGGAGGAGAGCTGACAGAACTCAGTCTGGATTTATTTTTTTTTCAAAGAAGAAGGAGGTGAGGTCATCTGCTATGAGAATGTGGGGAAGGTGGAGGTATAAATGGGGGCTTGAGGAAAAAAAGTAAAGGTTTGAAATAGTAACTGTGACTAAGGGGATTGGAAATTACTGTCTCACAAATTCAAGAACTGTTGAGCAGCAGTGAGGTACTAGGTAAGGCTCTGTATCATAAATAATTAGGAGACTGAGGCACAATGACATTAAATGACATAGCCAGTTGGTGGTATAGCCAGAACTAAAAATCAGTTCTCTTGACTTACATTTCAGTGTTCTTTCCATTTTCTAATTCAAAGTATTCAATATATCACATGTAAATCACCACTTAAAATTAATATGCACTGCTTCAGAAATTCGAATGGAGAAAAGAAACTGGCCAATAGTCTAACGGTTTATATGACAGGAAGGGAAGGTAAAGAAGAAATACAAAAGAGGACAAAAATCAAAGTCTCTGAGGGTTATCTGATAGCTCATACTCTTGTTTGTTAAAATGAAGTTAAAAATCTTTTTCAAGTGATTTGTATGAGTAGTCAATATGGTCACAACTCAAGCTAAAAAAAATTCAGATAATATCACATCAATATTACTTAAGAATAATCTTGTTTTCACAATGAAGCAACCCATTCTTTAAAAGATGTTGAAATCAAATGGTTCAGATCCATTTGAATTTTAACATGATGAAGTAACAAAGACTTTTTTCAAGGATGGATCAAACCAATCATGTAAAGAGTTCCTTATGGCAGGCAACATAATATTGGGAGCATTAAGGGATCAATTCTCAAGATATCTGAAACTTTACTGTTTTAGCTTTAGAGGATAAAAAATTCTTCAAAAAAAATTAGATGTATACTATTTTAAAAAAAGATGATAAAGCAACCCTCAATAACCACTAACTCCATATGCCTATTTTCCCCCCTTTGCAAAATTATCAACTGCCAACTGGACACCTTGACCAACAGGTTCTATAGTTTTCAAAAAGTCATTATGATCCTACATCCAAAACAGAATTAATTTTTTTTCTTCTCACCCTAAACAAGACAAAACCAAACCAAACAAAACACCTACTTTTCCAGACTCCTCTTTTTTTTTTTCTCAAGGATTCTACCATACAGTTTTGAAAGCTAGGAATCATTTTTGACTTTACCACCTGTATCCAATCAGTTGCCACATTCTTTTGATTCTATTTATATAACTCCTCTCTTCCCATTGTTTTTTTCTATTCAAATGAACTTCAGATTTCTGTACAGTTTTATTAAGATTTGGGATTCCAAAGCAGAGAAGAAAGGCAAACTAGTTTTACTGAGGGGAAATACTCACCATAAGAAGGGGATGGTCAGGGAGGAGAGATTAGGGTCTGGGAGGGTCCCTAGGTGGAATTGGTTACCCCAAACTCAAAAAGTCCGGTGAGCTTTATAGGGTTCTGATCCAGGTCAGTCAGGACCTGGTGTTAAAAAAAGGGAGCAGGAAGCCTGGATGACTGTGAATTCATGTTAGTGGGAGGGTGGAACTTTTAGGAAATTGGTGGTTAGTTGATATTCAAACTCCTCACTGTCATGAAAGGGGACTTCTCCATCACATTAGACCTCACTTTAACAGGATGACTCAGAGAATTTTGGCTTCCCTTGAAGAGTCTTTGTTTAGCAGGTGGGAAGTTACTAGTCTGCTGAGGCTTACATGTCACCCTACTTAAGGTTCTAAATCCCTCTCCTCGACTACTGAAATAGCCTGCTAATTGGTTATATGACCAATTTTTTAAAAAGTTCAAAAAGTTGAAGGGACATAATTTCTAGGTAATTAATAATTTTATTTAAAATGCTAGCATTTTATTAATCAAAGAGGTCAGTGGCACTCTTGAATGCCAAAGACTTTTCAGGGCAGTGGGCTCATAGTTTACATGCCCTTGGAAGAGTGGGTGTTCCTGAGGGTAGCAATCAATTCTGATGGGTTAACAATTAATGAGAGGTGGACTTTACAAAAAGAAATGGGCTCACTCCAAAGGCTGGGAGAGTGACATCGTGTCACTCTTGAACCAAGACTATCTCTAACCTAGACCACCCCCAGCCTTCTGCAATCTAGACAAATGATTTACCTCTACCCAAACTTGTTTGAATGGAACACAATGGGCAGGAATTCACCTAGATAAGATCATCTAGATGAGGTAAATATTTGGTAGAGGTCAGTCATATCCTTCAAAGGCTGGGCTTTAAAGAAGAAAATGAGGACTTTGGAAAAAGGGGAAACTCTGGATCTCCCTGAATCTTTGGTTATTAGTAATCATTTCTCTCAGTCTCCGTGCATCTTCTTTACTCTTTCTAATCTTCCTCCCGACAATATGGCCGACAAATTAATATTTCTAAAGAACAAGACTGGATATCTCTAACCCAAGAAACTTCAGCAGTTCCCTATTCCTTCTAGAATAAATTGCTGTATTTCACAGCACAATTGTAGATTTTATGCCAAATTTTTTTTGCAAAAAATTGGGGTGCAACCATTTTGTGAAGTTTTAAGAAATTGTGCCCTCTTCCTGCCTTTTGTAAATTTGAATATCAATGAGCTACATATTTTCCAGGAGAACCTCTCTCCCCCAGAACCCGGCATGAATCAGCACCAGTCCCCATGTTCAACACCCTTGCTCCCTTACCCCAAGGCCTAATCCTGCTGGAATTAGACCTAGAGCAAACCTATATAAACACACCACTTTACTGGTTAAGAATGCCCATTGTCTCGGGGCCCCACAGGATCATCTAGTTTTCCACCATCTTCCCTGATGCTTTATCTTATGGGTATATCCCTTCAATAAAGCTAGTTTACTTATGTTAAAGTGTGCTCCATAATTCCATGTACTATACCTTAGAATTCCAAATCTCCTTAAGTCTTCATTAAAAAAGCAAGGGAGTTGTTCTTTCACAGACCTAAGGACAGACAGGTGGTTAGATTATCAATCTTTTAGCAAATCAGAAAAGGAAGTAAAAACAATGGAATGGAGAATGAGAGGATGCATATCTGGTTGATGCTGTGACCTTTAAAAGTCAGTCAAGTGAGGGCAGAAGTTGCTTGTAGAGGGACTCTGCTACTGAGAGGACTTGTAGAAGATGCTTCAAGCTGGAGAAAAGGAAGTTATATGGAACTGAGAGAGCAGAAGCTTTTTCTGATCAAGAAGGTGGCTGTTGTTGCTTGTTTTACATTCTTGAAGATGACCATGCCATCAGGAAGCCAATGCCATGACTTGCAAGTGAATTGGGTTTAAGTGAGGGAGTACTGTGCAAGGTCAACAGCCTGACTTTCTCTTCCAGAGTCTTCTGGGTACCTGGCAAGATATAGATCAGGAGGACTAGAGATGGCCCCAGAGAAGGTTGTATTGAAGAAGAGGGGAGGTAAAGCAAGCAAGAAGGAGAAAATAATGTAGGTCATTTTGATGAATGAAATATATCAGAAATTGAATTTGGCAAGGAAAGATTTTTGCAAAATTTTGGAGAAATTGAGGAAAACTTGGGGAAAAAAAAGATTTGCAAGCCCTGACTCCAGTCTAGATCCTACTTAAACTTTTAAGAGTGGCAGGATCAAGGATAAATGAGGAGGAAAGAGTTTAGGAAGATTAAGGAGGATCATAGAGGATTAAGGAGGAGAACCACAGGAGTTAGACTCAAAAAGGATAAGGAAAAGCTAGTTTGCATTGAGACGAGGAAAGGCAAGTATGGAAAGGTTAGTTAACAGTAATAGGTTAAGCAAAACGATAGAGTGAATTGTACTTCGGTAAATCGATGAAATAGGCTGCAGATTGAATCAAGACTGAAGGGGAGGTAGGTATGACTATGGCTACGTAACTTTTGAAATGAAAGAATTTAAATGAGGTAGTTGAGTTATTAAGGAAGTGATAATTGGCTGTAAAAAGTTTTAACCAGCTGGTTAGGATTGAGAGTAAACATCTACTGCTGGGTCGTTTCAAGAAACAGGGCTGTAAATCTCAACAATTATTTGACTGTTCACTGAGTATGTGATGCTTGTATTTCGGCAAGAGTCTTGTTATCTTATCTGCGTTCCAAGTATAGGCTGATCTCCCTCTTAGAGGACAAAGTGAAGGGATTTAAAGAATATCTCTCTGTATTTCAAGTTGTTAGAAAGAACGAAGCACTCCTAAGGAAAACAGATGCAAGTCTTCAATGCAAAGAAGTAAAAAGGGGTTTGAGATGGAGGAGTAAAGACAACTTACGTTAAGATGATGGAGTTTGGAAGAATGCTAACCAGAGAAGAAACAGGAAGGGAAAGAAGAGATGTGCAATTAGAACTTAAAAGCAAATGTGAAGTTCTTTCTGAAGGAGCTGGATACTGCTTTTCCTATCAAGGATATTATAATAGAGTGACAGAAGCTATCAGGTAAGAAATTATCCACTAAAAGGCAAAAGAAGAGGACAATAGTGATTGGTGATTCCCTGCTAAGGGTAGCTTTTTCTCAACTTGATGACAACAATAAAGAGTTCTGCTGTCTTCCTAGAGGTAAATATCAAGACCTAAGAGGGAACTTCTCAAGACTTATCAAAATCAATTTCAACTATCAACTTTTGATTATTTATGTGGGTGCAAATCCTAAAAAAAAAGTGTGGTTAATGATTGTGATTCTTGGGCAAGAAACTGAAGGAAACAGTATATTTGTTTTCCTGGACACTGAAGGAAATGGATATTGAAGAGAACAATTAATTTTAGAAATAAACATTGGACTAAGAACAGTGTCTCTGAATGAGAATTGGAGAGGTGGATCATGGCTTACAGGATATGGTTGGACAGACTCCTGGCCAGAGACAGAATACACTCATTCTGTACCAGTCGAAGAATGTATTTGCCAGGTGTCTTGAAATTACAACCAAAAAGGCTTTAAGCTTTAAAAAAAAAAGGGGAGGAGTGGAAGAGAGGAGATTGCCTTTGTGTACTCACAAAGTTAGAGACCATAGGGATTGGTTTCAAAGGATGAAGAAGAATAGACAATTAGCAATTTACGGGAGATGAGACCCAAGAAAGGAGAGAATAGTAAAATGCATAGGTTCAAATGGCTGAAAATTTAGGCAATAAAAAGGAGGAGCTAAAAGTCCTAATTCAAAGTGGCAAATTTGACTTCATAAATATCACTGAAGCTTGGTGGAATGAAACCTTTGATGAGACCAGGGCTAAGTATCTGAACATACATCCAGCCCAGTGGAGTTGTACTCTCTGCAACAGAGTTTGAATACTTGGCAGCTTGGCTAGAGAAAGGACCTTAGCATCTGATATCTTATCTTGCCAGGTGATTTTTAACATCTTCCTAAGACAATTCAAATGGAAGTGATTCAGTTTCCTGGCATGGTTGGTATATGGTCTAGGTTTCAGAGGCATACAATAATGAGGTCAGCACAATGGCTCTGTAGATCTTCACTTTGTTTATTTTTATTTTTATTCTTTTTAATATAAATTTATTTATTTAACTTTTTACATTTATTTTCACAAAAGTTTGGGTTCCAAATTTTCTCCCCATTTGTCCCCTACCCCTACCCCAATACACCCACTATTCCAATTTCCCCTATCACCAATCTGCCCTCTCTTCTATCATCCCTCTCTTCTCTTGTCCCCATATTCTCTTTTGTCCTGTAAGGCCAGATAACTTTCTATTCCCCATTGCCTGTATTTCCTATTTCCTAGTAGCAAGAACAATACTCAACAGTTGTTCCTAAAACTTTGAGTTCCAACTTCTCCCCATCCCTCCCTCCCCACCCATTCCCTTTGGGAAGGCAGGCAATTCAATGTAGCCCATATCTGTGTAGTTTTGTAAATGACTTTGATAATAGTCATGTTGGGTAAGACTAACTATATTTCCCTCCATCCTATCCTGCCCCCCATTGTTGCTATT
>CM053770.1:381107424-381159440 GCA_028658325.1 Potorous gilbertii | reverse complement strand
CATTAGTTCCCCAAAGTAACCTTCTATGGTCTTATTTTTTTCCCCTTTTCTGGGCATTTTCTCAGCCAGTTACTTGACTTCTGAGAGTCCTCTCCACTCCCCCTCCCCCTGCCTAGATCTGCCCATCTAGTGCTTGGGGTCTGAGATTCAAATGCTGCTCCCCAGCCACAGGGCTTTTGGGGGCTGGCCTGGCTGCTATTCAGGGTAAGATTAAATCAGGTTCTCAGGTGGGGGCAGGGCTGCCTCCCAGGCTCAGTTCCCTCAGGGGCTTTATGCAGAGACCTTCAGTAATGGAGCTCCTGCTGAGCTCCTGCCTGCTCTGGGAGCTTCTGGCCTCCTGCTGCCTGTGCTGCTGCCTCCCGAGGGGGCCTGAGTCATGGAGACACCCCGCTCCCCTCTCAGCCCATCCAGACGTCTCTCTCACTGACCTGTGCGTATGTGGGTGGAAGGACCCTTGTGGCCATTGGAGATTCTGTCCCTGAAGCCTGCTCGGATCTGTTCCTCTCTGTGCCCTGCGGCCAGGGTCCCGCTCCCATGCAGTGTGAGATCGACCTTTGGGAGTGGGTTTTTTAGGGCTCTTTGGAACAGAAATCTCCTTCACTGTGTTTCTGTCAGACTTCCCCTTCTCCAGAATTTGTTGGGAGTTCTTTTTACAGGAGATCCATGGACTGTGGGTTCGGAGCTAGCATAGGTGAGTCTTTCTACTCCACCATCTTGGCTGAGAATTGGAGTCATTCTTTTTTTAAGGGTTTGTGTCTTGAGCGTCCCTGTCACCCCAATAAATTTTTAGGGTGTGATTTTTTTTTTGTTTGGTCCTTCTTTCAGATTGCTTTCTGATTTTGGACTTGATTTTGGGGCTAGAGTCTGTACACTTCTGGAGGGAATGATTGGTTTGGTTCTGTTCTTGCTTTTTTGGCATATTGAATGTTTACAGCTCAGATTAGGGACCTAATCAGTGCTCCCAAAGTGAATGAAGTCTGATCATTGTTTCCCAGTCTGAGCTTGACAAGTTATTGACCTGTGTTCAGTTCTGAGCATTTGAAGTTTCAGATGACTGCTGCTTTACTCAGCCACTCTTGGCCAGCTTTCCTTTGGTCTGAAATTCCTTCCTCCCAGAAGCCAGAACTGAGACCCAGCCCCCACTTTTGTGATCTGAGCAATAGAGCTGCTAATTGCTTTTGAAATTTCTTCCTCAATCAGTACACAGTCTAGGGCCCTCAATCACTCCTCATCTTGGAATGCTAGTCATAGGCACAGTCATTCCTCCCGGGATCTGTGACTTGGATGGAACTGGCTAGTGAGGAACAGAGCTACTGTTTAGCACCTGTTCTTGCACACTACATAAATTTAGACTTTATTTTGGTTTTTGTGCACAGCTCCCCCTGCCTGGAAGCGTATCTCTTCTCTTGTCTTCTATCCTAATTGGGTTAAATAAATTGCTTACTTTGTTGTATTTTTTCCCATGAATTTCTCTACCAGTATTTAGTCTGAGGTGTTTTGGAATAGCTGAGGGAAGGATGTGAGATCACTGTGCTTTTTCCTTCTTCTCTATCATCTTGGCTCTTCTCAAATAGCATTTTTACAGGAAATGACTAGTTAGCAATGTTAGTGTTCTTTCAGAATCATTTGTGTATAGTGTCACCACTGGCTTGTAAGAGCAAAGATCAAATCAGTACCAAATTGAAGAACATAAATAAGCAGGTATCATATACAACTGTAGCATCTCCAGCCCTACTTATTTATGTAAGTTGTTGAGTCCCTAACTTGTCAAAATAAATTAAATAAACAGTGACATTGTCACCTTTTCCAGAAGAAGTTTACTTCTATATATTTACTAATATATATATATGCATATATATATGTGTATATATATATATATATATATATATATATATACACATATATATATACACATATTTTTTTTAATTTGTCACAACGAGAAGACCAAAA
Source organism: Potorous gilbertii (assembly GCA_028658325.1). Classification (NCBI taxonomy): domain Eukaryota; kingdom Metazoa; phylum Chordata; class Mammalia; order Diprotodontia; family Potoroidae; genus Potorous; species Potorous gilbertii. The sequence goes on along the minus strand of CM053770.1, from coordinate 381,157,490 downwards.
AAACCTGGAAGCTACCTCAACCAGAAAGCAGTTGATCTCCTTGACAAGCAGAAATAATTTGCAACCAAAGGTAATCATGCATTAGAATGTAACCTCCATTGTTCAGTCTTCTGGATGGGACTGCAGAAGATTACAGAGCTGTCTTATCCTCTAAGACAGTGAGAAACTGTGGAGAGAAAAGAATATTTACAAGAAGCTTGATGGAAAGATTCAACAGCGCAAAGTTCTTACGAGTGCGTTTGAAGTTGAAACTAGAGAGTGAGCATCAGAGTGATGGAAAGATTTTTGTTAATAAACTCTTCACCAACAATGATGGTGGAACTCTTGTGTTTGAACTCTTTAACAGCACAGTTGTGCTGCATGGAGAAATGGAAATGGCAACCAAAATTATAAAAAATAAATTTGAGAAGGATATCTGAAGTTCAGATAGTAATATGGTATGGTATCTGTTTTTTAAATATCCTTGTTTTCTTCTTGTTTGTAATTTTTGATAACTGATTTTTTTCAGTTTTTTAGTAGTTTTTGTAAAGCATTTAGAAGTAATTTTGTTATAATGATGTATTCGTAAGGAGAACATACTGTATAATTGTTTTAGATTTTTAAGAACTTTTAATATCTATAGTAGTTTTGATACTATGCATTATGAAAGATTAAACATTAGTGTGGTCAAACTTGTAAAACTCTTAACTTTATAAGTAAATTCAGTTTTTAAATTTTAAAGCAGTATAAAGTAGTTCTTGGTAGAAAATAATTTCAGGATGTTGATTTGAAAACAAATTTGGAGGTGAAACCCAGTCTTAGGCTCTTCCCTCTTTTCTTACCTTGAGTAGTTAAGATGATCCAAAGTCATCTTAATTCTTTCCCTTAAGAGAACTAGACATTAGATATGTCAGATGTCTAGTTATACTGTAACTAGATTATGCCTAGAAGCAGCTTCACATGCACTCTCTGAAGTTCCTTAACTGTAACTGCATAAGGTAGATAAAATAATTTTCTTTTTTACTGGTTTCTGCCTAGATAATGAAACTGCTGTCTATACGTTAATGCCAATGGTTATGGCTGATCAGCATAGGTGAGTATTTCTTTTAAAGACTAATAAAATTTTTAGGGTTATCTAAATAATCACAAAAGACTTAGAATTTTAGAGCTAAAAGTGTACTTGGAGGCAGTTGAATTCAATGTTCTATTTTATCCGTAAGAGAAATAGAGACAAGAAAGTTTCAGACTTGCCCAAGGTAAAATTGCTAACATTTTTCTAAATTTTCCTTCATTATGTCCCTTTTTCTTTAAAAAACAAATTCACTGTTGGAGCAGACCAGCTCATGGCATGACCTTAGATAAGTCAGTTATATTAATTTTACCGATGATGACAATAGCAATAATAGTTAATATTTACATAATGCTCAGTGAGATGTTGTTGGATTATATTCAATTTAAAAATATAGCTGTTGTATGCAGAATTTGGTGCTAGGTACAAATACAAATAATTCCTGCCATTAAGGAGCTTATATCCTCTCAGCATATACACAGGAAAAAGGAAGATAATTTGATATCATTAAACTTCTTTAAGATTCTAAGATTCTGTAATTAAGATATTTTAACTTTAATCACCTAAAACTATAACTAAGACTAAGACTATACTAATCCATTCTATGGAAATAGATGTTTTGCTTGTTAACAGTGGGCTACTAAGATACAGCTTGAGATAGAAAAGTCATGGTGGGTGACTAGGTACAGACCTAATCATTCAGAAGTTATAGAAATATAGGAAAGCATATTTTCTTAATGTATTACTATTTTGATGTTCTGCTATATGTGAAGAATTGTTGACTATTTTAGAGTGGTATTGATACCAGATTGATATCTAGATATGAGATGATTGGCATTTAAAATTGGAGGAGAAACTTCTCACCTGTAGATTGTTATGATCTCACCTTTATACACAAGAGAGGGAGGGAGAGAGAGAAAGAGAGAGAGACAGACAGACACATGGCAGATATGGATTTTGCAGGAACTTTACAAGTGGTTCAGGCAAAATTTAGACATGAGGTCACAAATCCCACATCAGGCATGTGTTATATGTGTGCAGTTTCTCTATACTAACTCCCTTTGCATAGAAGAATTCATTGGCTAGAGAAAGCACTTTAGGTAACTTCAGAGTAGACAGTATGTCGGTCTTAATAGTTATGAGTGAAACTTTTTGGTTCCTAGTTTAATTGGCTATGTCAGGTACTTTTTGGTAGTAATACTGCTTTGGACAAATCTTAAGAGAATGACTTCTCCCCTGGGGCTAAGGTTATCTCATTCTTGAAGATTTGATAAGGAGAGTTGAAAAGCTGTGAATTATGCTTTAGTCTTTTGATTTTCTTTATGTGTAGATCTGTTTCAGAATTACTGTCCAATTCAAAGTTTGATGTCAATTATGCATTTGGACGAGTGAAAAGAAGCTTACTTCATATTGCTGCAAAGTAAGACATAACTTGGTTTGAGCAAATAAATGTAACCTGTTGTTTCTTTACCTTTTCTTAATTGCCTGCATTTGTTTTGTTTTTTTTTTTCTCATTCTGGAATGTGACCAATGATATAACCATGAACTACTACTACAGACTGTGGGTTGGACCTGGACCAAGGTTGTAGTCTGAGTGGAATGTAGATTCCCTTTGTGATGGACTGAACAAGAACTATGCAACTAAATTTACTTTTTTTCTTTTTGAATTGGAGAAATGACTCAAATTATTGAAAATTTAGAATTAACTTTAAAATAGTTGTCTTCTGGAACTATACTAGATGTAATTTGGAGTCATTGACTTTTATCATCTATGACTAATACTTATCTTAGGCTAGGTGGACAAGGCTATATAGCTAGATTTTCTGTTGTTTATTGCTAATAGGAAATAAGACTTTTGGAAAGTGTTTCCATGACATTTTCAGTTCAAGAAGTAATAATGAGGTAATCATTAAAGCAGTGTATGTACATATATGAGTACAAATTTAGGCATTTTCCAGAGTTGGGAACCTTGACTAAACCAAACTACTACTTAACTGATATCCTAGTAGAAATAGAATGTTTTATCTTTATGGAGTGGGTGTAGAACTTTCAAGTAAGTGACCACAGAGATATACTTAATATTTGACCTTTAGATATTGAATTAATCGACATATTAGCTTTAGTTATTGAAAGAATTTGAACTCTTAATTTTGTTTCAGTTGTGGATCAGTCGAATGCTTGGTTCTGCTGTTAAAAAAAGGAGCAAATCCTAACTATCAAGATATTTCAGGATGTACACCCCTTCATCTGGCAGCTAGAAATGGGTAAAAATGATTTTTCTAAATAACTTGTTTCTTATAATATATTCAACAATTTTCAGTTATCTTTAGTTAGTGATTTTTAATATTTAGCTTGTGGAAGTCATGTAAACATGTAAATATGATCAATTTTAATGTAAAATTTTTCTTAGATATAAGTTTGAATTTTTCATATCAAACAAGGAAGAAAAAATTTATTAATTGCTTATTGTGTGCCAGGTACTGTGCTACATGCTTTAAAATAGTATCTCATTTGATCCCCACAAAGTCTGAGGCCAGACATAAACTCTCCTTCACTTCAGGATTAGACCTCAAGAAGTGAAGATTATCAAGAAAAGTGAAATGAGTATCCCTAATTCATATGTTTATTTAGTGTTTTTAGATGCAGTTATGGTTGAATGTTATATTCATTGGTCTTTTTCTATAATTTTCCTTTTCACGAGGAAGAGTCAGTGTGGTATAATAGTGAGAGAATTAGCCTTGAAGTCAGGAAAACTTAGGTTCACATCCTGCCTTGTACACATATTAGTTAGGTGACTTCTAGGTCAGTCACTTAGCCTCTCAGCATTTGAGGTAACTCTGTTAACGTTGGAGTTCTTGATTTTTTTTTAGTATCATTAGCCCTTTGGCATTCTAGTGAAACCTATGGATTCTTTCACAAAATAATGTTTTTGAATGCATAAAATAACACCCATAGGGTTGCAAAGGAAACTGGATATATTGCTAACAGTGCATATAGTTATCAAAATATTATCAAAACAAGTTCATGGAGCCCTGGTGAAGAGGCTCCCTCTAATCAATGCAGGTCAGTTGATACTCCCTCTGTGACCTAAGAATTAGAACATAGGGTTAATATGTATGTAGTGGATAACTTTTAGGAAAATGTATAGATATGAACAGTTATTTCACTAAATTTTCATAGTCTAATTAGAAGCTAAAGAACAGATTGCCTCACAGTATGCATAAAAACAAGTTCAATCCTTTTGTCACTATAGTAGGAGATTCAGGCAGGTGACTCAGTGTGAAAGATATGGACATGGTCCCAGTATTGAAAGGCAGGTTGTTTTCTGGATTAGTCTGCCAGAAAGAATCCTTATAAATTATTCTTCAGAAACAAAGACTTGACAAGTAGACCATAAAAATGAATCATTTTAATTATTAGGTTTACCAGTATTAGACCATCTCTATGGGAGGGGGCTTTTATTACATTAGTTTAGAAGATAAAGAAATAAGGTAGAGAGATTAAGTGATTTACACAGCTAGTCAGTGGAAGAAAAAGAATTCAATTTGGTTTATGATACCTAGTCTTATTTATAGGTTAATTTCTTAATATTTAATTTACTTAAAATCTCTGTAGGCAGCATTTAAAAGCTATTATATATGATATTTTTAGAGGCATAGTTTTTTAAGATAAAAATTTCTAATGTAATTTAAGATGATGTAGTTTGACCATAGATTAACATATATAATTAAGAATTTCTTTAGAACATAGTTTGGTCTGTGTTAGAAAGCATCATTAAAATATCTGATCACATAGCTAGAAGCCCAGTTGTTTTAAGTAAATATACTAAGTGAGGCACAGCTAGTCAAATTAGAACTACTTCCACATTGTTTATTAGTAGCCCCACTTTTCTCCTATATGTGTTGTATGTGCCTCAGCTGTTTCTTTTCTAATGAGTGATATGGTCTTCCAAGACTATTATAGCATTTCCCTTCCTTCGTAAGTGCTACTTTTGGTAAGCTTACAAACTGCCCCACTGGGTAATAATATTTCCCGTGTCTGATTACAGTCTAAATAACAACATCATGATCATGATAGTAATTACACCTAACACTTACACAGTGCTTCAGTGTTTGCAAAATGCTTTTCAGATATCCAATTTGATTCTCAAAGTAACCCTGGCAGGTAAGTATCTGATTATCCCCATCTTACAGAAGGAAACTGAGGCAGACAGGTTAAAGTGACTTGCCCAAGGTCATGCAGCTAGTAAGTATCTGATGCCGCATTTGAACTCAAAGTTTTTCTGACTTCAGGTCTGCCTGAATAAACATTTAGTGCCTGTTGTGTACCAGGCACTTTGCTAAGCACTAGAGATAGGAAGGAAGGCAAAAAAATGTTCCCTTCTCTCAAAAATCCCAGTCTTATGGGAGAGACAGTATGCAGAGAACTATGTACAAACAAGCTATATACAGGCTGAATTGGAAATAGTCAACCTAGGGAAGACACTCGAATTAAAACTAGGAAAAGACTTCATGTAGAAGGTGACATTTTAGCAGGGGCTTTGGAGAAGCCAACACAAATGTTTGAAGTCAAGAGATAGATTGCCTTGTTGGAAGAGCAGCAAGGGGACTACTGTTACTAGATTGCAGAGTATGTTGATTGTGGGGTGGAGAGTGTAAGGTGTAAGACTGGAAAGGTGGAAATAGGGTGCTGGGAGGGGCAGGTTATGAATGACTTCAAAGGTCAAACAGGCTTTTTTCCTTTTTATTTGATCTAGGTAGTGATAGGGAACCTCTAAGAGTTTATTGAGTAGGGGGAGTGACATGATTAGACCCATAGTCTAGAAAGATCTGTTTGTCAGCTGGCTGGAGTATAAACTGGAGGGAAGAAACTTGTGGCAGGGAGACCAACCAGCAGGCTATGGTAGACTTCCCAAATCTTGCTGTGTGGCAGCGTTTCATATCATTGCAATGAATCAGCATGATACAGTGGAAAGCATGCTGAATTTTCAGTTTACCAGTGACTTCTGAGTTGAGTGATCTGTGGCAAGTCATCTAACCTCTCTGGGACCTACTTCTCTCATTTGTATGAGTTTTGGACTAGATCTTTGAAGTCCCTTTCTACTCTAAGTTTGTGATTTTAGGTTCTCTCAAAATCTGTCCTTTTCTCTCATGGATATTAACTCTAGTTCAGATTTTTATCACTTCTTGCCTGAACCTCTGTAATAGCCTCCTAATTGCTTTCTTAATTTCCAGTCTTTTAAATCTAACCTTCATATTGTTGCCAAAACAATCTTACTAAGGCCTTGGGACCATGTATTGCTTATCTGGCAAAACCATCAGTGGCTCCCTATTCCTTTAGGAATAGTTAGTTTGACTTTTAAAATCCTCCACAACATGACTGCAGTCTACATTTCTAAGCTATTTGCTATTAATCACCTTTTCTGGGGTAGTGTATTTTGTTTTATCCAAGTATTATCTTTTAAATATTTTGTAATTAAGAACATGGAAATTGATGCACTATCATAGTCTTTCAATGATTCAAATCTGAGTATATTATTTGAAGGAAGATTTCACTGTCCTTTCCTGAATGAGGTGAAAACTTGATTATTGCCCTGTATGGTAGCACATACTTTTATTCCCTAATTTGGGGAGGTTGAGACTGGCAGATCACTTGAGTTGTAGTATAGTATCTCTAAAACCAACTGGGTTTCCACACTAAGTTCAGTGCCAATATGGTGAGTCTCTGGGAAAGGAAGATGATTAAAATGCATATGGTGTGGTGAACCTAGCCAGCTTTGAAAAAAAGGAGCATGTTATATCTTCTGTGCCAACCAGTATTGAATTAAGACCCATGAGTGGCCACTTTTAGCCCACAGTCTAGCAGGGGAGTGAGTAGAGACGCAGTCTCAAAGGAATCCCATCCCCCAAAACAATAATAATGAAAATAACCTGATTGCATATTATCCCCTCCAGTTATCTATGGATCAAACCTAATGCTTGATTGTGCCCAAATCTTAGAAACTTTATCATTTTGTATTTCATTTTAAATGCTGTTTAGCTGAGTTTACTTATCAAGTAGGGAAGTTATAGAAGTATGTAACATCATCAGATACTGGACCTGAATTGATTTCTTTGTAAAATACCTTTCTCACTCTGTGCTTGGTATATTTTAAAGCTATTGTTTATGACATTTATGAATATCTCTTTTCTTTTTTCCAGTCAGAAGAAGTGCATGAGTAAATTATTAGAATACAGTGCAGATGTCAACATTTGTAATAATGAAGGACTGACTGCAGTAAGTGGTTTAAATTTTATTGAAATGACTTTAAATACTTTTTAAAAAGTGAAATTTAACATGTACATGCGTTTTGAAACACTTTTTGTACTTTTATTTAAATGTTTAATAATGTCTTTGCAGTAACTAAATGGATCACAAATGTTTGAAAGAATTTTTCTTGTAGATGTTTTGAGGAATTTATTTCAGAGAAAATATGAACCTGTTAATTGTCTCTTTTTTTTTGTTTACTTGCTTGTTTCTTTTTTGATTCTATTTTTACTCTCATTTTCTAGTTTCTTTCCTTAGCTTCTGTCACTGATCTTCTCTGAATCTTTGAACAGTATGTTCTTCATAGGCATTTTGGGAGTTTAGGCTATGGGTGAGGTTTTTTTCTTTTTCTTGTTCCTCACTATGCTCAGGAGTAGAATGTTTTCCTTTACTCCTTATCCTTTCCTTTGCAAAATTAAGATATTGTAACATGTATTCTTTGTGTGAGCACTTCTCTCCACTAAAGTCTTAAATTTGATGCCTTGTTCTGTAGAGAAGTGACTCTGGGTTCTTGAAAGCTAAGCCAGTTGGAGAAGCTTTGGCAGGTATTGCCAGACTAGAAAGCCTTTGAGTATGGGTCTAGTGATGATCTAGGACCAACTTAAGTTGAGAAAAGCTTATAATTATTTTTGTTGCATGACTATGAGCATTTTGGTCACAGTAATGCTCCCTAGGGCAATGCTTATAGGTGTTTTAGAGTCGTTTCCTTCTGCATTTGTGTCTTGAGTGTCCCTGTCCCCTGGCAGGATTGTGGTTGAATCCTCTTGTTATTGTTTGCCTATTCTTCCGACCTACTTCTTGACTTCAGAAGCCCACTTCTGGGCTGGTGCTGATTTCTTGTGGCTATTGAGTGTTGGGTTATTCTAGGATCTCAGGGACACACTGGACACCTGCTGAATTTCAGTGCTCCCATATTGGTTCGATCCAGAACAAAGTCTAATTGACTATTCCCCTTTCTGAGCTCTGTAAATTCCTGACCTGGCTTTGGGTCTGTCCAAAAACAGCAGTTTGAAAGCTCTTTTGGCTTTGAGCAGTAGAATTATAGGCTCCCCTTTGGTCTGCATTTCCTACTCTAGCTATTGCTCTGCACGATGGGCTAGACATTGTTTTGTGTCTGAAGTCTGAAACACATTATTGCTGCTGGCTTTTGGACTTGTTCCTTTTTCTGTAATGGTGCCCAGGTTTACCACTGGGTATCCTCATTCTACCCTGGATCTAATGAGGACTGGCGTGTGGATGACAAAGTGAGTGGTGGTTGGTTCCTATCCCTGTCACAGTGCTGTGATGAAGAGCTGGTGTGGGTCTGAGACCTACTTTTGCCTTGATGAGCAGCCTTTCCCGTGTACTGGCATGTTCCCTGTGTATTGTGCTCTTGGACCTCCCTATCCTTCCCCTTACTCCCGCCACTTCTCTATTTTCTTATGCTGAGCTGTGCTAGACAAAGGACTCACTGTGACCTTTTCTGGATTTCTTTATTAGGATTTGGTCTGGTGCATTTTCTAGATAATTAGGAGCTTGTCAAAAACCTTTTTCTAAGTTTGAAGGGCTTGCAATCTGCTTCAGTAGAGGGAGTTTAATTACTGTTGAAATTATAGATCCTTGAAAGAACTAGGTAAACTGTATAGAGTAGATTACAGGAATTTCACTCTAAAACAGTCAAAATTTTAAGGTTTTTTTTTTCTAGAAGTAGAGATAAAATGACATAATTTTGAGAAATAGCATCTTGAAGTAGTTTAGATGAAATAACTAAGACATATGAAATTTCATTTTCCTTTGCTGTTTTGTAAGCTGTTTTTTAAATGTGGAGAATAATTTTGAGTATTATCTATTGTATGCCTACTCATAATAAGAGTCTCGATCATGAATAGTTCTATCAGATGAGTAAGGGAAGCATCAATTTTGTTTGAGAGGATCAAGAAAGGCATTAGAGGAGGTGATACTTGATCTCTTTTATTGCTGGCTGGGCAGGATTCTACAGGTCAAAGTAGAAGTGTTAGGGAGTGAATAACATGAATATAGACAAAGCATATTTGGAAGATGGAGGCAATCTAACTTGATTAACTAGAGTAAAGAACATATGATGAATTGTAGTATGAAATAAAAAATAGGTTGGATCCAAATTGTGAAGGATCTTGAATGCTAGACTAAAGAGTACCTTTATTTGGTAGATATTGAGGAGGAGTCATTGAAAGTTTTTAACCCAAAGAATGAAGTCATCATTTTAGTGGCCCTGAAATACCAATTAAGTGATGGTGTATAGGCGTCCTTTGAAAAGGCTGAGGAAAAGAAAATGAGTCAGGGCTCTTTTTAGGAGGCTGCCTTAATATTCTTGGCAAGACTTTTAGAGGGCAGCATGGTAAAGTGGAAAGAGCACTTATCTTTTGAGTCAGTCCTATCTTTGATACTTAGTGTGACCTTGGGTAAGTAAATCACTCTCTGGACCTTATTTTTCTCACCTATAAAATGAGAAGTTTGGACTAAATGGTCCCGAGATCCTTTCAACTTTAAATCTATGATGCTTCTATAATATGGGCATAAACTTTGTTGATAATAGGTAGAATGATAAGGTAGGGATAGATTTGAGCACTAATGAGATTGAGCCAGTAAGATTTGGCAGCTGTCTTTGTGGGACGAAGTGGGGAAGAATCAAAGATAATTTTGAGGTTTCGACCATAAGTAATTGGAGAATTGTGGTGCCATTAAAAGAGAGAGGGAGGTCAGGAGTAGCAGCATTTAGAGTAAAACTGATGAGTCTCGCTTTATCTTAGCTTGAGGTCTCTGTGGTATATCCAAATGGATATGTTCAGTAGACAGTGGGAAAGGTGAATAAAAGTGATATACTTTTAATATCTGAATATTCATAGTACAGCTGATACTGTGGCCAATGTAGACATAGACTCATCTTCATAATACCACTTATCCAGTGTAGGCAGATAGATAAATATAATGTTTAATAATTTTCTCACTAATTAATTTTGAGAAGGAAAAAATGATTTCTTTCCATTTGTTACATTCATTTTCCTACATAATTTTATTCCACTATAATAGTGAGATGCCTCTACTTTTCCTGTGCCTTACTTCTCTTCCCTAGTTTTACCTCATGATATGCAAATTTCTCTTGGCTGTTGTTATTGAGTATACTTAGCAAAGCCTGGAAAAGTTTTGATTGCTATTAGGCAATTTTCATAGTTGGAGGGCTTGAACTTTGAAAGGGTGGAAGAAAGCACATTTTGATTATGTGGAAACATTTTTTAGGGCTTTTAGTTACTTCTTTTTTCCCCCAGTTTTGTTTATATCTGCTGGCAATAGCAGCTTCAGCTGTGAAACACTCTTGTCCTAGCATAAGCTATTTTTATACCTATTTCCATGATTTCTTTATGTTACTTTTCCTCTTAATATGTTGCTTGACTTTTTTTTTCCTTTTTCCTTTTTTTTTTTTTTTTGCTGGTTGGGGAAATGTTGGGATATGAAGGGCAGTAAGCGGGGGATGAATATGTGTATTGAGAATATTTATTTAGTACCAAGGTTTGGACCTGGACAAAAATTTAACACTTCTCTAATTCAGAATTGCCTTTTGGAACATGTAATTGCATGCCATGAAAAAAAAATCCAGGTCATCCAAGAAGGAAGCTATCTTGTATTTGCCCTGTCATTTTATATTATGGAAAGATTAATTCTGAAACAACTTAGGGGTTGCCCAAGTTTTATTGTAAATTTTAATTGTTAAAATAAAACCCCCAAAAAACTAATAAAAAGCATATAGGCCTAGAGGGTTAACTGGCTTGTATGCTAGATTTGCAATTCAAAATTTAGTTTATTTTCGTGTTCTAATGTGACATTTTCTTATAAAAGAACTAACATATGTGAATTTTTCTACAGATCCACTGGTTGGCTGTAAATGGAAGAACAGAGTTACTTCATGATCTTGTGCAGCATGTCAGTAACGTGGATGTTGAAGATGCAATGGGACAGACAGCATTGCATGTTGCATGCCAGAATGGTCATAAAACAGTAGGTTAAATTTAGTTGAGATTGCATGTATTTTGTAAAATTTTGAAAAATTTGAATTTATGAAAAGATTTTCATTAGGAATATTTGTGAATTTTGTCTTGAAAGGTCTTGCTTTTAAGGTATTTTCCACTAATGCCTAGATTACTGATTTGTTTTGGTGGAAGGAGAAGAAATATAGTGTTTTTTTAATACTTTAGTATTTTACATAACTGACTTCATGCAGATTATAATCCTTTTAGATATTTTCTTCAGTGCTTTGGCTGAAAAAAATTTACCACTTGGTGATGAGTTTTTCTAAGCTTAGGTATGCTACTCCTTGCAAGATACAGTTTGTCCACCCATACTTGAAACCTTCTTAGGTTGATAGGACATACTAGAATTTTTGCTTTGATAGCCTAGCCTTCAAGAATCCAAGGTTGTCTCTGATGAGTCATTACAAGAAATTGAGAGTATGGTATATGAGGTTCACTATCAGGACTCCTTTGAGTTTGGGAGGAAAAAATTGCTCTTCTTGTGTCCTAATATGTTCATTAAGTGGAAAAAAGATTTCTTTGGATCCTAATGTCTACTTAGATTTAATTCCTTTTAATGTCTAGAAATTAAATTAACTCAGTGTCTTTAAGAATTAGTTGATAGCTGTTGTTTCTTCAAAGGTTACTATCTTTAAGGTTATAAAAGTGCTTAAGGTGCTTTTTTTTTTTTTAAAGCTTACATCAGAAATATTCTGACCTATCTGATCCCATTCTTCAGTGTTTTTGAAAAGCATAATTATGAATGACTTTCAGGAATTCTTTTGTAAAATTATTGTAGTTTAGGATGTGATCCCTGTTGACAATATCCCAAGAGAAAACTTGCTAAGTTTTAAAATTTAAAGACTTCTAGCTGTATCTGTGTCATGTGAGATAGTTAACCATAATGAAAAATAATCACAGTTGTTCAACAACGTTACCCTCTTCTCTGCTTCCATAAAATTCTATAGGAAATGTGTTACAGTAATTGATATCAATTGTTTTCAGTTAGGATAGAAGATAGTAGACCTTTAAGAAAGCCTTGTGTTTTGTAGAATGCATTAAGAAATGTAAATTATACTCTGAAGTCATTGAAGATTACATAACACAAGTATAATGTATTCCATATGGTTTATAACCTAAAGCAGGTATGGTAAAATAACGAAGAATGCTTCGAAGTTGAGAAATTCTGTCGTTTTGAAGAATTGTCTTCTGAGAAAATTTATAGATACCCTGACATTAGTATGATGATGTTTACTGGCTGAGTTTTTGCAGATATAATGGAGTTGAAAGGGAGAAAATAGTAACTTTGCTAACAGCATTACAATTTTGTGTTCCTACAGTTACTTGCATTGGGGAGCAACATTTCTGCTAAATCTCCATCCTAGTAACCGAAATACCGCAGGGATTTTTGCAGATTGTACAGAAGGAAATGTATAGTGATAGAGTGTTAGTGAACCATTGATGGTTACCATTAATTATAGGATCAGAGTGTGTGAAGAGACCTTGAAAAATCATTTAGTCGATACTCTTGTTTTTAGGTAGAATTATATCTGTAGCAGTCTCTTAGTAGAGTTGTGCTAATTATGATATGCCTTAGAATTGCTAATTTTCTAGGATGTATTAGAATCTCAATCTGGTATTGAGCTGGCCTGAATTATGTATTAGAAGTTTAATATGCTTTTCAAGGGTAGGGACTGTCCCAAAACATTCCTTAATTTACTAATGAGATGCTCCAAAAGGCTTTATTGTGTGTTAGTGATTTAGGCAGATGTGGGATTAGGAAGGCTTTTGTGTTAGTTTACTAGAATTGGATGTGACCTTTTTTGTCCCTCTTAATCAAAGTAGTTACCTTGATTATATCCATTAGGGAAATGGTAGGGCAACTAGGTGGCACAGTGCATACAGTGCTAGCCCTGGAGTCAGGAAGATTCATCTTCTTGAGTTCTACTCTGGCCTCACTTACAAGCTGGGTGACCCTGGGCAGGTCACTTAACTCTATTTGCCTCAGTTTCCTCATCTGTCAAATGACCTAGAGAAGGGAAATGGCCAATCACTCCAGTATCTTTGCTGAGAAAAACCCCAATGGGCTCATGAAGAATGAGATATGACTGAAAAATGACTGAAAGAGCTTATGTATATGAGGGCATGTTTAGTATTTTTGTATATTCAGAATTTTTATTAAAATTAAAAAAACTTGCCATTTTGTAAAAAATCAAATGTAAAAATCTTCAGGAGGAAATAAACCTTTAAACTCTAAAAAATTAATATAGAGAGGCCAGAGACAGAAGTCTTTACTTTTAACCTCAATGTAGGTTGAATTTCAGGAACACATAAGAACATTTGAGTAGATGGCCATGAGAGAGAGAGAGTATTTCCAAGTATTGGGCATCTTTAGCATCCTTATTGCTGTCACATTGTTGCTTTGATGAGGAAGATGCTTATTTAGTTAATTTAATAACTATTATGAGTATTAGAGGATTAAATTCAATTCCAGTTTGTAGCACCTATATCTATTCCTCCAAAAGTAACTAAGATGAAAAACTCATTTTACTTCTTTGCTGCTGTTGGTCCCAAGCTTTGCAACATGGGCATTCAAATTCTGTTTACTGGTTCTATACTGTTGTGTTAATATATGTAGTGTTTTAGGATTTTGAAGGTTGTCTTTTTCTTCTTGAGAGACAATGTGTGACAGTAGATAGAAAGCCAGTCTTAAGAAGAACTGTGTCTAAGTCTTGCCTCTCTGAGTCTGGGTTAGAGACTTTGCTTCTATATACCACAACAACTTTTAAAGATGAAAAATTGTGTGAGTACTTACTATTCCACTACTGTTCCGCTAGGTGGAGGGAGTTCCCTGTACCAATGATACATAGGCCTGGGCAAAAAAAGGTAATATTTATAATTGAAAAATGTGACCATAACTTTAACTTCTGGTCTTCTGTCTGCATTGATGATTTTGACTAGTAGCTCCTATTTGAGTTATGCCTTTTGCTTTGTCACCAGAATTGTAATATAGCTTTAGGAGATATTATCAATGGTATGTTATAGTCTAGAGAACATTAAAAACCTTGGTTCCTCTTGACCTGAAAGGGACCAGGGACCATAGAGGTCAAACTTGGTTCATTCATTAGCTAACTATTTCTGTTTGGGATAACAATATGTTTTTTGTCTATCTCAAACTTACCCTTATGATATGTGCAGAATACTAGTGACATAGTCAATGAAACTGCTCTGAACTCTGAGTGGGGAAAAAAAAGGCAATACATGTATCTGAGGATATAGTTCTTGTTGCTATGGAACGTTACTTTTCCAGCAACAGAAGGATACAGAGTAATTTGCAGATCCTATGTGGTGATTGGATTTTGACACATTATAGCAATTTAGTCAGCAAATTGGATTTTACCTAGCTATATAAAATGCCAAATTTGTAATTAACTTTTTATAGTTTTTATTCCTGTTGTTGTAAGTTTTCTAAAAGACTTAAATGAGTTAAATTGTTGATGCATATGAATGCTTTCTTAGCTTTCTGGGACAATTTGGAGTCATAAACTTAAGAGTATCATATTGTTAAATGAGCTAACTTAAATACTGTGAGTAGTACATTTAGCTAGAAATTAATTCAAAATTAAATTTAAAGAAAATAGCTTACACTTGAGTAATTTGGTATCTTAAATTTATGTGTCTTAGTTTGAAGCTTCACAAATTTAATATGAAAAGGCATTTGGAATCTTGTTAGGGTAGATTTAAGCTCATAAAATTTAAAAACAATTGTTAATTTGACAGTGGCATTATAGATTGTTATTTTCAAGAGAATTATTACTGACTGCGTTTCTTATTGAAATTGCAGGCTTATTAAGGAACAATAAGGTTATTCCACTACATTCAGTCAGCTATATTGGTATCGATAACCATCCACCAAACTTTTCATCCAGAGACTTACAGGGCAGTCATGTACACTTATTTGAATGCTTTTCCCAAAGCATTGCTTGGATTCAGCTTTGAGGCATAAAGGTAGGTTTGATTAAAGTATTTCAGAATTTATTTTTAGGTTTAGAGAAAGGTCAGTTTTTCTGATCTAAGAGTTCTGTGTTGGCTTATCTGCAGTGATGTTAGTTTTTCCAAGTACTGTTATTTACCAGGACAAGTGAATACTGCTTTCAATTACTGGAAAATTAAAGAAATATACATTAGTTTTAGATAGTTGGTTTTCTAGCCAATTGAAGTTTTTGTAGGTTGCTTTTAGAGAATGTGCAAAGTGTACTATCAGAAGTTTTACATTATTATGTCATATAATATTTTGCTTTAATTATTAAACTATAAGTTCCAGGGCAGGCAGGAACTTCATTTTATTGAACTTTGTATATCCTTCAGTCCTAAAATAGTGCCTTATATGTAATAGTCACTCAATAAAAACTTGTTTGAATTGAATTAATGCATTTTTCTTTTTGGATTGTTTGTAATCATTTGCTAAAAGGAGTTTACTCTCCATTTAATCCTTTATTGTTTTAACGTTGCCCATTAACTTTTCCAGTTTTGTTTCTTTGAATTTGGGTCTACGTATGTAAGCTTGTCATTGGGTACTTTGCTTCTTGGCTAGCCTTTGACTTCAATTAAATGACTTTGGAGATTGACCCAAGAACATATGAAATCCTTACCCTTTTACAAAAGCATGCTGAAAAGACATGAAGCCCTATTGATGCATATAGCTGGTTGTATCTTCCAAAGCAAATCCTTGAATCCAGATGGTCTACCTTTTTCCTCCCCAGATCCCTCTTTACCAGTTACCTACTTTTTAAGATTATAAGAAGAGAGATTTGTTGAATAGAATGAGGAACTTTACCTGCTATTTGGAGGACCCTGAAACAAAGTTTAAAAATTTCTGGTAATTTTGGAACTGGGAAATTTTTTTTTATTAAAAAAGAAGTTATATAATACTTAATTTTTAATGCCCGTTAGCAGTTTAGTCTTCCCTATCTTTAAATATAAAATATGCTTACATATATTATGCATACTTGTGTGTATATATACATTTATGTGTATGTGTACACATATGTAAGTTTACATACAAGATTAAGTTTGGTATATTGAATTCTGAAGTACATTTTTTCAAGTGCTAATCGCAAATCTGTTAATTTGCCTTTTTCAGTGTTATTAAATTTTTGTTATAAATGCATCTCTAAGTTTCTGATCTTTGAATACTTTAGTCTGTTTTAGTCTTTATCAATTTGAGAAGCAAGCAAAAGCTTACAGAATAAAAAGAACATCCTAATAAAACAGACATAATTTTTAGACCTTTTTAATCACTATGCTAAATGGATCATGGAAAATAATCATTTGCAGAAAAAGAATACAAATCCCCTCATTGAATGAAACCTTTTTTTGTCACATTAAACTTTGTAAAATTACTCTCACTGTGTAGGCCATCCACCTTGCCTGGAAAGTACTTATTTCTTATCTCTAATTCTTAGAATCCCTAGTTTCTTTAAAAGTTCTTCTGAAGACTCCTGCATGAGTCTTTTCCTGTTATCCTGCAGTATCTTGTACTTCCCTTCTCCTAAATGACCTTATATTAATTCATATAATACAGTCTTTTTGAGGGCAGAGACTTTCATTTTGGTGCTTATACACTTAAATGAATGTTTATTGGTTGAATTTTGAATTAGCTGTATATATGTGATCTGACCACCAGCGTGTTAAAGCAGAAATCAAAATTAGTACAAAACTTTATGAAAGGAAATCGTAAAAGATAAGACATGCAATTGAAGCATAATTTTGACCAATGCCTGTAATTGTGATGAAAAATGACACATAGTTTGAAGAAATGATATCGACATATACGTCCAGGTCATCATAATTTCATATAGAAGGTTAATTGATAGAATCATTTGTCCAAGACTAAGATCCTAAAAATTGTATTAACAGGAAACACTTAGTTTCCAAGTAGGGGAGAGAGATGGTGGCCAAAGGCAACACTGGTTTGGAACTTAACTCACTCGTTAAATCTTACGGGAGAGAATAATGGAAAATTGTGAGCAGAATTGCCTCATAAAGTAGAAAAGCAGTGGATGTAAAAATTTTCAAGGAAGCCTGGAGTGAAGCTCAACTATAAACCAAGTAATTTTGAGACCATTTAAAGGAAAACAGAAAGAGCATGGAAAAGATTGCCAAAGATTTGTGTAAGAAGCTTCACCTTTGAGGACAGCAGAGCTATCACAATTGTACTCTAACATTACAGTTCCAGATATAGTTCTACAGATGGTAGAAATGGCATTTAAGAACAAAAAGAGGAAAGGTAGCTGGATTAGATCAACTCTAAAAAAGATCACTTTGGAGGTGACACAATTGTGAGTGTTTGAAGGACATATTCACAGGTTATCAAATGTAGGGGAAGATACTAGAGGTCTGGAAAAAATCTTGAGTTAAAGTGATTGAGAAATTATTCACGTGTGTGTGCGCGCGCGCCTGCTTTACCTTGTATATCACATTTTTATGCACATCATCTATGCATGTATGTTGAGGACATTTTTTATGCGAGTAATAATTGGGAATGGACAGACCTTGCCAAATAATGTTCCACAGAGATCACATACATAAAACTGACTGGAAGATGTAGAGAATACAAGATTACCCTGTGCTTACTGTTTTAAAAAGAATTCTGATTCAGTAGAGCAGGATACTTTAATGATGTTTTTCATTCATATATCAGAATTATTCAGTAGTTTTGGAAAAAACATAACAGAGAAACTTATTAACCTTTTGATACCAGAGAAGTGATAAAACAAGGAAAAGGCATAATATTGTCAAAGATATTTGTAACTGTCAGAGGGGAGAACCAGTTTGTTGTCCAAGTTAAAGAGGGAATTTTCTCTGGATGTTAAGATCTTCTAGGCTTCTTCTTTTTTTTTTGTTTTTTGGTAAATGATAATGTTGATTAGACCTAAGCTAGGAAATTGCAGAACCTCCTAAAAGAGATCTGTTAAATCAGTGGGGTCTCGTGAGCTACACTGTTCATAATAATAGTCATTTACAAGGTTTACTTATAGCATCCTGAGAGTTTGAGTTGTAGTGGCTACCCTTTTTCAGGGAAAATTTTAATTTACCAGCATGGAGGTAGTGGGGAGAAGATGAGCCATGAAGAAACAGTGAGTGCTTCTAAAGGGGAAAGGGACAGTAAGCAAAAGATATAGAGCATTAGTTTGGCTTTTTTCCACCAATGGTTTGTCAGTTCTTGGAATTGTTTTGTTATTGTTGTTTCTGACTGCCTTTGTGCTTCATTATGACTGATCCTGTTTCATTGTGAGCTTGAAGTATCCTTCAATGTTTGACTTACTTCGACTAACAACTGCTGCAGTATATCTTACTGGTTGTGTGATCCTGGACAAGTCATTTAATCTGTTTGCCTCACTTTCCTCAAATGTAAAATAGGAATCCTAATGCTATTTAACTCCAAGGATTGTTGTGAGGATCAAATGAAAGAATATTTGTAAAATGCTTAGCACAATGCCTGGCATGTAGTGGGTGTTTAAATTTATGCCCTGTCCCTTTCACCTTCCTTATTTTTAAAAATTTACTAAAATTTTTTTTTCAGTTAACGAGCATTTTTCTGTCTATTTGTTATCTCTTCCCCTTCCCGCTCCCTCAGAAAAAGGAGCAAACAAAACTTGTTACAAATATTCATTGTCAAGCAAAACAAACTCCCATGTTGTCCATGTCCACAAATATATCTTATTGTGGATATTTAGACCTTCACCACTCTTTCAGAATCTTTTCCTTTACATTGTAGTCTGAGTGTATTGTTTTCTTTATTCTCTCAGTTCATGTTTGTTGACACATTGTTTTGAATTCGTTGTATTCTTGTTTCTTACAGAACAATAACAGTCCATTAAAATCAGAGAAACCCTATTTGTTTAACCATTTCACACCTGATGAAATTCGTTAAAAATCTTGCCTTGTTTTTACAGAGATTCATTATTTCATCTGTGTTAACACTCTTTACATGATAGAATTGTAACTTTTCTTTGTACTTTACGGTATAAACTATCTTCATGAGTTGTTGTTGCTAAGAAAATTAGTCACCTGGTGATTAATCACCAGTATTCTGGTGATGATATTCTGCAAACTTAATCAGATTGCCTTTTGGCCAGTAGGCAGATAGGTCCTCCTTGGTTCATGGTCAAAACTTTTCCATCAAAAAGGACATGCCAGAGTTGACTCTTTGTTAGTATAGCCTTTTTCTAAAAAATAAATTATTAATATCTTTCTTTTTTTATGTCACATTTCCTATCTTTCTGAGAGCCATCCTTTTGAAGGATAAAAAGAGGGAAAAAAAAACAGTTCACAAAAACTAACCAGCACATTAAAAGTCTGATGTTGCCATTATTCTGCATTCAAAGTTCCCACACCTGTAATTTCATGACACTGTTTTAATATTTTTTTCTGTTTACCTTATAGTTATAGTATTTGTTGCTTTTATATATAGTATATGTTATAGTCATAGTATTTGTTGTTTTTCTGGTTTTTTGCTTACTTCACTTTATAATTCATAGGAATTATCATATCTTATATTCCATTATAATCATATATTATAATTTGCTTAACTGTTCCCCAAATCATTGGACATCTGCTTTGTTTCTAGTTCTTTGCTAAATATTTTGATGTATGTGGGGTTTTTTTTTGGTCATTACATTTTTGGGGGTAGAGGCCAAGAAGTAGGATCTCTCAATCTATGGTATGCATAGATGTTTTGTTTGCGATCTTAGTACGAGTCCAAATTGCTTTGCAAAATGGATGGTCTAATTCACAGCTGTGCATCAGTATACCCATTTTTCTGCAACCTTGACATCATTAATTATTCCCTTCTTTTGTTTTTTGCCAGTTTAGTGTTGTGAGGTGATACCTCAGTGTTTGATTTGCATTTCTCTTTGGAAAATTTTTTCATCTGGTTTGAAACTTTAATTTTTGAGAACCAACTGTTCATACCCTTCACTACTTATATCTTTCAAGGAAATGAGTTTTGCCCTTAATTATTTCTCTTAGTTTGTTATTTTGGGTTGTGATACCTTTGGACAGATATGATAAAACATATTCGCCCCCAATTGACCACTTCCCTTCTTATCTTAGCTGCATTAATTCTGTTCAAGAAAAAGCTTTTCTTTATTCCTATAATTGAAAATTTATTTCAACTTTTGTGATCATTCACCTCAGTTTCTTTAGAATTCAGCCCTTAATAACAGTTATAAATCTTGTTCATTTCTGATTATTTTATATGATCTTCAATATTCAGGTCATATATCCATTTTGAGTTTATTTTGGCATATATTATAAGATGATGGTCTAAGCTTGATATCTGCTAGACTACTTTATAATTTTCCCAGCAATTTATGTCAAATAGTGAATTCTTAAAGTGATATATGTATGTTTTCTGATTTTTTTTTATGATTTTTTTGTGCATTCTGAGCCACTGATTTACTTACCTGTTTTTGACCAGACTCAAATAGTTTTCATGTTAACTATATTATAATGTGATTTGAAGTTTGTAAATGCTATTTTACTTCATTGGTGTAGCCTTTGAGCTCACTTCCATGCCCCAGATTTTGAAATAGTAGGAGAATGAATTTGTCAACATCCCTCTAATAATGAGTCCCTCGTCTCACTCCCAAATCTGATTCTTCCAAGAGTGTGCTATTCTAAGGTTTGTCATCATCACTTAGGCAAAGTAGTGTTTTAAAAAATGGGATCTTGCATCAGGATGCAGATTTGCGTTTTGAAAAGCACTGACTGTGTTCCCAAGTATAATTTAGTCACCTGTCTTCTTCCAGTTCAATTCTGTTCCTAACTCGTTGTCCATTTGCAGTACTTATATCCTATATAAAAGTGGTAACGTACATGTGATGTCTTACCTGATGACTCAAAGAATTGGTCACCCAACTGCATGTTCATATGAAAATAGACATTTTTCATCCATTTGGTTCATGATTTACATGTTAGAAATTGTTAGTAAAGTCAAAATATGGTTTAATCTTTGCAAATCAAATTTTTATGAACTCTAAAATTTTAGAAACAACCAGTTTTAGGAACAGCCAGGTTCCAATTACTTTCTGTTTCCTAAAGTCTTTTGGTTACTATTACTGTTTTGAGCATTTTGAGGAAGGATGAAAAAAACTAATTATTTTTCTATTTTCTACAATGATATATATGTGCTCACTATCTTTTAAGACAGAATTAGGATTTCAGGAGCATCTCTATCAACATTTAGATAAGTCAGCAAAATAATGCCTACAGAATACCATATCCTTCAGTTCCAAGATAAATAAAGAGCTAGTAAAACAGTAATTAGCTGTCCTTAATGAATTCAGGTCACTAGGTCCAGAAGAACCAAATTATAGGGTTTTTAAGGAACTAGCAGATATGATTGCTGAAGTGATTTTTGAAAGATCATGGAGAACTGAAGAGGTGCTGTAGTATTGAAGAAATACAAATTTATCAAGTAGATTTTTCAAAAAAGAGGAATGTAGTCTGTAAAAAGTTCAACTTTGATTTTAGCAAAGTTTTAGTATGTATTAATAAAGAAACAATTAGAAAATTTTAGAAGTGATGTTTGGAAATAACAAGCATAGTTTCACCTAGGAGCCCTCGTGCCAGTCTAATCTAATTTCTTTTGTTAGCAGGGTTTAAATAGATGGGTAGTTAGGGGGACTTGTTTTTTTAAGACGGTTTGCCTAGATTCCAGCAAAACATGTGACAAGGGCTCCTCTTTACCTTCCTAGCCGTATAAAGAGTGATTATCAAGTAGTAACTGTTGCTGTTTCCCACCCAGCCTGATGTCTTTCTTTTTCTTGGCCTCAATAAAGGGGCCATGCCCTGACTACTTCTTAAACAGTCCTATTTAGTAAATGGGTGTTTCCTAACCCTAAGTGAATACCTGCGAAGACCTTGGCCTAAAGAGTTCAAGGTCTCCCAGTGCATCCTGGGTCATATGCGGTCATCCTGATGAATATCTGATCACTGGATTTAGATGGTTCTGAAGGAGAAGTGAGGTTGGTGACCTGCTTAGCCCTCCCTCACTTAAAGCAAAGTCAAATGCAAGTCATGTTATCGTTTCTCTCGACAACGTGGTCTTCTTTGGCAAGGGATGAACACAAGATGAGATGGAGATATATGGACTAGGGAAGAGTATGTATGATTAGGTGGGTTCAGAAATGGTTGAATATCTGTACCTAAGGGTAGTCATCAATTTCTTTATGTCAGTTTGGCAGGAAGTCTTTTGGAGCACATCAGGGATTTTTTTGGCTATTTGCTATTCAATGTATATTTTTAAAAAATTAGATCTTATTTAGTTAATGGTTTTTGTTTTTTATGTTACATTTATTTCTGAATATATCCTTTCTTCCTCCCTATTTTCCTACCCAGCGGACCATCTCTTACAATAAAAATTTAGAAAGAAAAAAGCAGGTCAGCAAAACTTATTAACTCACTGACATTGTTTGACAGTGTGTTTATTTACTATTCCACCTCTGCAATGAAGGGAGGGAGTTGCATTTTCTCAGCTTTTTCTAGTCCTTAGTTTGGTTTGTTACAATTATATAACATTAAATTTTATTTCTTCATTTTGTTTTTTTATTTACATTGTTATAGTCATTACGTATATTTCTTATTTGGTCCATTAGTTATGCAAGTCTTCCCATATTTCTTTTTATTCTTATATTCATCATTTTATATATTACAGTAATAACATTATAATCATGTGCCACAAGTTGTTTGACCTTTGCCTAGTTGATAAGCATCTGTCAGTAACTTGGACAAATTTATAAATGGTAGGCTCTTGAAATTTTCAAATGGCAGAAAGGAAAGAGTATAGTTGCCTCAGAGAGTGGTAGTGATGACCAAGTGGTTAACATGTAAAATACTCTGAAAATTTTAAAGTCTTATGCTAGCAAATTTTGTTATTGTTACCGTCATCATAACTAAAGTAATGCATGACGAGTCAGGGTCCAAAAAGACTTTGACAGGGCTAGAAAGGTGTGCTGGTTCTAAGATACAATAAAAGAGAATAAGTATAAAGCCATACATTAAAGGAATGTTATAAGTTGTAAATTAGCATTTCAGTGAGATGTAGAAAAATAGCAATTTCTGTGGAAAAAGTTTTGAGGCTTTTAATAGATTTTACAAAACTTTACCTACCAGAAAAGCTAATGTGATCTTCTTTGGCTACTTTAAAGAGAAGCCTCATATCTAATGCAACGGAGTCCTACTTGGCTGTGCCCAGATCAGACCACATCAGGAGCATTCAGTTGTGGCTACCACATTTAGGAAGGACATTGATAGACTGGAGAGGATCCAGATGATAGTGAGAAGGATAATGGAGGATCAGTTGAGCAGTGTTCACTTGGAGAAAAAGAGTGACATCTGAAACTTGATATAAGGCAAAGCTTCCCCGTAATCAGAACTATACAAAAGTGAAATGGGTTGCCTTGCTCAGTGCCTAGACTAGTGCTCTGCTTATAGTAGGTGCTTGATAAATACTTTGAGCTCATGCCTTCTATCTCACTAGAATCCTTCAAGTAAAGACTGGATGACTTTGTTGGGGGGATATCATAGAGGGGATTCTTATGTAAGTATGAGTTGGTCTAGAATTTCCTAAACTGTGGGTTTCTTTAACTGCTTCTTTAAAGTGCTGAAAGGGTCACAAAAGGGGTTACCTCCTGCAGTAAATGCCACCATGTATGGACTAACACTGTTTTAGCGAATACGGAATTCTTCCCTAGAGTGAATTACGTTATAGTGAGTGAGGCTTTGGTAGATTACTGTTGAAAATGAGAAATTTTAAAGGTGGCTTTTTAAAAAACATGTAAATACAATTAAATTTTAGGAATTTTTTGAAGTGAATAAAATTTTGCTTATATCTATTGCAGTTGGTTATATAGATTAAAAATGGTATACTTTTTTTCTCTAGCTTTATTTTGATTCTTTTTTTTTTCCCTTCAGACAGTGCAGTGCTTGTTAGACAGTGGTGCTGATATTAATAGACCAAATGTGTCTGGAGCTACCCCACTATATTTTGCTTGCAGGTATGGTATTTTATTTTTCAAAATAATTTTCAAGAACACTATATGACAATAAGAAAAAATTGAGACTTAAAACTTCAAATAAATTTTATTTCCTATTAAGTACTGTGTACTTTTTGTGCAGTATATACCTTGTGACTAGCATGCTTGGCTGAAAGAGAATATTACATTCTCATTCTTTGAAAAATATCTTAATTAAGTCATTTACATTTTCTGGAAAACAGTTTGCTCTTTACAGTTCTCCATTTTTTGTTCTGCCCCATAGCATCTTTGGTTAATTAGATAATTATTTGTAATAATCCCAAAACACATTTTTCTCAAAGGTTGCTTCTGCAGACAACACTTTTTTTTTTTACAAATACTAATGATTGTTGCAGTGATAATCTAGTTTATCTTATATTCTTTGTTGAAATTTAAAGTGTTTTCTTTCCATGTATATAATCAAGTGAAAAATATGCTACTGTGGAAAGAACACTGAATTGGGAATTAGAAAACCTGAGTTCTAGACCAGGCTTTGCTTTTTTCTATATAATGTGACCTTGGGCAAATTATTTGGTCTTTGGCCCTGTTTCCATAAGCTTTATTGCTCATTTATCTCTGTAAAATGAAGGAGAGTTGGACCAGATATTCTCTATATTTTTGCTTTCTGTAAGTTAGAAACATAGTGTGATAGTGAATAATGACTAGTAGAAGCACTCTGTCACTCTGTACAGCAACGAAGTAGTCCTGTTTTGGGAACTGTCTGCTTCAGTGTCACTTCCCTCATACTTTTTTTCCCCTTCACAGCTGTTTTGGACAAACCTTTGTGGTCTGATCATTCATATTCAAATACCTCTCCTCCTATGGGTGTTGGTTATTTCCTCTACCAATGTATACCACAATCTTTCAAGACCCTTTCGTCTTTCCTATTCGATTCTTATCTGTGTTTTTCCTGAAGTTCTCTAGGGAAGGTGCATTGGAGACATTTCCTTAGTCTTTTAAGTACTTTGTGGCTACTAGTGCATTGCTTTGGCTGTCTACCTGTTATTTCTTGCTTTAACTACCTGATTGACACACCTCTTCTATTTGACCATGCATGTTCTTGATAATGTTTTTTTATACCATTTCTTCCAAGCAAGTTATTGATAATATACTGTAGCCTACCGATACCCACTTTCCATTGCCTTTTAATAGTATAACTGATATATCATTTCCATCATAGTTTATTACATGTACACTTTTTTTTGATTTAACATCCTTGTCTAAGTTTGTCTAACTCTGGTCTAACTTTTATTTATCTCAAGGAAATTGTATATTGACCTCACTAAAAATGACTAATCATGGGGAAGCCCAAGAAATACCCAAGTTCTACAAAGATCCTATTTATGTTATTTTTTCTTCTTTGTCTATTAACAGAGGATCTTACTTTTCCCCTTTCTTAGAATTTATAAGAATATAATTCTATAAAATCATTTTGATTAGATTGAATCAGTTTCTCCTGGTGTAAGGTTAAGAGCTTTTTGGTTTATATCTTCTGGACCACAGTCTTGTCAGAATGCAACATGGCATATCTCCTTTTCTAGAAATTTATATGCTTAGAATTTTTTTTCTGATTCTTAAGAATTATTTTTCTTGATCTTGCAATTTTGGGTCATTTTATGCATTGTTTCTGTTATTCATTGTTAGGGTGTTTTATAGCCCTTTAGAAATAAAGCATTGTGATATCACATTGTCAAGCATTAGGAAATATTTCTGGGAGCTTTTGTCATAGAATAAGTTCATCATTTTGGAGGGGAGATAGAAATGGAACAACAATTTAATTTGTTGTCAGCCCTTTTAACAGTGTCTGAGGTACTGGAATTCCCACCAACCCTCATGTATTTTCTTAGGGTAATGTGTGGAAAATAAGAGTAAGTTAAATTTGCAGACAAATTATAGAGTTGTAAAATGATAAATCTGGACTGAAAATAAGTTAAAATTGAGAGGTGCTTCAAGAATATTTTACCAGATATGCATAATTGTTGATTTTTTTTTCAAGTGTCTCACTTGTGGCAACCAAGGAAGTTTCTTGAAGTGTATGATATTTTGTATATTTTTCTTGACTGCCCAAACTCTCACCTTTTAAAAAATTCTTTCTAATCTTCAGATTACTGCTTGTTTTCTATAATATAAAATATTATAACTTTGCATAACCTTGTTAATTACTATGTACTTATGTCTGTCCATAAGCATAATGTTTCTAAGGGATTTAGGAATCCTCATCTTTTCAATTGTGAGTTGAGATCAGAAAGGTGAACTTACTTGGGTAGAGTCCTTCAGGTAGAGTAACAGGGCTGCGGTTCCCACCTAAGCCTCTGATTCTAAATCCAGTACTCTTTTATTATGCTAGGCTGCTTCATCATGCTTCTTCTATTGTCTTTATTCTCTGAATCGTAGAGCCTATTTAGAAACATCGTATTAAAATTTGTCCTTTACAGAATTGATTTCTGTCCTAAAGACTTAGACTTTTCTCCTGTCATTGTTCAATCATTCAGTCGTGTCTGACTCTTCATGACCCTGTGGTCCAGGAAACTGGAGTGGTTTGTCATTTCCTTCTCCATCATACTGCTTGCTTAATGCTGATTTCTGCAATCATTGCCACTATTAAGTGGCATTGCAGAAGTTGCACTTTGTTTCTATTTCAATTTGTTTCCCAGTGAATAGCACTTCATATCCTTTATGAACTCAGCATGCTTTCTGTTCTAAAATTATATTCATTGATTAACTGACTCTTACATTCTGTTCTCTAGAGTTGGAGTCATTCCATTGATAAGCAAACATTAGCTATAAGCGTCTTAAGATGTCTGCTTAGTGCAAAGCAACTCCTCCGAGACAGAGAAGGAACTTAGTAAGCCAAGCAGTCCTTGCAAGATGGAAGGGCCCAAAAGACCAACCAGGAAGTATTAGAAGTTTTTGCTTGTTTGTTGTTCTGCTTATTGAACAAAGGATAGTCAAAAAAATTACTTCATAACTCTAAGGTATCTTAAAAAAACCTAGCATTTATATGTGCTGTAACTCAATTGACAGGTTAAATTACTTTGACTTGGAAAGGTTAATCTACACATAGAATGTTAGAATTATTTTATTCCAAAAAACTTTTAGCATGCATTCTGATGCTCAGACTTAGAAAGCTATTACTCCTTTTTATGCAGTCCTTGCTTCCTGCTACCACTTTCAGACTATTCAAATCCTAATTACCATCCTTGTTGCTGTTGTCTGCTCACCCATAAGCCGTATTCCAGCCCAAATTCATATTTGGCTTATGTTCATTTTCTCCACTTCCATCTCTTGTGATCATCTTTGTGGACTTTAGTATTTACATTGATGCCCCTGCCCCCTTTTCCCCAACAAAAAAAAGGAAACAAAAATTCCACAACACATGATCTTGATTTTTTTCCAAGTTTCTCAACTAAAGTACCCTCATTTTCCATCTTACTTCAGCCATGGTGACACCTTAGAATTTACCATTTCCCAAAATTACATTTCATTTAAGATCTGGAACTTTGAAATTTTACCTCTTTTACCTTACACATACCCTTTGCTTTTATTGTGACTTTTGGTCTCTTGATGCATTCTGCTAATTAATCTTCCACACTCTTGCTTCACTCATTTCCATGCTAGCCTTGTCTCCATGTTAACCACTTGACTATTACACTAGCTTATATCTTCTTTGTCTTGCTGCTTTGACCTTGCCTTGTTTCCATCCTATAATTCATCATCCTTGGGAAATTTATATCCAGTAAATTTCTCTGTTTTCTCTGATCCTGCCCTAGGGTTGTTGACCATTTCTGCAGAAAAATCATAAAACTGAACTAATTTCACCTACAACAAATTTGTTGTATAACCGTAACTGACTTCCTTGCTGCTTGAAACCATTTCCATTTCTTCCTTATTGTTTCCCTCTCATTTCCCAAAGCATCTGTGATATTCTTCTGTGGGAAGATCGAGGACATCTGATATATATGTTATTCAGCACTTTCCTTCATTCTTTGATTTAGCAGCATTATCACCTACTTTCTCTTTTTTATTTCAAGTAACAGTTGATGTTTTCTTTGTTATCTGATGTATTTTGTTTTATGCATTTAAAAACATTATTCTCAGAAGGAGTCCATAGTCCTCACCAGACTGCCAGAATTTTCCATAATACAAAAAAAGGCTAAGAACCCTGGCCCAGAGATTGACGTTTTCTTAAAATCATTAGTTAGTCTGCATAAAGGAGTAACTGCTTATCAAGATATCTGGAATGTGGTGGTAGCTATTTCCGAGCTAGTATTGTATCAGCAGATGATACAGGAGAGACCATCTAGTTCCCAGTTCCATTAGAAGAACTCAGTAAGCATTTATTAATTGCCTGCAGTGTGCCAGACACTGTTGAGTTGGGAAGATCCAAAGATAGGCAAAAGGCAGTTCCTGCACTCAAAGAGCTCTCAGTCTAATGACAAGCAAACAAATATGTACAGACAAGCTACCTATAGGATAAATAAATTAACAGAGGGAAGGTACTAGAATTAAGAGGGATTAGGACAGGCTGGTAAAAAATGAGATTCTATTTGGGATTGAAGGAAGACAGGAGGTAGAGATGAGGGAGAACATTCCAGGCAATGAAGGACAACCAAAAAATGACCATAGCTGAGAAATGAAGTGTCTTGTTTACAAAACAGCAAGGAGACAAGTGTCACTTATTTGTGGGGAGAAGGAAGAGGGGGGAGACAAGAGAAGAGGGTCCAGAACATAGCCCTGTAGGATATTGAGGGTGAGAGGGCATGACCTGGATGAGGGTTCAGCAAAGGAGAATGAAAAGTCAAATAGGTAGGAGGAAAATAAGGAGAAAATGGTGCTTACAAAACTTAGTGAGAAAAGAATATAAAGGAAGTCTAAGAGAATGATTTACAATGTCAGCTGATTACAAATTAAATTTTCCATATCTTAGTGATGGGGTGGCCTAGGATTGGGAAAGTCTGGCAGCTTCTTTTGAGGAGCAAGAAATGAAGATTGAACTGGGCTTTTTTGGACTATCAGACATTAATAATTCATAATAAGTAAAGACTTTAAGTATAAAAGAATAAATTGTAATATTGATTCTGTGTTTTATACAGTCATGGCCAGAGAGACACAGCACAGATTCTTCTTTTACGAGGAGCAAAATATCTGCCAGATAAAAATGGAGTAACCCCTCTGGATTTGTGTGTACAGGTATGAGATTTTCTTTATTATCCTTACACACTTAATCATAGAATATGAGATGAATACTGTTTACTTTTTTCCTCTATGTGGAAGGTCAGGTCTAAACATTTTTGTTGTGTGAAGTATATCTATTTTACAAGGAGTTTCACTTTTAAAGTTTATTTTTACATATTGTTTTCTAGGGTGGCTATGGAGAGACTTGTGAAGTATTAATTCAGTATCATCCTAGGCTTTTCCAGACAATTATTCAAATGACACAGAATGAAGACCTTCGAGAAAATATGGTAACAATAAATTTTTTAAAAAAGTGTATGCATATGCTACTTTGTTAAATTTACATGCAAGATTTTATAGATATCTTCCATGGCATAACTTCTTTGAAGTTCAAGTATCCAGGAATGTGCTGTGCTGCCAGTTTTAGACAAGTATGAATTAGATTTCAGCCAGTGATTTCATAGTGTTTTAGGTCTGTGCCCTCTTGTG
The DNA here is from genome assembly GCA_028658325.1 of Potorous gilbertii. Lineage (NCBI taxonomy): Eukaryota > Metazoa > Chordata > Mammalia > Diprotodontia > Potoroidae > Potorous > Potorous gilbertii. The sequence goes on along the minus strand of CM053770.1, from coordinate 381,127,368 downwards.
TCTTTGGCCTTTTTATAAGATAAACTATAAGTTACACAAGGTAACTACGTTACAGGTTCTCTATTCAAGTTTGTTTCTGTTGTTAGGCCTGATGTGCACTGGCTTTGTAATTTCTTCCTTCTATTGTAACTATGTGCTTTGGTAAACTGCAGAACTTAAAATTCAGCTAATTTCATAAAGTGGCTGCACTTTTTCATGAAGTCCTCAGAATATGGTGCTGCTGTCTTCCTGTTCTGAAAAGTGAGGGCAGTAGGGAGAGGGATTACCATTAGCATTACTATGTGACTCTGGGCAAAGGAATTATCAAAGGGTAAATAACTTACTTTTTGAGCTTTTGAACTGGGAAAGAGAAATTTTCTGTGGAAAATTTCATTTCAGAAAACTGTCTTCTAGCCTAGCTTTTAAATGAGTAGCTGACTGATTACCACAGAATTTGTATGTATTATTGTAATGTTAATTTACATTTTTGAAATTTTTAAAACATTCAGTTGCGACAAGTTTTGGAGCATTTATCTCAGCAGAGTGAAAGCCAATACCTAAAGATTCTGACAAGTCTTGCTGAAGTTGCTACAACAAATGGTCATAAACTTCTTAGGTAAGAATTTGAAAATGCAAACAAGTCAACAGGAAACTTTACCTCTTGGGTTGATCTGTTTTAGGGTCATTTCTCTAAGAAATATTACACCTTTTTGGATACTGTCTGGTAACAATAAGATGTTATTAAAATATACTGACCAAATATTAATGTTTAGTAAAGTGAGATGTGATAGGACAGTGAAGCACTGAAACTAATCACTTTTGTTTAAAAGGGTAGTTTCAAATTTCTTAGGTGAGTAGATTTGAGCATGTGTTCATAACATTTCACAAAACATTTACGAGAATTGCCAGTGAAACAGTAATTCATACCAACAAAACATGAGAAATAATATAGAAATATTTACCACTAACATGAGTAAAAATTACAGTTGTGAGAATTTTCAGTGTAACTTCTGGGTCTGTGTGAACTTGCTACCCCTGAAAGGTATGCCCTTCTGTATATTCTTTGAGAGGACTGTTTACAAGACTTCATGAGCTTAGGGACCCTCACAAATTCAAAATAAACCTGGAGGCAGAGTTAATTCTCTTTACTACATCTTATCGACCTGCAGGAAAAGTTTTTTTTTAAAATCAATGAATGCTACTACTATATTTTCAAGTTTGGAGTAAGAAAACTTGAAAAGAGTTGTTTCTAAGGTGTAATTCTTTTTTTTTTTTGTCCATGGTTAGTTCCAACTTTATTCACTTCATCAACAATAAACATTTGTTAAGTGCCTGACATCTAAAAGAAGCTGTGTGGGAACTGGACATATAAAAACATTACAGACACTGTTTTCGAAATTCATAGACTGTATTGAGTGAAAAGGCCCAAATTTACCCAAATAATTATGCTACTTGGAGGAGTGAGATAAAAGCAGAATGGGGCAGGAGTTCAGAACAGATTGCAGTGAGAAACTTGAAGATGATGAGATGCTTTTCACGTGTGTGTTCAGTGTAGACTTCATGGTGGAAATGGCACTTGAATTGAACTTTGAAAGAAGGAAAAGTTTTTAGTTGAAAAGCTGATGGGGATGGGAGAGTATTCATTTCAGGCATAATGGACCATATGAGCAAAGGCACAGAGATAGGAGAGGGAGGAGTGAAAGTGGGGGACAGAATAGTTCAGATCTTGACTGGAACATAAAAGTCCATGATGAAGAGCAGTGTGAAAAATTGAATTTTCAGGGTAGGTTGGAGCCAGATTATAGAATGCTTTGAATTCCAGGAGCAGGTGATTAATTGTTTGTCAGGCAAATGAGGAACCTCTGTAGATTTTTGAATATCTAAGCATAATATGGAGTCATGGGATCTTGAAATCAAAAGGGAATGAAGTATTCACATAATCCAAAATTTGTAAATATCCAATACAACAGTGATGTCAAAGTCAAATACAAACAGGGGACCACTAAACTGGACATAAGAATCCCTGTGGTTTGCATATTGACTCAGTTTTAAAATGTAATATTATCTGTGTTTTATTGTATTTTTATTTATTTTCTTAAATATTGCCCAATTACATTTTAATCTGGTTTGGGCAGCACTTGGGAATGTTTCAGTATTTGATACTCCTGCCCTGCAACATCTTTGGCAAGTGGTTATCCACTTTCTGGGTGAATACTTTCAATTATAGGTAGTTCAGTGTCTCATAAGACAATTCATGTTGCCCTTTGGAGGGCTTTAATCATTAGTAGGCTTTGACTTGTATGACCTGAAATCTGCCCTTCAGTCACTTTGACCAATATTCTTGGTTTTGCCCTTTAGAATCAAATGAAAAAAGTTTGTAAGATAGCTGGTCAGATACTTGATACTCATCTTTTCTGAAATTTCCTTAATCTAAATGTTCCCAGTTAGAAACCAAATTTGAATTACCTGTCATCCTGTTGAAGTTCTTTACCCCCCATCCCTTTCCCTCAACAGTGAATAGAAAACTGTAAAATAAAGTCTAGAAAGGTAGGTGGAAACCAGATTGTATCAGGTCTAGCATGGCCAGAACAAGTATTTTTATTTTATTTTGTAGTTCATCAGGAACCCCTTAAGATTTTTGAGTAGTGGAATCAGGACTATGTCTTAGATTATTTTGGGAGCCAAATGGAGAATGAATTTGAAGAGGGGTAGGACTGGAAGCAGAAAGATAATTTATGAGGCCGTTATAGTCTAAATGAGAAGAGATGATGGCCTGCAGGTGTTCCTTAAATAGACCATCTCTTCTCTTCCTGTAGCTCCAGCCTTGAATAAGTTCCTGGTCAATACTCAATACTTACCTATGTTTTTATGACTGTCTTATTGAATTGTTTGCCTCCCAGTGTTTTTTTTTTTCTTCTACCTTCATTGCAAACTCTGTCACCCATTCCTTTTATTGAAATTAAAACCCAGTTTGCAGGGCTTTTAATTTATACTTTCAGACCAAAACCACAGCCTCCATTTCTTTTCTGAATTTCTTCATATTTCCTCTTCTTTGTCAGTAATCAGTAAGCATTTATCAAGTTCCTACTATGTACCGAGCACTATGCTAAGATACAAAGAAAGGCAAAAGATAGTTCCTTCCCTCAAGGAGATCACAATTTAATGGGGGGGACAACATGTAAACAACTCTGTATAAAGAAGATATATTTAGGATAAATTGGAGATAATCAAGAAGAGAACTAGCATTAAGGGGTATTGGGAAAGCCTTGTAGAAGATAGGATTTTAGCTTGCACTAAAAGGAAGACAGGAAAAGGAGGAGGGAGAGAATTCGAAGCACGAGGGATGACCACTGAAAATGCCTGGAATCAGCAAGTGTAGAGTATCTTGTAAGGACCAGCAAGGAGTCTTGCTTACAGCACCCAAGGCCATTGTAAGGTCAAAGCAGACAAGGGAACATATAGGAGAGATTTTAAGATGAGAGAAATGACAGGACTTGTCAGTTTGTTGGGTGTGGGGTGTAAGAGTGAGAAGTTGAGGGTGACACCTAGGTTATGAACCTGATTGACTGGTAGGATGAAAAGGAGATAAGCATTTATATAGTGCCTACCAAGTACCAGGCACTGTGCTGAGCCCCTTTGACAAACATCTTATTTAATTTTCAGAACAAAGCTATGGGGTAGCTGCTACTTTATCTATGTTTACAGTTGAAGAAATAGGCATACACAGAGATTAAATGACTAGCTCATCACACAGAACTCAGATCTTCCTGACTCCAGGCTCCAGTGTTCTAGTCACTGTTCCTCCAGCTATCTATACCCTTAAAAGTAAGAGAAACATTTTGAAAAGAGGGGGGTTTGGGGTGGGAGAAGAGATGAGTTCAATTTTGACATGTTTAGTTTAAAATGTCCATGGCACATTGAGTTTTGTAGGTTCATTTGGCAGCAGGGAACTCCAGACTGCAGGTCAGAGAGGTTAGGGCAGGGTAAATATATTTGAGAATCATTAGCATAGAAATGATAATTAATTTCTTAGGAACTGATAAGATTATGAAGTACAGTAGTATAGAGGAAAATGGAAAGAGGGCCCAGGATAGAGCCCTGGGGGGACACAAATGATAAGTGTGATCTGGATGTAGTGGTAACAAAGCAAGCTGAGAAAGAGTGGTCAAATATGTTGAGATTACATGGAACCAGGTTTGAACCGTATCCTGGAAACCTAGATTAGAGAGAAGAGACTCGAGGAGAAGGGTGATTGATAGCATCGAAGGCTTCAGGGGTTGAGAAGGATGAGAATTGATAAAAGGCAATTAGACTTGGCAATTAAGACATTTTTAGTAATTTTGGATAGAGTAGTTTTGGTTGAATGATGAAATGGGAAGCCAGAGTCAAGAAAGGATGAAGAAAGGAAGTGGAGGAACATACTGTAGATGATCTTATCAAGATTTTTAACCCCAAAAAGGAGAGAGGTGGGACAATACCTAGTAGGAATGGCTAGAGCTGTTGAGGGTTTTTTGAGGATGGAGGTAGGTTGGGAAAAATTGGAGATAAGTAAGAGAACTGAGCATAGTAATGGAGTCCATCTCTTCGAGACTATAGGCAAGGAAAAGGAAGGGCCACCTCTTACTGTGAAATAGGGGTGAAGGTGCAGAGAGTGGCAGAAGGCATTTTGAGTGATAGGAGACACTTGATTCATTGTTTACCAAATAATTTCCTTCTTTTTAGGCTGTATGCTTTACCTGGAAGACCATTGGAATCCTAGTTTGCCAGTCTTACTTTCAGAAAACACCTCCTAAAATCTCTTAGCTGTACAGGTGCCTACCAATAAGTAGATAAGCATTCTATTTTCCTTGCTTCCACTTTAAGTTTATAGCTTGTCTCTATCTCATTCTCCACAATAAATAGCCTTGTATATAATCAAACATGTGCTTTTTATTTTTGTTCTCTCTTTGTCCTTTTGTTCATTTTTCCTTTTTATTTTTGTCCATTTTTGCTTGTAAATTTCTTCACGGAGGTGAGAGAAGCCTTAAAGAGATTGAGTTAGGTAGGAATGGCTCATTCCATGAAATAGTCTTGCCTCCTCTGAGTGTCCGTAATTATTGTCTTTATGATTCATTGATAATTAATCATGTCCTCATTTTAATATTTTTTCCTGTAGCTTTTTAACATATTGTTTAAGATATTTTACGTAACTTTTTGCATGCTTATATTTTTGTGTTATAAACTGTGAAAACTCCCTAAGGGTAAGTTATTAAATTCATCTATTCAAAATTTAGAAGGATTCCCTCTTGGTGAAGGGATTAAGCATACCATTGAAATCAGATCCTTGATGTATTGCAGTATGTTTTGAAAAATTATGGTATATCACTAGAAAAGCAAATACTTTATTATCTAGCACCCAACAAACCAGAAGACAGCAACTCAGTGGGAATCTTATACTAAAAAGTGTCAGAAGACATTGAAATATAACAAAAAAGAAGACTTCTCAAAGAGGCTAAAGTAACTTGGGAATAGGCTGATTCAGCTTCTGAGATAATTACATTTTGAGAAAAGTACTTAGGCTTCCTAGGAGATGGCACAATTTTGCATTCTGCCTTTAGGCAAAGAGCCAAGATAAGATAGTTGCTATTAGTGATTTATATGTCAGTGACACTGCTTTTAGGGTGTGTCATAAGGAATAATTCAGATTGAGTCCATTTCCTGTACCTTTTACAGCTATATGTAGTATTTTAGTGATCCTTTGATTTGTCCCCTTCATTCATGCGGATCATATCTTTCACTGTTTAGCACATAGTGTTCATGAATTTCTTGACCCTCTAAGATGAATCACCTTTTGGCTCCCTTCTAGGGATGAGCCTTTTCAAACCTAGCTAGACTGATCCTTAGACAAGAGTTAAAAATTCTGTGACTGGTACCTTACTGAAAGCCTTTCTATGTTTTGAGAGGATCTGTTAGAGATTGTTCATCACTGATATTGCTTTAAAAATTGAGATTTCTCTCCTTATGATAATGTAATGTTGGAGAAGGACCTTACACTTATAATTTATTTGCACGGTGATCATTATGAGGGCATTGAAAATCCTGCAATGCCATCTGAGTTATCAAAAATATGTTACGGCTTAATAGGATTTTGTGGGTTGATCTAAGAACCTAATTTCCATATATGGATTCATTTGTAAACGACTCACAGAAAAGCAAACTTTTTAGGTTACAAAAATGTACCTAGGTATGTAAATAAACCACTCCATAGGAGCAGATATTTATATATTTAATTCTTTATTAATTTGTTTTCAGAAATTCTTTTGAACGTTGGTAATTTGGGTGTGTAGCATATTGAATAATTCTGTGTCAACTAGAACACTCAATTTCTTCATTATATCAAGGGATAAGGAAGATTTTTGTTGCATTTAGATTAGATGAAATGGGTAGTCAGACAGTAGAATAAATGAAAATCTTTAAAAATAAATCCGAAGCTACAGATTTAATGCATCTAATGTGTTCTATATTACTTTTCCTTTCAGCCTGTCTAGCAATTATGAAGCACAAATGAAGAGTCTCTTAAGGATTGTGAGGATGTTTTGTCATGTCTTTCGAATTGGCCCATCCTCTCCCAGTAATGGAATTGATATGGGCTACAATGGGAATAAAACTCCAAGAAGTCAGGTGTTCAAGGTCAGAAAAGTATATGACGTTGTTAGGAAGATAGACGTTAAAGAGATGAATTTCACAAAGCATGCATTCTTTAATCAGAACCCTCATGAACAGGACGTAAGTTTGGTTCATACCCATATCTGTTTTTAAGTTAGGTATGCCTTTTCCCTTTCACCTTTAACTATTCATCGCTCAGATTTAATTGGTGAGCTTTGTTTTTCTTTTTTCTTAAGAATTAAATCTTTTAATATCTTTTATTATATAGGTAATATTGCTTACTTCAGTTATGTTTTACTATCACGTTAGAGACACTTAGGATTTAAAATCTGGTTTTACTGAAATTGAAATTATTAAAAAAGAAAATGAAGGGTGTTTTCTTTGTCCACTTTTATGTTTTTACATTTCTTATTATTAGGAAGAGGAAAGAAAGTATATTCTTTTCAATTTGATATTTCTACACTAAAATGTATTTCCTATAATGTGTCTCAGTCAATTATTTAGTGCACAGTTTATGCATTAAAAAAACAGCAAGATGTAACTCTCCAATTTGGTTTTGATTTAATATTACTTACTAGAATGACTTCAGTGAAAAATTGTTGAGTTATTTTCCTAAAACATTTTGTATTACTTCAGCTTCTCCTCATATACTGGCATTTGCATGGGTGGAATCCTTGGCAGAAAGATTCTATATAAAAATCCAAGGTAGTATTACCCCTTCAGTGCTAACTTTAAATTGTAACTTAAGAGGTAACAGAACAAATAATGACCTTGAAGTGATATTGTTAATGCCTCTGTTTTGGCTTTTTATTTTTGCCTGTGTAAGTAAGCAAGAATTTGAAGGAAAAAATTTGTTTCAAATGACCAAGTAACAATCTATCTATCTCTCTGTCTCTTTATCTGTCTGTCTGTCTATCTGTTTACAAGTTACCTTTAAAATATATGTCCATATATATATAATATATATGATAATTTGTTTAAAGTTTCTTTGGAGCATAAATATGATTTTGTTTCATCTTGATGAATGCTTAAGGGTTTAATTGTTAAATTATTTTATATTAAGGTTGCAAAATATATTAAGTGAAATAAACTGTTTCACAGAATTTTGTTATTCACAGAATTATTATATTGGGAACATTTAAACCTTTACTAAAAATAATATCCTAGTATTTTATATTATCCTAGCATTATATATTAGTAGAAATTAGATTCTTTCATACTTAGGATGGTTATAATGGCTTTTAGGAGGTTTTTTTAACCTATTTTCTTTTTCTTGTTTTGGTTTTGCTGTGGCTTTATTGTGCCCTCTGCTGGAAGAAAATGGTCAAACATTTCTTAATTCAGGTTTTCATATCACATTCTTTCTTTGAAAAGAAAATAATTTGGTTAGTAGTAACAAATTGATTTCCTTATCATGCTGAAGCCAAATTCCTGATCTAAAAAATTTTGTTGAAATTTGTTGTAAGTATAGCATAGCGAGTTTCTGTTTTGTTCCATGATATCACATATGATCCATCTCTTAAACACAGTGCCTGGCACATTGTAGATGCTTAATAAATGCTTATTGATTTATTGACCCTTTTTGTTTCTTGGCTCCCTTGAGAAAGAACTAGGTTATTGATTTGATTTTATTCTTCTACTTGTTTTAATATTCTTCAGTTTTGTCTTGCTAATAAGGTATTTTTGATATTTGATTAAGCATAAGTCTGTAACATTCTTAACACTTTTGTCAGAAGCCTACTAAGCAGACTTTTAAGTGGCATTTGTCCTTTAGGTCCAGTTTTTCTGCTTAAGATACCAATAAAAGTAGAAAAGTAGACTGACCTTTTCCCCTCTTTTTTTCTCAGGGGCTTTTAAATTGTCTTTTGCATCTCTTTTCTTTCTCTGTGCTTTTTGTTCTATACCATTTGTAACTGTGTATACTGTACTTTTGTTTATGCATCATTTTTTGCACTATGCATAATTATCCTTGCTTCTGAATATGATCTCTATCTTAAATTTTAGACCTTTCTGTTGACATAACTGTCAGGCCACACTTCTGTTTATTTTTAATATGAACAGTAGTTAAGGTAAATAGTAAGTTTTAAAGAACTGATTGCCTTTCCATGCTTTTAATCTTGTCTCTCAACAAATCTTCAAAGGGCAGCAAATTTGACCTTTTTCATGTGTGTTGGAATTGGATGTATGAGAGGAGTCTAGGAGATTGTGAGTACTGTGGCTGCCGGGTGGGGCAGATTTCTCATTGACATTGGATTGAAAAATGATATATTTTTATTAGGAGACCTTTTTTGTTTTTCATGGCTAAAAAAAAGTCTCTTAAATTTAAGGTTGTTAAGAATGGTTTGCCTAGTGCCTTAGAATACATTGGAATGGTGATAGGTTGACAGGATTTAGGGTATAAGAGAGAGTTTGAGGATTAGACTTTTCAGGTAATGATATGTCTTCTTTTTGTACATTTTAAAATGTGGTTGTTTCCTGTTTATGGGTTTGTTACTTAGACATAAAGAAATTCGTAGGCATGTTTAAGTTTTTTTTTCCTCACCATGATTCTGTCATCAGAATTAAAGTATGTGTGACATCTGCCTGAGAATACTTAGGGTCAAAGTGGGTCTTCAGAATATCATGTTAATAACTGTGAATGATAGTGGTTTTGAGCTTTCATTATCCTGCCAGATCACTTGATACACTGCCAGGTTATGTCTTAAAATTGCCATTTAAGGTTAGTATAGGTCTGCCATCCTTCAGTTTACACCAACTAGTTCCAGATTGCAACAGTCTTGTTAGTGAATTAGAAGCAAATCCACAGTAAAGTTTTGAGACTGCTTGACAATATCATTTAGCCGACCACTGGTTGATAACATTATTCTTTGGAACTATTTATGACTAGTAATAACATTTTGCCCAGATATTTTTATAGAACAAATTAATAATATTAGATGAATTATGCCTGTATTTTGCATATAATTTTGAAAAGTTGCTTACCTACTTTTATTCTTTAAAGATCTTTAATTTCTTTCATTGATCTGGCTGCTAACTCCCCAGGTTGCAATTTCTATGTAGTTTCCTAGGTGAACTGCAATGATTACTGCACTAAACACTGGCCAACCTGATGATGCCTTTCTGAAACTGGCTTTTAGATACTAGTTAATGAGTTGGCAGTTGGGTCCAGACTTTATAGCTTTCTTGGGTCTGCACTGCACTGGTATAGCTTTCAGGAATTCTAGGTCACCTTCACATTATAGTTGTGGAAGACTTGGTTTCAGATACATTTTCCTTAATGTGTATAAATTGTTTGTCATAGATGTAGCATGTTTAATATATGCATGTTGATGTTTTTAGCTCTTTCAGCTAGGGCTTTGTGACATAGTTGGTGCATAATAAATATTGCTGAGTAAATGGACACCTTTTTTGATGTGCTCGTTGAGCTAATTATTGTGCCCTGTAAATGTTTTTCTTTGAGATATTGTTTGTGAACAGATTAGGGATATAAAGAAGGGGGAATTGTGCTCAAGTCATAGCTTGGAAGATTGAAGTTAGCAGTGAAGGTTACCTCTCGTGGGTCTTAGTTTCCTCATCTGTAAAATGAGGAAGTTGAATTAGATGATTTCTGAGGTCGCTTTCATTCTAAATCTTATGATTCTGTGAAATTCCTTCTAGAGTAACAAAGTGGTTGTTTGGTCTTTTTCTGTGGAAGTTAAAAAAAAAGGGTAGATTTTTCTCTCTCTGGGGTCCTGAGTCTGACTCTGCCTGAAGATAGTCCCAGGTGACGCCTCAGTGCTTAATTTTGTTATTCTATAATGATGTAGAATTCCCATATGTAGTTTTTTTATTCTATCATACTTAGTGATATTTTCTATTCAAAAAAATTAAAATCCTTTTCCATTTACAAGCATTTATTTTCTCCTCCCATATTCTTCCCTGCACTTCAAAAATAGCAAAAAAGAAAACCACAATCCTTGTAACGAATAGGCTACATCAAGAAAAAGAAATTTCGGTGTTGACCTTGCCAAACATTTGTGTCTCATTCTCCACATACCTGCCAAGTGGGTGATGTTCTCCTTCCTCATCAGTGTTTTGGATCATGATTAACTATAGATTATAGTTTTTTTAAGTCTTTCAAAGTTGTTCTTATAATACAAAGTATTCTCCTTTGGCTCACTTTATTCTGTCAGTTAATATAAGACGTCGTAGGTTTCTCTGAAACTGTGTCATTCTTTCATTTCTTATAACACAATAGTATTCTTTTGCATTCTTATAACAGTAATTTGTTCATCCATTCCCCAGTTGACGAAGACTCCTTTAGTTTCCAGTTTTTGGCTATCGCGAAACAAGCTGCTGTAAATATTTTTTTAAATGTAGAATTTTTCATCTTCAATTTTGGGGGTGTTATGACTTTAGTAGTGGTATTGTTGGACCAAGGTATATACATGGTTTATTAACTTTTGGGAATGATTCCAAAATGCTTTCCAGAATGGCTATACCAGTTTATAGCTATACCAAACAGTACATTAATATGCCTCCCTCTCCTGCTCTCCAGCCATTTTTCATTTTCCTTTATTTTTGTCAACTTTGCTAGTCTGATAGGTAGGAGCCAGACCCTTAGAGCTGCTTTAATTTATGTTTTTCTGATTATTACTAACTTGGAGAATTTCTTCTTATGGTTTTAGGTAGTTTGAATTACCTTCCTTGGGAACTGCCTTTTGACCATTTACTAACTGAGGAATGGTTCTTTAAAAAGTGACATTTAGAATAGTATAGAAATGCAGTAGCAGTTCAATTCAACAAATGTTTATTAAGCTCCTACTTTGTTCAAGGCACTGTAGTAGGCACTAAAAATATAAAGATACCTCTAATTCTATAGTCTTCTTGGAAGATAATACAAAGTTAGAATATAATTGGGTAGAGGAGAGAACCAAGAGCTCTAGGAAAAATGAGGCAGGAAAACGTTACCTTATCAGTTAAAGTCATTTATTAATGGCTTTTTTCTTCTATGAAGGTAAGGTTGGGGAATGAATTTTTCAGTAATTTTTTTTATAATGGTTTAGTATTTTTCATTTTTCAAATGATTGTTTTAAGGATGCAGTAATTCTTGGAACAGGTATATGTTTCATTATGTAATCCACATTTTTTAATTTTATCTTTACAAATTGTCTTAATTTGGAGAGTTTTTTTTAATAAGAACACAGTAAGCTAATTGTGTATTACAAGAGAATCTATTTTTGATAATCTTTTAAAAAGTAAATTTATATTTTTAAATGGTTGAAAAGCATGAAGTCAGTTGACATTGAGTAAGTTGATATTCCGTACAGTAACAACTTCCGTAGGGCTACTTTAGCAACCTGTATATGCTTTAAAAGAACAAATTTCATAAGAGTTATAGGATTTTAGAGGTACAGTGCACCTTAGTTATCATCTAGTTAGATCCCCTTATTGTATAGATGAAAGAACCCAGTCTCAGAGAGGGGAAATGACTTTCTTAGGGACACATCACTGACAAGTAATAGAGCTGAGTAAAACAGAGCTGATATCCTCTAATTTTGAATCCAGTATTCTTTCTTCTTCATCATTTGCATCACTATATTGAATACCCTTTTTAAAAAGTGACTATATGGATGAGATTAGCTTTTCCATTAATCCTGAATTTCATTTTTTCATCTTTAAATTTTCTTCTATTTGTACTTCATACATAAATTAATTTTTCTTTCTTTTTTCGCAAATATATATTATTTAAAACTGATAACCTTAGGGTTATTTTCTATAATTATCATTTCATTTTGAAAAAAAGTAAACTGCCATGATTTACTTTTTATAATAGTTGCTTGGAAATGTATTCTGTATATTTAAGGAATTATTTTGTAATGGATTGATGAGATTTTTTCTTTTAAATTAAAAAGTATTTTAAAATTTTCATTTTTTATAGCCTTTGGAGTTGCTCTGGCACTCATTAGATGAATGGCTAGTGTTAATAGCCACAGAGTTGATGAAAAACAAAAAGGACTCGACCAACATCACATCTATTTTATTGAAACAAAAGGGGCCAGATCAGCAAGATACTACTTCTATCCCTTCATTTGGCGGTCCAGGAACTGGGAGCAGAGAAAATTTATCCATTGACACAAGGGAATCTAAACCAGATGATGTTGCAGGGAAGCAGGAAGCTAGTGCGGATTGTCAGGATGTTATCTCCATGACAGCAAACCGGCTAAGTGCTGTCATTCAGGCTTTTTATATGTGCTGCTCTTGTCAGATGCCTCCAGGGTAAGAAGCTTTTTGCTTATTACTGTCATCTCTATTAAATAATACATTCTAGAATTTTTATAATTTTTAGAAATAAGACATCTCATTTATTAAGTTTTTGGGTAGATCTTACATGTTTTTAGAACATAATGCTTTGCTCTCCAGTTTTAAACTGGAGAAACTTCTGTAGATGTTCATATTGAAATTTTAAGAAATAGAATTGTGAGGGAAGGAATAGCAAATTTAAATATTTGTACAGATACATAAAGATGAGGTAGATGTTATGCAGAACTATTTTAAATATTGGAAAACATTTTTACTTAGGCAGAGACTATGTTTTATGTTTTTTAAAGAAAAAAGTAACTTGTTGATACAAATGTTCTCAAAGAATTTAATATTTCTATTTGTCTTTTAAAGATTGTTTAAATATTCTTTTTCCTCATTTTTCTAAAGCTCAAGAAAATTGAATGAAACAGAGGAATTCTCCATTCTAGGTCTTGTTGGTAGTCATCAATTCCAGTGGTTTAATTATCACCTTTATACAAATGTCTCAAAGATATATCTATATCTGTCTGTTGATCATCTATCTATCTGGATAGCCTGAGTCTCTCCCCTAAATTGTATTATTAATTGACTGCCCTGGAGATATCGCAAGCTCAAAATAACCAAAACTGAATTATTTTTCCTCTAAACCTCTTCTTCCCCACTTATTCCTCTGCTACTAAACTTCCTTATTTATGCCAAAGAGATCAACCTTTTAATGTCTCATGTTCCTTTTTTCAAATTATTTTGTTTGCAGTGTTCTACAAGCACTTCCATCTATCTTAAATTTTTTTACCTCCCTCCCTGAGATGGCATAAAATTTTATATAGGTTCTTCACTTACATTCCTATTAAATACATTTTCACCTTAGTCATGTTGCATAGAAGAATTAAAATCAGTGGGAGAAACCATAAAACAAAACAACACATAATACAGAAGAAAATGATTTGTTTCATTCTGCGATCCAATTCCATAGTTCTTTCTCTGGATGTGGAAGGCATTTTGCCTCAAGAGTCCATTGGAATTTTTTAGGTCCTTGCATTGCTGTGAAGGACTAGGTCAACCAGAAAAATTCCTCTCACGCTGTGGTTGTTGCTGTGTACAAAGTTCTCCTGGTTCTGTTCCTTTCACTCAGCATCAGTTCATATAGGTCCTTCCAGGCTTCTCTGAAGTCTTCCTGTTCATCATTTCTTATAGCACAATAGTATTCCATTACATTCATATACCACAACATCTTCAGCCATTCTGCAGTTGATGGGCATTCCCTTGATTTCCAGTTCTTAGCCACCACAAAGAGTGCTACTATAAATATTATTGTACATATGGATCCTTTTCCCATTTTTATTATATCTTTGGGATAAAGTCCTAGAAGTGATATTCCTGGGTCAAAGAGTATGCACATTTTTGTAACCCTTTGGACATAATTCCAAATTGCTGTCCAGAATGGTTGGATCAGCTCACAACTCCACCAACAATGAATTAGTGTTCCAATTCTCCCACATCTTCTCCAACATTTATCATGATCCTGTTTTGTCATGTTAGCCAATCTGATAGGTGTGATGTGGTACCTCAGAATTGTTTTGATATGCATCTCTCTAATCAATAGTGATTTAGAGAATTTTTTCATATGAATACAAATAGCTTTAATTTCTTCCTCTGTTACTGCCTGTTCTTATCCTTTAACCATATATCAGTTGGGGAATGACTTGTATTCTTGTACATTTGACTCAGTTCTCTATATATTTTAGAAATGAGGCTCTCTCATGTTTTTTTTGACTCCTCTTCACTCATAGCTTAGCTTAGGCTCTCATCACTTTCCATCTAGATTATTGCAAATATCACCCCACACTTTAAAGACTCTCAAGTCTTTTCCCCACTTCAGTCTATCCTATACACCAGAGTGATTTTCCTTAAGTCTGTATCTGATAGTGGGACTCTGATATTCTACCCGCCTCAGTGACTCTATTGCTTTTAGAATCAAATATAAACTCTTCTGCTTGTCTTTTAAATCTTTTCAAAATCCAGCCCCAACTTAGCCTTTCTTGCTTCACTAAACATTACTCACCCTCTTCCAGTGTTCTATCCAACCAAGTTAACCTTCTTTCTCTGTTTCTCACACACATAATACTCTTCTATCTCTTAGTCTTTTCCTTGACTTTTCCTCTTCACTAGAGTGCACTTTTTCCTTGATTCTTCTTCAAAGAATCCCTCACCTTTAAGAAAAAGCTCAAGGACTACCTTCTACATGAAATCTGTCCTGTTTCCCTATCCCCTATTCATAGGGCTTATTATCCTAAACTGCCTCATATTTAACTACTTTGTATTATTTTTATTCTCTTCATTTGGTATATGCTTACTTATGTACTTATCTCCTTTATTTGAATGTAAACTTCTTTCAAATAGGAGTATGCCAGGTACCTGGTATGGTCCTTGGCACATAGTGCAAATATATTAAATATGTGTTAATTGACTAAGACCTTAGTCTTAAGATCTTATGATAGAACCTTATCATATGACCTTATCATAATGTTATATCCATTAAGATGTAGCTCTTGTGTGCACTGAGCCTAATAAATTTTGTTTCTCTTTCCTATAGAATGACTTCACCCCGTTTCATAGAGTTTGTATGCAAACATGATGAAGTTCTTAAATGCTTTGTTAATCGGTAAGGCTTTTAGAAATCTCCTAATGCTTAACTTAAGGTAGCATAAATAAAACTTTTTATTATATCTTCTGTATGAAACTTAAGGATGGATATGTTTTAATTTATGATTTTGTATGCACATTTTGCCAAGAATTTTCATTTCCCTATATTCTGTTCATTTATGCTAACTAAGGAAAATACTTTTCTCCCCCAGAAATCCCAAAATAATTTTTGACCATTTTCACTTCCTCCTTGAGTGTCCTGAACTGATGTCAAGGTTCATGCATATCATAAAAGCACAGGTAAAGCCTTCTTCCTCTTTGGGGTTTTTCTCTAATGAAAGCAAAGCTGTATTTTTGAAATTGGAACACAGGTTTCATTTTTAACCATCAACTCTATGTCCCTGCTTCTACCTTAGAGTAATGGAATTATATGTTGAATTCATTTCTATTGTACAATACAGAATAAGAAGGATATGAAAGCTTGTCATCTGGGGTTGGGGGATAGGGTAGTAAGCCCCAAAATACAAGACTGTACCTGTAAGCAGTAATATGTCCTATTGGTGTTTTATAGTCTTTGTTTCAATTCCTTAAAGTATCAGATTGGGATAACATTTTTACTTGTCCTTCATTGTCATCAAGAAATATTTGAGTATCTATTATTTTTGCATCCTGTTGGCAGAGGTAGGATTTGAACCCATGCCTCCGAAGAATTTGGAACCTAATTCCAGAGCCATGAACTGCTCAGTCACACTGCTAAGCACTTGAAACTTGAGTTTATCATGGTGATGTCAATTGATTCTCTTCGAGAACAAAGGACAGCAACCATTATTTTTGTAGGATTCATGTTGTGGGGGGAAAAGGGAAATATGCAGTTTTTGTCTCCTGACCTCCAACCAAAAGCTTAAAATCTAGGTGGAAATATTCAGTGAACATTTATTAATCACCCTCTGTGTATAAGAAGTGTGCAGGGCTTCTGGGATACAAAGATTAATGTAACAAGATCCTCAAGGACCTTGCAGTATGATAGTTTATTCAGATTAGTATAAAGGTAAATGAAGGACTTAACCCTTCAAATAGTTCTAAGTATGGTGAATAGGTTATCTGTGGGCGGCTAACGCAGAAAAGCCACTGCTCCTTTGTGGGAGCAGCCCATAGGCTTTTTAATATTAGAAGCCTTTAAAGTTAAATACAAATCATGTGAAAGGACTTTTGACTCCAAGCTGAGCCCTCAGGCTGAGTTAGAATGAAACTTTACAATCCACATCTAGGTGTAAGACTCAATTAGGTCAGATAGTAGTGGATAAGTTAATGATTAGTGAGAACTATATTGATTTGTATTTAGGCATTACTTCTTTTAAAAGCTTCTCTATAAGTACTGTCTTTAAGAAGAAACTCTGTTACTATTTTATGGTTAATTGTAGGAATATTATATT
This sequence comes from Potorous gilbertii, assembly GCA_028658325.1. Classification (NCBI taxonomy): domain Eukaryota; kingdom Metazoa; phylum Chordata; class Mammalia; order Diprotodontia; family Potoroidae; genus Potorous; species Potorous gilbertii. The sequence continues at coordinate 381,110,386 of CM053770.1, read as the reverse complement.
TTGATTTTAAAGAATATCAATAAAACAATCATGGTTATATTCTAGAATTCAGTGAAATACCATTTGAACCATATATAGTAGATCATAGCAACCCATTTGGAAGCATTATATACCCTTTGTTACAGAAAAATTAGCTGTGCATAAAGTAAATTTTCAAAAACAACTCCAGTTAGAGTTAAATAGTAAAAATTAATTTTATTGATAGCATTTTCATATTACATTAATTCCCGAATGTATCCTTCCCCTGATGCCAGTGAGCCATCCCTTGTAATAAATAAAGAGTTCTACAGAATCAAGCACTGCATTGACTGTGTCTGACAGTATATGTGATGCACCAAAGTCACTTGTACCTGCAGTCATGAGTGCCTTTTATTAATTTATTTGTGCCTAGGGCTTGATCATTGTAATTATTCAACATTTCACTTTTTCCTCATTTACTTTGTACGTATTGTGTACCTTGTTTTCCTGACTCTCTTTACTTCATATTCTATATCTAAAAAAAAAAATCAAAACATTTAACAAGTAATTTAAATAATGTTCTAGACATTAAAACCCCCCCACTGTAATTGTGGAAAGCAGTTGATACAAGTATCAAATGAGTGATACAAAGAAATAGAAATTTGGAGGAGGAAGCATACTTTCAACTGTATTAGTCAGAGTAGACTGTCTTGGAGTGTTAAGGTTCAGGGTGTGGGGGACCTCAAAATAGAATCAAAAGCTGAGTTCTGCTTGAGTGAATTCGACACAAGCCTTCTTAAAGCCAAAGGAAAACAAAATTTATTAAAGGTTCGCCATACTGGGTTGACTCTTAAGGAGCCTAACCTTTTGTAATGCTCATATTGACAGGCAAGCCAGATAGAATCTCAGCTAGACGGAGTCTGAGCTGGATTGAATACTGAGTGCCTTCATGGAAGTGAGATGGAACTTAAATACAGAAAAAGACTGAGGGAAGTATCCAGGTGTCACCAGGTAGTCTGGGGTCCCAAGGATGGTCTTGATAGGGGAGGTCAGCCTAGAATGTAGATCAAACTCAGGGAGAATCCTGATTGGAGTGGCTGGTAGTCCATGCAATCCACAACCCTGACTGGGCTACTGGACCTCAACAGAATGCTAGGAAGTGGCAGGAAGGGAGGAATATGAAAAGAATGCTAAATCAAGTAAGGGGAATGCAAGGAGCCCCCAAAGCTAGGCTTTCCAGGCCCCTTCAGACAAATGGGACCAAAACCCTCCCGGTGCAACAGACAAAGTTCTCGACTTGGGTTTGTACTCCATCAGGAGGAGGTGATATGTAATTTGAGCCTTGTAAAATGAGTTAAGGTTTTGAAATAGAGGATCGTTTTTGTTAAAGACCAGTGTAATCCAATAGTTCTTAACTTTTGCTCCTAAAATTTAATATATTTGAAATCTCACTAATTTCTTATTCTCTTTCCCATCTTCCTTCAGATTTTATTTCTTTTTTCTATTTATTTTTTTTCAATTTTTTTTTGTTTTAGTTTTCAACATTCATTTCCACAAGATTTTGAGTTTTGAATTTTCTCTCCATCCCTCCTCTTCCCCCACCCCCAAAACACCATGCATTCTGATTACCCCTTCCCCCAATCTACCCTCCCTTGTATCACACCCCTTCCTTCCCTCTCCGTCTTCTCTCTTTTCTTGTAGGGCAAGATAGATTTCTGTACCCCACTACCTATATTTCTTATTGCTCAGTTACATGCAAAAACAGTTCTCAACATTTGTTCTTAAAACTTTGAGTTCCAACTTCTCTCTCTTCCTCCCTCCCCACTCCTCCCCACTGAGAAGGCAAGCAATTCAATATAGGCTATATGGGTAGTTTTGTTAAAGACTTTCATTATAGTCATATTGTGAAAAAATTACTATATTTCCCTTCAGCCTATCCTGCCTCCCCATTTATTCTATTCTCTTTTGACCTTATTCCTCCCCAAAAATATTTACTTCTAATTACCCCCTGTCTTTCATTTGCCCTCCCTTCTATCATCTCTCCCATAACCTACTTATTCCCTTCTCACCTACTTTCCTATAGTGTAAAATAGATTTTCATACCAAATTGACTGTGCATGTTGTTTCCTCTTTAAGCCAAATGTGATGAGAGTAAGCTTCACTTTTTTCCCTTACACTTCCCCCTTTTCTCCTCCATTGAAAAAGCTTTTTCTTGCCTCTTTTATGAGAGACAATTTGCCCCATTCCGTTTCTTCTTTCTCTTCCCATTATATTCCTCTCTCACCTCTTAATTTTATTTTTTTAGATATTATCCCTTCCTATTCAACTCACCCTGTGCCTTCCTGTCTATGTGTGTGTGTGTGTCTCTGTGTGTGTGTGTGTGTGTGTATTTGTATAATCCCTCCAACTACCCAAATACTGAGAAAAGTTTCAAGAGTTATTAATGTTCTCTTTCTATGTAGGAATGTAAACTGTAATTTCAACTGTAGTAAGTCCCTTATGATTTTTCTTTTCTGTTTACCTTTTCATGCTTCTCTTGATTCTTGTGTTTGAAAGTTAGATTTTTCTATTTAGCTCTGGTCTTTCCATCAGGAATGCTTGAAAATCCTCTATTTCATTGAATGACCATTTTTTCCCTTGAAGTATTATCCTCAGTTTTGCTGGGTAGGTGATTCTTGGTTTTGATCTTAGTTCCTTTGACTTCTAGAATATCATATTCCAAGCCCTTCGATCCCTTAATGTTGAAGCTGCTAGATCTTGTGTTATCCTGATTGTATTTCCACAATACTCAAATTGTTTCTTTCCAGCTGCTTGCAATATTTTCTCCTTGACCTGGGAACTCTGGAATTTGACTACAGTATTCCTAGGAGTTTCTCTTTTCAGATCTCTTTCAAGGAGGTGATAGGGGGATTCTTTCAATATTTATTTTGCCCTCTGGTTCTAGAATATCAGGGCAGTTTTCCTTAATAATTTCATGAAAGATGATGTCTAGGTTCTTTTTTTT
>CM053770.1:381089411-381106924 GCA_028658325.1 Potorous gilbertii | reverse complement strand
CATATAGGACTGTAAACAGTTCAACTTTGGTAAATCCCTTGTGACTTCTCCTTGCTGTTTACTTTTTCATGCTTCTTCTCATTCTTGTGTTTGAAAGTCAAATTTTCTTTTCAGCTCTGGTCTTTTCATCAAGACTGAAGACCAAACACAGACATTTCCTCTTTTTGCTTGTCCATACTTATTTCCATTCATTTTCCAACATTCACCCAAATGTCAAATCAGCATCTTCTTCTCCTTTTGTCATGCTAATTTACATGCTAAAGTGTCCACTGTGAGCAAGAAACCTATGTGTCCTTCTTCATGATACTTTTTCTGACTGGTATGCTTCTTTCTCTTCATTCAAACAAAGCCTGACTTTGCTTCAATATCTTACAGATACCGGGGAGCAGTTGAAATAGTATTAGGCGGAGAAATAACAAACTTGGGTTTGGGTTTCATCCTTGTCACTATCTTTATGATCTTGTGTCTCATTTTTCTTAGCTGAGAAATGAATTGATGAGACCAGATGATTTCTAGGTCTACTTATATCCCTAAGAATCTATGAATCTTCTGAAGTCATATCTCTTTTATGATTTCTTTCTCAACTGCTTTGGCTTCTACTTTTCCAGCTCTCAACTCCTGTCTAATCTATAGTCTGCATCACATACTTTAAACACCTAAATATCTACTTCCTTGTGTTGTTCCATAATTGTTTCATGTCTTTATGTCCTCAACTGGGTTATAGATTGCCTGAGTGCAGAGATTTTTCTCAGTACTTTTTTTTTCCATCTCCCACAGTACTGGCCAAATATAAGTGCCCAGTAAATATTTTCTAATGGATTACAAAGTTATTCATCATTATCATTCTGTTTACTTAGTAGCTAATCATAGTATCCACATCTGTCGGCAGACTTTTTTATTAGCTGCAGAGCTTTTGGAGAGAGGAAAGGGTACCTAATACTTCTTAATTGCCAATCAAAAGGCCATCTCGTATTCCAAAGGGCAAAATAAAGGCCATATATGGGATTATTTTAATTAAAAATGAAATGAAACATGTACCATGATGTTTCCTGGGCATGCAGATTAATTTTTGAAAGCTTTATTGAGCTTGAAAAGACACCAATTGGATGTAGATGTGTTCAATTAAATGGCTGGACATAAATTTCTAAATTATCAAAGATATCCTGTTGAAAATGGTAGCATGTTCTAGAAAATATGTAGGTTGTGCATAGTTTTGCTTTTATTTTGTGAGCAGTTGCTGAAATGTTTGAACATTATCAACTAATTACTCAGAGTCTCAGAATGGTATTTTATAGTCAGAGTATTTTGCGTAATGCTTAAAGCAAAGGTAATGATTATATAATTGTAATGTTTAACACACCGTTCGGTTTTTTGGTAGCCTTTTAAAGATCGTTGTGAGTGGTTCTACGAACATTTGCATTCGGGGCAATCGGATTCAGACATGGTGCACAGGCCAGTGAATGAAAATGATATCCTGCTGGTTCACAGAGGTATATTTATTTGACAAAGAAGCTATTGCATTTGAGATTCACAAAACGTTTTTTTGATAATGATTTTTAAGATATAAAACTAATCAGTGTTACATATGTAGATTCTATTTTTAGGAGTAGCTGTGAAGTTGTGTCTAAAGCAAATTGTGCAAAGCTAAAACAGGGGATTGCTGTGCGTTTCCATGGAGAAGAAGGCATGGTGGGTATAAAAATAAGTGAAACGTATATCACTGTGTAAAAAAGACTGAAATATGTACTTAAGCACAACTTGACAGTAAATGGAAATAGAAGAAATTTAATTAAAATTTTGCTCCCTCATATTTTGAAATATTATGGCATTTCAGAATATATATATATATATATATATATATATATATATATATATATATATATATGTATGTATGTATGTATGTATCATCGTTTTCTATTATTAGTTATTTTTATTTTCTTATACTCAGGGTCAAGGGGTTGTACGTGAGTGGTTTGATATTTTATCTAATGAGATAATTAACCCTGATTATGCACTGTTCACCCAATCAGCTGATGGTAAGTGTATAATTTCTTTTATCTTGACAATTATCATTTACATTGTATAACATATTAAAGTATCCAAAGTATAGCATTTATTTATGTGATCTCATTTGCTAAAACTGTCAGGTCCCATATTATTTTTCTTATTTTATACATAAGAAAACTAAAGCTTAGAGTAATGACTTGACCAAAGAAAGTGCAAATCAAAGACTAGAATGCAAATATTTTGACCAAAAATGTAGTGCTGTTTTTGTTATAACCATGTTTTGTATTCAGGACTATAACAGTTACACATATATTTACAAAATGAACATATTTCTTGATCTTTACACTGTTTATGGTCATAATTATTGTTTTTTAAACAAAAAAAAGACTACTTTTTATCATTTAATTTTACAAGATCTTACTCTTTGATCTTAATTCACTGAAATTGTTTCAATACAGGAATTACCTAGTCTCTTGTGTAACCCCTTGAAGTTAAATTATTTTTAATCAATTAATCTGCTAGCCTCTATTAAATGCTTACTATGTGTAAAGTGCTGGTAATACAAAGAGAGGCGAAAAGCAGTCCTTGCTGTCAAAGAGCTCATGGTTTAATAGAGGACACAACATTCAAACAACTGTAGACAGATAAGATATGTACAGGCTAAATTGTGGGTAATCTCAGAAGGAGGAAACTAAGGGTGAAGGTTAGATTTTAACTGGGATTTCAAAGGAGCTATGAGATGGAGATAAGAAAGAAGAGAGTTCCAAGTATGTGGGGCAGCCAGTAAAAATACCTAGAAAGGGGCAATGGAATGTTTTATGTAAGGAAGGTCACTTTATATCAAGAAGGTCACTGTCACTAGATTAGAGATTATGTGGAAAAGGATAAATGTGAGAAGACTGGAAAGGGAGGAGGGGCCCAGATTGTGAAGACTTTAAAAGCCAAATAGTAGTTTATATTTGATCCTGGAAGTAATGGGGAGCCGCAGGAATTGATCAAATGGCAGATTTGAGGGAGGAGGGGAAAGTGAAGAACCTATACTTTTGGAAGATCATTTTGAAAACTGAGTGTAGGAGGGATTGGAGTAGGTAGAGACTTGAGGCAGGGAGGCCAACTAAAAGGCTACTGCAGTAGTTCAGGTGAGACACCTAGGTTGTAAGCCCGGATGACTGGGAGTATGGTGGCACTCTGGATAGAATTAAGGACATTTGGAAGAAGGGAGGGTTTTAGGGAAAAGATAATTGAGTTCAGTTTTAGACACTTTGACTTTAAAATGCCTAAAATCCAATCAAGATGTTCAGCTAGACTGTAGCTCATGAGAGGCTTGAGAATCCTCACGGTAGAGATGAAAATTGAATCCATGGAAGCTGATGATCACCAGGTGAAATGGAATGTAGGGAGTAGAAAAGAAGACCCGGGGGACTTGTGGAGGGGGTTTGAGCCAAAATGGTGGAGTAAAAGCATGGACCTGCTTGAGTTCTCCCCCCAAAGCCCTTAAAATACCTGTAAAAAATGACTCTAAACAAATTCTAGAGTAGCAGAAGCCACAAAAAGACAGAGTAAAACAGATTTCTAGCCCAAGACAACTTGGAAGGTTTTGTTGCACTGGACTCAGAGTGGAGCACAGCCCAGCGTGGGCCAAGCCAACACAGACAGCACTGGATTAGCTTCAGGATGCTGAATAACGGGCACCTGCTGTGGTTTCCAGATTTCTCAACCCACAAACTCCAAAGATAGCTTCTAGAGGTCAGTGGGAAAGTTCTCTCACCTGGGTGAGAGGGGCACATAGTCCAGCCACAGTCCCAGGGCAGTGGCAGCTACTGCCACATCAGGGGCCACTTCTGGAATTTTTGACCTACAGACAGTGGGGGAATTGAGTGGCAGTCCTAGAGTGAGGAAGAACGCTGGTGTGGTGGAGCTGGTGGCAGCTGTGGAAAGGGAATCTTATTTGAGGAGTAAACACCTCTCCTTTGATCATACCACATTGGAGGAACTGAGAATTTACAGGTCCCTAGAGATATCTTGGAAAACAGTTGCATAAAACCTTTGAAGCCTGGGGTAATATGCCCTCCACTTGACAAATGGCTCCAAAGTCAAGTAATTGACTGGGAAAATGCCTAAAAAAGGAGAAAAAAGAAATAAGACTATAGAAGGTTTCTTGGTGAAAAGATATTTTCTTCCGTCCTTTTGGATGAGGAAGATCAAACTATACAATGAGAGGAAGACAGCAAGGTCAACACTCCTACATCTAGAGCTTCCAAAAACAAATATGAATGTCCTTAGACCATGGAGGATCTGAAAAAGGATTTTGAAAATCAAATATGAAAGGTGAAAGAAAAATTGGGAAGAGAAATGAAAGTGATGCAAGAAAATTGTGAAAAATCAATCATCAGCTTGCTAAAGGAGACCCAAAAAATGCTGAAGAAAATAACACCTTTAAAAATAAACTAACCCAAATGGCAAAAGAAGTCCAAAAAGCCAGTGAGAAGAAGAATGCCTTTAAAAGCAGAACTGACCCAATGAAAAGAAGATCCAAAAGCTCACTGAAGAGGGTAGCTTTAAAAATTAGAATGGAGCAGATGGAAACTAATGACTTTATGACGAATCAAGAAATTATAAAACAAAACCAAAAGAATGAAAAAATAGAAGACAATGTGAAATATGTCACTGGAAAAAACAGACCTGGAAAATAGATTCAAGAGAGATAATTTAAAAATTATTGGTCTACCTGAAACCATGATCAATAAAAGAGTCTAGACAGCATCTTCCAAGAAATTATCAAGAAAAACTGTCCTGATATTCTAGGATCAAAGAGTAAAATAGAAATAGAAAGGATTTGCTGATCACCTCTAGAAAGAGACCTCAAAAGGAAAACTCCTAGGAATATTGTAGCCAAATTTCAGAGTTCCCAGGTCAAGGAGAAAATACTACAAGCAGCCAGAAAGAAACAATTCCAGTGTTGTGGAAATACAATCAAGATAATGCAAGATCTAGCAGCTTCTACATTAAGGAATCAAAGGGCTTAGACTATGATATTCCAGAGGTCAGAGGAATTAGGATTAAAACCAAAAATAACCTACCTAGCAAAACTGAGTACAATACTTCAGGGGAAAAAAAATGGAATTTCAATGAAATAGAGGAATTCCAAACATTCTTGTTGAGCTGAATAGAAAATTAAATGCAAGAATCAAGAGAAACATGAAAAGGTAAATAGGAAAGAGAAGTCATAAGGAGCTCATTAAAATTGAACTGTTTACATTCCTACATGGAAAGATGATGTTTGTTAGTTAGAGGGATTACACACACACACACACACACACACACACACACACACACACACACACCCACCCACCCACCTATATTTGTATATACACAAATACAGGTGTGTATGTATGCGTATATGTGTAGGGATGTATATGAGTGTATGTGTATGTGTTTATGTGTATATATAAACACATACAGATATAGAGCTGAATCTGAAGGGAGAATATCTAAAAATAAAATTACTTTTGAGTGGAATGTACTAAGAGAAAGAGAAAGGGAGAGGTAGAATGTAGCAAATCATCTCACATAAAAGAGGTAGGAAGGAGCTTTTACTGTGGGAGGGGAAGAGGGGGCAGATGAAAGGGAATAAGTGAGCCTTAACCTCCTGGAGCGAATAACATGCACTCAATTGGGTATGGAAATCTGTTTTACCCTGCAGGAAAGCAGGGGGGAGGGATAGGAGAGGGAAGATAATAAAATAGACAGCAAATTGGGAAAAGAAATAATCAGAAGCAAACACTATCGTAGGGGAAAAGATCAAGGGATTGAATGGAATAAATGAAGGACAGGACAGAGGGAAATGTGGTTAGTCTTTAGCAACATAACTGTTATGGAAGTGTTTTATGTGGCTACTTTTGACCTATTTTGAATTGCTTACTTTCTCAATGAGGGTGGGTAGGGAGGGAGGGAGAGAATATGGAACTCAAAGATTTAAAAACGAATATTAAAAATGGTTTTTGCATGCAACTGGGAAATAAAATGTACAGGCAGTGGGTATAGAAATCTGTTTTGCCCTACAGGAAAATAGAGGGGAGGAGGATGAAGAAGGGGAAGTGATAGAAGGGAGGACAGAGTGGGGGAAAGGGTAGATGGGGTGCATACTGTCCTGGGGTGGGAGATGGGGAGAGATGGGAAGAAAATTTTGAATTCAAATTTTTGTGAAAATGAATGTTAAAAACTGAAAAATAAATATTATATATTTAAAAAAAAAAAGGCCTTGGCCTAGCAGTGGAATCTGAGAAGGACCTGTCAGACATGGAGGAGAATCAGGATATAGCAGTGTCATAGAAACCTAGAGAGTGATTGATGGTTTCAAAGACTGCAGGAAGGTAGAAAAAGAATGATTGAGAAAAAGTCACTGGATTGGTCAATTAAAATATCACTGGTAATTTCGAACAGAGCAGTTTCAATTGAGTGATATAGTCAAGAGTTGCATTGTAAAGGCTCAAGGCTAATGAACAGCTATCATAATGAGATCCAGAAACTACCAGCTCTTACATTCCACCTTTATTTTAGTACACTGGACATAGTGTTTTCATTCATTACCACCCTATAGAAATTAAAAATTGTAGGTGTACAAAGTAATTGCTGTTAGATTTTATTATGGTTTAAAGCTGAATACGAAAATTCCTCAAAATTTGGACACTTTATTATAAACTCTCCCTCCTGATACTTGTTTTGCCTGGTCTCATTTCGTAAGCACAGTGAGAAAGGGAAATAGAAGGGGAAAGATTTTTTAAAATCTTCATTTTTAAGTTAAAGGTCTTTGGCATTAGGTTTTATAGTGTAATGGGTTCTAATAATAATTAGTTTGCTAATCTCTTGCTTGTTAGCACCATTGTGATGCTTGTTTTAACTTCTAGCTTTTAAGTCTCTTTCCTCTTCAGTTCATCCTCTAAGTTTATAGGTTTACAGATAGAGGATAGAAGTGAACTTTGATATCATCTATTTTAAACCCTTCATTTTACTGACAGATAGGGAAATGGAATCCCAGAGAGGTGAGATGACTTGCCCAAGATCACACAGAGAATAAGCGTCAGAGCTGGCATTTGAACCCATTTCCTACAATGCCAAATCCATTGTTCTTTCTATTGCTTTTCTGCACAGTTGCCCACAAAATCTTCCATAAGCACATCTGACCATGTTATTCCCCTGCTCAGAAATCTACATTGACTCCTATTGCTATTAGCATAAAATACAAACTTAGTTGTGAATTTAAAGCTCTTCATATTTATCTCTGGCTAACATTTCCTAGCTTATAGTATTTTACTTCTTTTTGGCAGGTTCTGAGTTCTTTGCAAATTGGCTTACTTGCTGTTCCCAGAATCTGGCACAGTATTTGTTTGCTGGAGTGGAATACCCTTCCTCCTCACCTATACCTTTCAGAATTGTTCATTTCCTTCAGTGTTTAACTTGTACCATCTCCTATGCCTTTCCTGATTGTCTCTCCTTGTTACAGCTTTCTTCCTTTTTACATACTTATTGCAAGATGTATCTCTTTAATAGGTTGTAAGCTCTTTGAGACCAGGGTCTGCTTTTAATTTTGTCTTTGCATTTCCAGCACCTAGCACAGCACCATTCACCTGGTGTTTAATAAGTGCAGAGTAGATTGTTAGGTATTTTTTTTTCATTTTTAAATTCTTTTACTCTGCTTATATTACATTTACATAGGAATTGGCAGAATTTCTTCCATAATGGAGGGGAAAAGTCTTCTTCCATAGTTCTGAGACTAGCCATGCAAGAAAAAAAGATGTGAAGTTATTTACACAATACTAGATTGAAGCACTGTGGTGACAAAAGCAGAGGCTGTACATGTAGGAGTCAGGCTACACATCAGCATGACTCACTGCTATTTTCAAAGGGATGTTTTTCAAATATGATTAAAGCATAAAACACCACAACTCTGCTTATATACACAGGCCCAGAAGGGGAGGAATTACAGTAGGTCATAGTTCTATAGGTTCCTAGGCTGGTCAGTTACCACTAAATAGCAGTGGGTACTACAAATGACTGATATAATCATGATCTCTCCAGATAATCTCAATAATAATATCAACTAGTGTAACTTGTGGGCTATAACAAATAGCCCCATTGCATATACAATCTGGATACCATGTATTATAGGAAAATCACAAGACCAAGGTCTCAAAGAAGACTATAGAATAGGAAGCGCTATTCAAACAGAAGATCTTTATCTTTTTCTTTAGCCAATAGATTAGCAGGCTCCAACACTTCTCCAGATGCTTTCCGTAACTCCAGTTCTTTCTCTGTTTTCTCTTTGAGAACCTTCTTCTTGTATTTTCTTTAACCTATAAAACTCTTCACGTTCTCGTTCATCCAGTTCTGTGATGATGTAAGTAAGTGTACATTCGATCTGGGGAATGATCACATGCTCAATGGCATTCACCCATCTGTTCGTAATTTTAATGGCCTCATCCAGTGTAACAAATAATGTCTGTAGTGATGCTAGTTCCACCAGCAGCTCCACTGCTTTGGCATAGTTCCTCTTTAGTCTGGCTAGTTGTTCTCCACCTCTGACCAAACCAGTCAACTCATAACTGTCAGCTCCTTGATAATGTTCAAACACTGGCAAGGTGACATCTGCTACATTATCTTTCTTTGCTGTGATCTTCACTTGGGTTTTGTTCACATTTTGAATAACAGTGGTATTGAAGTTGCCAACTGTGAATTTGGCTTCTGAAAGTGAGAAAGCATCACTTCACCCAACAGCATTTTTGTCTCAGTGATCTTCTTTAAGATCTGCCAAAATTGAAGAGTCAAGGCATCGGATTTTTTCTTTAGGAGATTTGCCTGTCTGTGCACCTTTTAATCGAGCCTTCATAATGGTCTTTGCCATTCGCGAAGGGAAGATGTCGGTGGTGGCAGCTTGGTCCCCAGGCCTGTCACTTCTGGTTTCAAAGCTGCCAGTCGCTGCCCATGGCCTCCTGCACTATCTCCTCCTCCTCCTCCTCATACAGTCAGCTGGAAGAGGTCTGAGTTAGGTATTTTGTGATAAGAAGGGATTTTTGTGATGGGTAGACTTGGTGATTTCTTTTTTTGAACATGTACCATCTGGCACAAAGTTTAAGAATTGGTTTTTATTCTTTCAAGATAGTTTTGGTACTTGGAAGTTGCTATTTATTTTTATTCCATATTTTTATATCTCCTTATTCCTTGCCTATTTACTCCACTTGGAAGCACCTACATACTTTTCCATTTATCTTAATTACATCCTGTTATATTCCTCACAGTGTATGGACTGGACATTTTATTTTCTTCAGTCAAAGTTCAATGAAAATTTATTTCCTGCACAAATACTTCCCTTGATAAATGGAGGTGAATTAATGATTTTTCTTGTCCCTCTTTCTATTGAATAATTTAAACATTCTACAGATATTATTACTTTTGATGCTTATTCACAACACCAGTATTTATTAACTAAACTTTGGTCAAAGCATAGTCTATTTGTGTCGTAGCACTCTATGGATTATTATGTCATCAATGAAATAATATTGTTATAGAATGTGAACTACTCTGGGGCAGGAAGGATCTGTCCCTTTAACCATTTTGCGTGTTGGTTGTTTGAGTATGCTGTTTATATTTTGTAAATTTGATCCTGATGTTTTATTCTGTATTCGTATTGCTGCCCAGGGAACTGGAATAATTTAAATTAAATGAATACATATATAGTCTTTTTGATAATTAAAATTGTCATGTTTTCACACTATCTGCTACCTTTCTCCAAGTGGAGAATAAACTTTTTTTTTTTAATTTCAAAAGGAACGACTTTTCAGCCTAATAGCAACTCATATGTCAATCCTGATCACTTGAACTATTTCCGGTTTGCTGGACAGATCTTGGGTTTAGCTTTGAACCACAGGCAGCTGGTCAACATTTACTTTACTCGATCATTCTACAAGCACATTCTCGGTACGATTCTATTAGTTCACTAAGGCCTTCATTTAGACAATGTTTTTCCTCAACTTTAGGGAAATTTGTTTTTGTGTTGGTTTGAACGTGAAACAGATATAGTAGCTTCATCTAATGCTTGTCTTTTCTCATTCTTTTTAAATTTTATCTTAACCATAGTCATAAACCCCCCAGTATTATGCAGAATTGTCAGGTGATGGGAGGGTGATAGAGCAGCATAACAGGATGGATCTCTGAAAATGTTTATTTTGAAGTTATTGAAGAGTAAGATGCAAATCATGCTGGAGGGCCTGTTATAGTAGTTGAGAATCTTATTTAAATTTTAAATCATAACATTTCAGAATTTTAAACTTGATGCAGCATTTTAGCAAACACTTATTAAGCATCTAATACATGCCAGGCACTACACTATATACTAGGCCATGTAGATACAAATAAAAATATGAAACAAGCCTTTTGCTCAAGGAGCTTAAACTCAATATCTGATACAAGGGATACTGACATCAGTGCATGGACAAAGCATGAGTAACATGGTAGAGGAGCAGCTAGGGAGTACAGTGGATAGAGCATCAGTGCAGAAGTCAGGAGCACCTGAGTTCAAATCTCACCTCAGACACTTGACACTCACTAGCTGTGTGACCTTGGGCAAGTCACTTAACCCCAATTGCCTCATCCTGAGTCATCTCCAGTCATCCTGATGAATATCTGGTCACTGGATTCAGATGGCCTGGAGGAGAAGTGAGGCTGGTGACCTGTACAGCCCTCCCTCACTCAAAACAAAGTGCAAGTCATGTTATTATTTCTCTGATGGCATGGTCTTCTTTGGCAACATAGGATGAACATACGTAGTAGAAATTTGCAAAGGGAAAGATCATTTTTATTTGAATGGGCGGAATCAGGTGGTGGTAAATAAAAGTAACTTGCTACGGAAAGATGATGGAAAGGGTAAGATGAGGAAAGGAAAGAAAAGAATGGCTATTTTAGAACACAGAATACATGCCAAGGATTATTGTGAGATAGGCAACAGACGAAAAAACTACATTGTGCAAGGCTTTTGAGTGTGAACATGGGGAATTTCTACTTCATTCAGAAGTGGGGAACTGCTGAAGGGTTTTTGATTGTCACAGTGACATTATAGCGTATTAGTTAGGCCCAATATTACCTCTCCATCCTTATCCATCATTTTCCTTCCCTCACTTTAAAATACAACTAACCTGGCCTTGCTGTTTCTTAACATATAGTAGTTTGCTGCCTTTTTCCCAACCTTTGCACTTGCTGTCTCCTGCGTCCAGAGAGCACTCCCTCCTCACTTCCAAGTTTTAGAATGCCTTTTGTCCTTCAATATTCAGCCCAAATGCCACCTTCTACATAAAGCCTTTAAGTTCCCCCAGCTGTTAGTGCTCTCCTCTCCAAAATTACTTTCTTTTTAATATGTACATGTGTAAGTGCATGCACATATGTACCTGTTGTGTCACATGTGTGCCTGTTGTCTGTCTCAGTAGAATATAAGCTTATCAAGGGCAGACTGTTTCATGTTTGCATTTGTATTCCTAGCACCAAGCATGATACCTGGCATACAGAAAGTGCTTAATAAATATTTATAGGAAGACACAGGTAGAGGTTGCTATTACAGTGGGATAAAGGAATAAGAAAGGAACAAATATTTATTAAGTACCTACTGTGTGCCAGGTACTGTACTGAACATTTCACAAATATTATCTCATTTGATCCTCACAACAGTTCTAGGAAGGAGATGCTGTTATCTCCGTCATACAGTTTCCTCAGGAAACTGAAGAAGATTCAGTAGTCACAGAGCTCCTAAGTGTCTGAGGCTGGATTTGAACTGAGGTCTTCTTTACTCTAGACCCAGCACTGTAGCTACTGTGTCACTTAGCTGCCTTAGTTAGATTTGTTGCAGTAGAGGATGTGTGATGCTAGAGACAATCCAGATGTAGCATTAATAGGACTTGACAGCTCTTTAGATGCTGATGGGAGGTTTTAGATGAGAGGCACAGGGAAGAGTCAAAGATAACTTTAAGATTATAAGGCTATTGGTGATCTAGAAACAAAAAGGAAGAAGTAGGGAAAGAAACAAATATGAAGGGAGAAAAGACAGTAATGAGCTGTTTTTAGATACGTTGAATTTGAGGGCATCTGGGACTGCAGTTGTGAGAAGAGTTCCAGATTTGAGAGTTGTGCATAGAGGTAATAATTGAAGAGAACACCTTAGATAGAAAACACCCATGTGTGGGGGACACAAAGAAGATGAGTAGCCAGCAAAAGAATGTACAGTCCTATGGACATCATATCGGAGCCCAGAATTTTAGCTGCGTTGAGATTTTGAACGTCAAAAAAATCCTTCTTTGATTTGTCTTCATTTGCTGACCTCATTTGAAGCTAATTTTCTTATTAAAAGAAAACTTAAAGTTCTTTCAGTTAAGTTGGGAAGTAGCCTGGAAATTTTTTGTTATTTAGATTGTTTTCTTTGACTCCAACTTTGAAAGAACTGAATGAATTTTAAAAATTCCATTGACCATATTAGGAACATTTTATTCACTTGTTATTTTAAGATTGAGTCTTAGAAAATGACTCATTATCTGAGTCCTGTTAGGAAATTGAAGAAATATTTTTTCAAGGACCAGAGGTACAGAATCTTGTTCCTTTGTGTTCCAAATCTTTGTTAGTTTCATTTGTTATTCCTATCACTTAGTTGTAGCAGATTAATTTTTAAGAAAGTGGACCCCACCTCATACAAAGAAAAAAGAGGATTTAACTAAAATGATGCTGAACATAGTGATTTGAGTCTAACCAATTTTTTTTTGAAAAAATTAAACCAAATAAATCCTAATCTTTTAGTTGAAAGAACAAAAATGTGATTTTAATGCCAGAAGTTTTTTACATTAAATATGTATGTTAAGAAGATATTCTATAATGTGACTACAGCCAATAGAATGGTCACTTAAAAGATCTTACATAGGTCTTTAACAAAGCTTTAACAGAGCTTTTTATGACAGTATGAGAGGCAGCATAGAGAGCTGGTTTCAAAGCCAGAAAGACATGGGAGTCAAGCCCCACCTCTTCTACATATTTGCTCTGTGACTGAAGCAAGTCACCTTTGAATGTCCTAGGAAGTTTTCTACGACTTTAAGATTTAAAAGTATCTGCTTTTATCGATAGTGGGAGTTTCCTCATTTGTGAGTACTCTATACCAATGAAATCACAGGTCCCCTTTGCTTTTGAATTCTTCATGCATCCTTTCGTGGTGAAGAATCAGTAAAGCAATTGCACTTAAACACAATAATTCTTTGGGTTCTTTCCCAGTTATAGGAATAATATTAAATTATGTTGGGTTTAGTTTTATTTTGCAGTTTTACCATAGATCAGTAGAGGGCAATGTTCTACCATAAAACAGACAAAGGCAGAAGCATTTTATCATCTAACAATTTCATATATATATGTTTTTCAGGTATTCCTGTAAATTACCAGGATGTGGCATCTATTGATCCAGAATATGCAAAAAATTTGCAGTGGATACTGGATAATGATATTAGTGATCTGGGTCTAGAATTAACCTTTTCTGTTGAGACAGATGTGTTTGGAGCAATGGAAGAAGTGCCTTTGAAACCTGGGGGCGCAAGCATTCTTGTAACACAAGACAATAAGGTGAGTGTTCGAATTTTCCTCTTGGTCATTATTAGCTTGATAGTTTTGCTCTCACTTGTTAAGAAAATTTTACTCACTTTAATAGTTTTGTTCATATTTGTATGGAAGGACCCTGAAATCTTACAGAAGGTTTCAGTATTGTACCATCATGTATTGAAAAGGTATCACTTTGTTTTTCCTTTCTGTAAGGTAAAGTAGCCAAGAACCTAATTGTGGCCATACCTTTTTAGTGTATATTATTAGTGTTTCCTTAAATCATTAGTTATCTTTGCTGTGAAAAATGAGATTAGAACCAACAACTTAAAGATCAAATTTGCCTTAACAAACGAGTACTATTGGTTTAAAAAAATACACACACAATTAAAATTAGTTATTTTTACATAAAAGTAGATAAAATTAGATGTTTCATTGAATAAAATATAGGACAGTACATATTTCAGTATGAAATAAATATAGTAGATGTACCACCTTTATTCTATCACCTTTAAAATCTACTACTCCTGAATTATGAACAAGTTTGTGTTCCAAAAGTTAGTAAGTTGGTTTTTTAGAGCTTAAGCTATGTTTTCCCATAGAATTATTGTTACAAATAGTGTTTAGGTTTTTATATAGGCTCATACATAAAAAGTCTGTTTCACCCATACTTTCTCAGGACAGTTCTGGTTTATGGAAAGAAAGTAAGCTTAAAGAAATTAAGAAAAAAAAGAGTTCACAGGTTTGTAGAGTGTTAGAGGTAGAAGGAAATTTGTAGCAATCATTTTTAACCCCCTCATTTTAAACACCCTTCTCTTTTGCTAGGCCATATGTTGTAAGAATTGTCCTAGGCTGAAATGCTGAGGACCTCTGCATTGCAAGAAAATCCAAATTTGTCCTCCTGGCTTGACTTCTGGAGTTTAGAGATCTGCTTCACCTGAGCTATGATTCCTTGTTCTTCCTGCACAAGACCTTTTGCCACTAGGCAGCTACAGAGCAGAGTGGGGTCTTTGTTGGGACTGATAATTAACTCAAGATTCAGTGAAAGGAACTCTGAGAGGCTGCAGGGAGATAAGAGTTTCGATGATGAACTTAATCTAGTAGAAGCTGGAGTTTCCTGGTTGGTAGTTCCTTAAACCAATGGAATTACAAATCCATTAAAAAATAGTAATCATTTGACATTTGTATTATGCTTTATGGTTTGCAAAATACTTTATACACATTCTTATTTGAGCCCCGCAACGCTCCTGTTAGGTAGATGCTTACAAATATTGCTATCTTCACAGATGAGGAAAATGAGGCTTAGAGAGGTTAAGGGAGTTGTACATGGTCATGCACCTGGTAAGCACAAGAAAGTGTAATTTAAACCAAGTTCTTCTGGATTCTAAGGTCAGTAATTTCTTTGCAATGCTGTGGTGATGCTTGTGGGGTCAGTGAGTAGGTAATTTTGTCTTGAGTATAGAATGGGGGTAATATGAGAGAAATCTGAAAAAGTAGGGTGGTCAGATTTTGGAGTGCCTTGAATGGCAAATGAAAGAATTTGAACTTTATAAATTAAGCAGAAAGGGGATACTGAAGACATCCTGCAGACCCTAGCTTGAGTAGAGTTCTCATCAGGTGGCATTAAAAGGAGAAGGGTGTTCCAGGTGTCCACTGGCCATCTTCGATGATTTTGTGTACATAAGGTCTCTATATAAGTTGAATGGATAAAGGCTCGTAGACTTAAAAATGAAAGAGAGTCACAGGTTTTCAGAGTCAATAGGGAACTTGGGCCATCTAGGGCACAAGTGAGATAATAAGTGTGGAATACTTTGCAAAACCAAAAGCATTATGTAAATGTTTGATGATGATGATGATGATGATGATAATGGTGGTGGTGGTGACGGTGATACGCCTTTCTAGCTTGATTTAACTTGACAGAGCTTCTGCTCTACTTTGAAAGCCTTCAAGACTTTAGGGTCATCTTCATGCTACACTGGGGCATTAGTATAGGAATACAATAAGATATTTCCAATTTAATTGAAAGAAAATGGAGATGGTACCTTTATAGTTGGTTATAGTTGAATGTGCATAGTTATATTCTGAACTATATTTATTAAAATATATTCATTAATTTAATTTTTGGAAGAAAGAATTGTCTTTTAAAAATATTTTCAAAGTTGGTAGGCATTGACTTCTTAGACATTCTTAGGTTATATACACAAAAGCAATAATATTTTTGTATATACTATTGCAAATTATTTTTTAAAAATTTGATATCATTTTTGCAATACCTTTATCATCTGCCACAAGTCTCTCTTCTATTCCAGTCTGTCTTCCATTAAGCCACCAAAGTGATTTTCCGTAAGCACAGATCTGACCATGTCATCTCATTAAACATTGGTTCCGTCACCTCTAGGCATTCAACGTCCCTTCATATTCAAATTCCCTGCACCGTTCCCCCTCCCCCTAGCAGTCTTCTTATAATTACAGCCTCCCATGTTGTTTTTGACCCATTGACACCAGCCTCTTTGCTAGTCCATGAACAAGACGCTCCTTCTTAGCTCTGGGCATTTTTTTCTGTTTGCCCCTGGTGTTTGAAATAATTTCCCTCTTCATCTCTGCCTCCTGGCTTCCTTTGACTCTCTTCAAGTCACAGCTAGGAATCATACTTTCTGTAGGATGATGAACTGATCCCTTTTAATTTTTTTAGGGCCTTCCTTCTGTTAATTATTTCCATTTTACCCTGTGTATAACTTGTTTGAATAGATAAATGTTTGTTTTCTGTCTTTCCCCCATTAAACTGTGAGCTCCTTGATAGCAAGGGCTATCTTTTGCCTTTCTTTGTTTCCTCAGAGCTTAGAACAGTGCCTCACAAGTAGTAGGCATTTAATAAATGCTCAGTAACTGACCTTCAGTCTTGCTTACATCCCTCTTGTCTCTTTCCTAACCAGTGACTCCTCCCTTTTTTAAAAGAAGAAAAAAATGCCTTTCAGCATGAACGTGTGACAGTGTATATAATAACATTCACTATTAATACAGCCCTACCTATACAAAGAATGAGGGTGGGGAATGGTACATATATCCTTTAAAAGGAAATTTTTTTTCAGTTTTAAATCTACAAGGACTAGATTTGAATTTTGGTTTTGCCATTTATTAGCTGGATGACTTTTCTATAGGCAAAAGCACTTAACCTCTGAGTATACCAGTTTCCCTCACCTATAAAACGGTGATAACTTAAATAGTCTGCTTTAAACCTTATACGGTTGAATTAGTAGGTGAACTATTATTTTTGTTTTTCAACAGATTCAGATGTTTTTATGTATCTTCTGAAAGGATGAATATATTCATCTATTCATTTTAAGAAGATATATTAGATACCTAGATTTATAGATACCTTAATATAGATATTTATTTACATAATGATTGTTTTTATAACCATCAAAGAAATTTAGAGAGGTTATGAATGTTAGCTTTTTGCAGAAGTGTGAAATTTCTATTGTCGCTATTTTAGAGTAAAACTTTCTAAACGTAAATATATTCTGACATAACATGCTGTACCTCATAGTCATTAGTTGGCTGTTATACTCGTTAGTAATCACTTGGACAAGTCATTTATTGCTATATATTTTTTTAATATAAATTTATTTATTTAACTTTTTACATTCATTTTCACAAAATTTTGGGTTCCAAAATTTTCTCCCCATTTGTCCCCTCCCCTCACTCCAGAACACTGAGCATTCTAATTTCCCCTATCACCAATCTGCCCTCCCTTCTATCATCCCTCCCTTCTCTTGTCCGCATCTTCTCTTTTGTCCTGTAAGGCCAGATAACTTTCTATTCCCCATTACCTGTATTTCTTATTTCCTAGTAGCAAGAGCAATACTCGACAGTTGTTCCTAAAACTTTGAGTTCCA
>CM053770.1:381009288-381088911 GCA_028658325.1 Potorous gilbertii | reverse complement strand
TTTTCCAGGTCAGTTGTTTTTCCAATGAGATATTTCACATTTTCTTCCATTTTTTCATTCTTTTGGTTTTGTTTTCTGATTTCTTGGTTTGTCCTAAAGTCATTAGCCTCCATCTGTTCCATTCTAATTTTTAAAGAACTGTTTCCTTCAGTGAGCTTTTGAACGTCCTTTTCCATTTGGCTAATTCTGCTTTTGAAAGCCTTCTTCTCCTCATTGGCTTTTTGAACTTCTTTTGCCAATTGAGTTAGCTTATTTTTCAAGGTGTTATTTTCTTCAGCATTTTTTTGGTTCTCCTTTATCAAGATACTGACCTGTTTTTCATGCTTCTCTTGCATCTCTCTCATTTCTCTTCCCAGTTTTTCCTCCACCTGTCTAACTTGATTTTCAAAATCCTTTTTGAGCTCTTCCATGGCCTGAGCCCATTGAATATTTATTTCAGATGTTTGGGTTACTGAAGCCTTGACTTCTACGTCTTTCCCTGGTGGTAAGCATTGTTCTTCCTCATCGAAAAGGATGGGAGGAGATATCTGGTCACGAGGAAAGTAACCCTCTATGGTCTTATTTTTTTCCCTTTTCTGGGCATTTTCCCAGCCAGTCACTTGACTTCTGAGATTCCTTTCCACACCCACCTCGCCTTCAGATCCACCCAGCTAGTGCTTGGGATCTGAGATTCAAATGCTGCTTCCCAGCCTCAGGGCTTTCAGCGGGGGCAGGGCTGGTATTCAGTGTGAGATTAAATTCAGGTGGTCAGGTGGGGGCAGGGCCACCTCACAGGGCTCAGTTTCCTCAGGGGGTTTACGTGGAGACCTTCAACAATGGATTCGAGGTCCTGCCTGCTCTGAGAGCCCCTGTTAGCTGCTGCTTCCTGAGGCGGCCCCAGTTCTGGAGACACCCTTCTCCCCTCTCGGCCAGCCAAACAGGCCCTGTCACTGACCTTTGCGCCCCTGGGTGGAGGGAACTGCACGGCTGCTGGAGTGTCTGTCCAGGAGGCCCACCCAGACCTGCTCCTCTCGGGGCCACGCGGCCAGGGCAGGGCTGGGCTCCACCCTGGGTTCGGTGCGCAACAGACCCCCAGTGTCGGTTTTTCTGGTCTCTCTGGAACAGACATCTCCTCTACTCTGTTGTTCCGGGGCTTCCTCTGCTCCAGAACTTGTTGGGAGTTCCTCCTTACAGGTATTTTATAGGCTGTGCGTTCGGGAGCTAGCGTATGTGTGTCTTTCTACTCTGCCATATTGGCTCTAGATGACCATCTTTTAAGTCATTTCTTGTAGCATGAAATTGTAGCTCTTTTGCAGTACAATTTGAAGTAAATTTCAGTCTAAAATTTCTCTGTGTGTGTTTGTGTGTGTGTGTGTGTGTGTTTATGTTCTTGTAATCAGTTCAAATGAAAGTGAAGTTCAAGTGTTAGCCACTTCCCCTTCACCCTCTCCTTGAAGCATGGAACCCTGGTTATGTAAGATAATTTCCCCTAACTTTGCTTTCTCTTTTCCCTCCAGCTTATTCCTCTTCTCCTTTCCATTTTTTTCTTAAGACCATCAAGACAAATCATAACCACTCCTAGGCCTTGTCTAATTTTACTGCATTAACCCTGATGATGATAGGGGTCAGGAGACACATATAACATTTCTACACATTTGAGTGTAAGCAGTTTATCCTTGTTTAGTTATCATTGTTCATTCATATTTACCTTTTCATGTCTCTTTTCCTCTGTGTTTGAACTTCAGAATTTCTCTGCAGCTCTGGTCTTTTCATCAGGAATGCTTGAAAAGACCTCTTATTTTACTGAAGTCCATTTCCCCCCTGTAATTATTCTTCTCAGGTTTGCTGAGTAAGATATTCTTGGCTCTGAGCCCATATTTTGTGCCTTGTAGAATACAGAACTGGTATTCCAAGTTCTGTGCTTATTATAATTTTGGCTGCTAAATTATGTGTGACTCTGACTTTGGCTTCTTAGTACACAAATTCATTCTTTCTGACTGCTTAAAATATTTTTTTCTTTGACCTGGAAGCTCTAAAATTTGGCTCAGATATTCCTGGAGTTTTCATTTTGGGGTTTCTTTTAGGAAGTGACTGGTGAATTCTTTCTATTTCCACCTTGTCCTCTGATTTGGGCAGTTTTCTTTTAAGATTTCTTGAAGTAGGATGTCTAGGCTCTCCTTTTCTCCTCCTTTAAGGCTTTTGAAGCTTTGTAAGAAAATAGAAATTTTGGTCAGTCCTTTGTATTTGACATATTTAGGTAAGGTCATCATTGTAAAATGTTGTTGAAACTAGACATGTAGTTACTGCTGGTATCAAATTCCTACTTAATCTTTTTGTTTTTATTTTACATATTGAAATTATTTTATTTTCTTATCCCATATCAGCTGCCAGACATAAAGGTTAAGATGGCCAAATTTGCTGAAATTCATTTACATTAAGATTTTTAAGGAAGTTCTTAATTTCCATTTACTTTTGTTAACCTATACTAGCCAAATATTTATGTAATCTTAAAGAATCTCCAATTTTATATTTTGTTGTCTGATTTTATAGAGTCCTTGGAATGTTTTCAGCAAAATGTAGATTAAGTTCATTTGACATTGACCTGTCTTAGAGATGATTTTGGTCTATGTTATCACCTGTCTAGGATAGACTTTAAGGGGAAATGTTTCACTTTCTTATTTCTAACATTTCTTCTAATGCCTATAGATTTGGATCAAGTGAGAATTTAGCTTTAGTTTTTTATTCTAATTTCTTTTATTTATTTTTAGTTTTCAATATTCATTGACACAGGATTTTGAGTTCCAAATTTTATCCCCATCTCTCCCCTCCCTGCACCCTAAGACACTGTGCATTCTGATTACCCCTTCCCTCAATCTGCCCTCCCTTCTTTCACACCTCTCCCTTCCTTTGTCCCATCTCCTCTCTTTTCTTGTAGGGCAAGATAGATTTCTCCCATTGCCTATATATATCATTTCCCAGTTGCATGTAAAAACAATTTTTAACATTCGTTTTTAAAATTTTAAGTTCTACTCTCCCTTCATCACTCCCCACTCCTACCCCTCACTGAGAAAGCAAGCAATTCAATATAGGTTATACATGTGTAATTATGCAAAAGACTTCCATAAAAGTCAGGTTGTATAAGACTAACTATATTTCCCTCCATCCTATCCCTGCCCCCCATTTATTGTATTCTTTCTTTAGACCTTGTCCCTCCTGAAAAGTGTTTACTTCTAATCACCCCTCCTCCCATTTGCCCTCCCTTCTATCATGCTGCCTCACCCCACTTATCCCCTTCTCCCCTACTTTCCTGTAGTGTAAGGTAGATTTTCATACCAAATTGAGTGTGCATGTTATTCCCTCCTTAAGCCAAATGTGATGACAGTAAGCTTCAGTTTTTCCTTCTTACCTCCTACCTTTTCTCCTCCATTGAAAAAGCCTTTTCATACTTCTTTTATGAGAGATAATTTGCCCCATTCTTTTTTTTCCCTTTCTCTTCCCAATATATTCTTTTTTCATCCTTTAAATTCATTTTTTTGGATATCATCCCTTCATATTCAACTTACCCTGTCCTCTCTGTCTATATGTATATAATCCCTCCAAATACTGAGAAAAGTCTCAAGAGTTACAAATATGATCTTTCCGTGTAGGATTGTAAACAGTTCAACTTTAGTAAGTCCTTAATGATTTTTTTTCCTGTTTACCTTTTCATGCTTCTCTTGATTCTAGTGTTTGAAAATCTTCTCTATTCAGCTCTGGTCTTTTCATCAAGAATGTTTGAAAGACCTCTATTTCATTGAGTGAACATTTTTTTTCTCCTGAAGTATTACATTCAGTTTTACTTGGTAGGTGATTCTTGGTTTTAATCCTAGTTCCTTTGACTTCTCGAATATCATATTCTAAGCCTGATCTTGTGTTATCCTGATAGTATTTCCACAATACTTAAATTGTGTCTTTCTAGCTGGTTGCAGCCAGATCTCCTTGATCTGGGAGCTCTGGAATTTGGCTGCAATATTCCTAGAAGTTTTCCTTTTTGGGGTCTCTTTCAGGAGGTGATAGGTAGATTCTTTCAATATTTATTTTGCCCTCTGGTTCTAGAATATCGGGGCAGTTTTCATTGATAATTTCTTGAAAGGTGATGTCTAGGTTCTTTTTTTTGATCATGACTCTCAGGTAGTCCCATAAGTTTTAAATTGTCTCTCCTGGAGCTGTTTTCCAGGTCAGTTGTTTTTCCAATGAGATATTTCACATTGTCTGCTATTTTTTCATTCCTTTGGTTTTGTTTTATAATTTTAATTTCTTGATTTTTTCATAAAGTCATTAGCTTCTGTGTGCTCTGTTCTAATTTTTAAGGAATTATTTTCTTCCTTGAGCTTTTGGACCTCCTTTTCCATCTGGTCAATTCTGCTTTTTAGGGCATTTTTCTCTTCATTGGCTTTTTGGATCTCTTTTGTCATTTGGGTTAGTCTAGTTTTTACATTGTTATTTTCTTCAGCATTTTTTGGGGTCTCCTGTAGCAAGCATTTGACTTGTTTTTCATGATTTTCTTGCATCATTTCTCTTCCCAATTTTTGCTCTATTTTTCTTACTTGATTTTCAAAATGCTTTTTGAGCTCTTCTGTGGCCTGAGACCAATTCATATTTTTCTTGGAGGCTTTAGATGGAGGAACTTTGACTTTGTTGTCTTCTGTTTGCATGTTTTGCTCTTTGTCACCCAAGTAAGATTGTATAGTCTGATTCTTTTTTCAGTTTTTCCTCATTTCCCATTCATTTACTTGATTTTTGAGCTCTTTGTCAAGGTAGATCTCTACTTCCAGTGGGGGTGGGAGAGTATACTGTCAGCTGTTTGATTCCCCCACAGTCTGTGGGACTAGAGCTCCAGAAACAGTCACTGTCTGTGCCCCTACTGTTACTGTGGCTGCTGTGGGTTTCTCCTCCACCTTCCACCTCTGCTGCCCTGGGGCTGGGGCCGGATCACTCCACTCTCCCACACTGGTCCCTTAGGCTTTTTCCATTGACCTCCCTGCTGTTTCGGGGTCCTGAAGTCTGGAAACTGCCATAGGTATGAGAGGCCTGCTTAGGTCCAGTCTGTGCCTGTGGGGCCCATACTGGACTGCGCCTTGCTCTCTGTGTGGTGAGGCAGACACTTCCCAGTGACCTTACAGGCAGACACTTCCCAGCGACCTTACAGGCTGTCTTTGGCTGGAGATTTGCTTCATTCTGTAGGTTCTGCAGCTCCAGAACTTATTTAGAGCCATTTTTTACAGGTATGTGGCTGGACTTGGAGGCAGCACTCTAGAAAGTATGTGCCGTTACTCCACCATCTTAACTCTGCTCCCCCCTCTCCCCAACTTTAGTTCTTACATAATAAATTGTTTCAGAATCTCTTTATGTAGATACTTTGACTCCTGTAAGTTTTTCCACTGTATATAGAGTTGAATGCATATGAGAACTATTTTTATAGAGTTAAAATTTGGATTAGAGGGTTCAAAATTACTTTGTATTTTCTGTGATCATTTTTCTATAGATAAAGTGAGTCACATTACATCATGAAAATGCTTTTGAAATATTATCATGACTTAAGATGTTTCTTGTTAGACCAATACAGCAAGATAAGTAAGATCTGTTGGGAGATCTTGCCTCGAATCTTTAGCATGTAGGAAGAAAAGTGTTATTAAGCAGTTTGGGGATCTTACTAACATTTAGATTGAGGAAGTACAGAGTTGGGTAAGGAAGAACCCCAGATTTGGAATTAGAAAACCTGGTTTTGAGTCTTTTGCCTCTTAAAGTTGTGTGAGCTTGAAAAAAAATCACTTAAGCTTTCCAAGCTTGAGTTTATTCTCTTCATTTGTAAAATGGAATCGACGAGATCTGCACCATTTCCTCTATGGGATTGTTGTGAAGAATACATGAAAATATAGATCAGTTTTTATGTTAAGCAATTCTATAAATAAACTGATAGCTAATATGTTACTTAAAAAAATCCTTTTAATAGATATGGTCACTTATTGGAAAACCACACATGAATTATTTCTAGACTACTACTTCTGAAATTTATAACAGTGCTATAGTTATACAGCCTAACATACTTTTTGGAAATACCATCTTGTCAGTTGTATTGACCCATCCCAGTTGAGCTGATGCATGTTAGTAATGAATGTTTGCGTTTTATATGTATACCAGTAATATATACCCTCAAAAGACATAATCAAGTCTTTCAACTTATTTGCTAAAATAAGTTGCCAAGAAGTTTTAAGATGTTTTGTCATTCATTCTGATATGCAATCATAAAATATTAGAGCTGGTAGATCCAATAGCTATTAGACTATAAATGCAGTCTTTGGATTAAATGAGATGGCCACACAAATCTTTTTTTTAAAAAGAGATGGCTACATAGACATTAAATAACAGATCAGGAGATCAAGCTCAGGTCTTCTGACCCCTATACTATTTTCAGTTTCAAATTCTATTCGGTACTATTTATACTACAACTCAGGGGTTTTTGACAATAACTCAGTGACTTTGCTCTGTGCCTACACTCTGCTAAGCAAAACAGTCTCACACACACACACAGAAAGAGAGAGAATTAGTGAATGAATGAATGTAGGAGGGCCATGAGAGGGAGGGTGCTTATAACTGGGGCGATCAGGGAACGACTTCATGTAAAAGTTGGCACATTAGCTGAGTTGGAAGAAACCAGATGTTCCAAGATGCAGAGGTAAAGGGAGCATAATTTGGGATTGGGAATGACCGCAAGTTGAAAGGCACAGGGATATGGAATGTCAGATCTGTGACATGGAGATTCCAGAGCCAGAGAAGAATAATATGTAAGAAGATAAGTAAGGTCAGGTTGTGAAGAGCTTTAAATGCCAAATAGTTAATATTTGATCACTGAGGTAATCAGAAGTCACTAGAATTTATTTGGTGTGGAAAGATGAGATCAGACCTACAACTTGAGGAAAATTTCTTAGCAGCTGTGTGGAGAATGGATTAGGGAAGGGAGACTTGAGGCAGACTTGAGACTTGAATACAATTAGGAAGCTATTACAGGGTCCCAGGTAAGGGGTAATCAGGATTTGAATTAGGCTGTTATATGAATGAAAGGGAATTGGAGAGATTTTGTGGAAATAGATGGCAAAAGATTTGGCAATTTATGACTTTGTAGGTTGAGTGAGAGTGAGTAAATAAATAAAATGTAAGTAAATAAAATGAATGAGTGAGTAAATAAAATGTTTAATAGGAATTGAACATGAGGTGCTTTAAGGGTGCAATGGACAGAGTGACGAGTCTAGAGTCAGGAAAACTTGAGTTCGATGGTCCCAAACATTTACTAGCTGTTTGATCCTTGACCAATCCCTTACTCCTGTTTGCCTCAGTTTTCTCATCTGCAAAATGAACTAGAGAAGAAAAAGCAAACCATTCCAGTATCCTTGCCTAGAAAACTCCCACGGGGGCAAGAAGAGTCAGACATGACTGAAAATGACTAACCAACAACAATAACCATCGCAAATAAGACAGAACAGTTCTTGGGCAAAAAATTTAGTTTATACTTCAGAATGTGTAAAGACCATGATATTAATTTGAATGAACAGCAACTGCTACATGATGTCCTAATACTTTATGCAGAAATGAAGCTACATGGAAATAAATTCTGTTCATGGCAAGTCAGGTTGAAGAATAAACTTTTAGGACTGGGATTATTTTCATTTCAGTTTTTCTTCTCTGCCCAGAAACCACCAATACTGCAAATGATTCTTCCTGCTAGAGACTGGACTTAATAAACTTTAATGTTTATTGTAGTTTGTTGTAGGAAAGTAGCACATGTAATAGCTGGCATCTGATATATTTACCTGTGAAGAGACAGGCTGGTTCCATTTTTGTGCCAGGGGAATAAGTACTTCATTTGCAGTATTGAGAGTGCTTTGATGGCCGCAAGTCACCCACAGTTCCAAGTATTTTAGAAAAGCCATAATGAGTAAGCTGGTAGATAGCACTAGTTGACTGATGGTGTGTGGTGTTTCTCTTAAAACAGAATGTCAGGTGTTCTATTCCTTCAAAAGAAGGAGTAAATGAAGAGAGATTAAGTAAGCATTTAGGTTTTTTTTTCTGGGCCCAAGGAATATGCTTTTCTTGGAGGATAAGAATCAATCAAAATATAATTGCTGTGATGAATATTTAAAGCTTAGTGATTCAGATTTTTGTTTAGAAAACATAAAGTTGCTAAAATATAGCTATATATTTTATTAGCTGTGGTCATATAATTTTTATTCTTAGTGATGCCAAAACATATTTTGAGAGTGAATTGAATCACCCAACATTTTTTTTCCAATATAAGCATCCATTTTATAATGAGTTAGTATTTTTTTAAAAAGACTTCTTTGAGCAACAGGCAGTTAGTTTGTGCTTAGCTGAGGTTTCTCATTGTATCATTTACTTTGTAAATTGTGTTCATATTATAAAACTGTAATCAATTTATGTGAATTTATACCACTGTGGACAGATTTAACCTTTTGAACTGAGGAAACATTTTATATTGTTAACTGATTTTTTTTTTTGCTACATTAAAGTTTGTATTTCTTTGTCACACTTTTAATTACAGGCAGAATATGTCCAGCTTGTTACTGAGCTCCGAATGACAAGAGCCATTCAGCCTCAAATCAATGCTTTCTTACAGGGCTTCCACATGTTCATTCCACCTTCCCTTATACAACTTTTTGATGAATATGAACTGGTAAGTGGAAGTACCTAGTCTTCTAATTACTGACAAGACTTAACTTCTGATTTTATGTAATTATTCAGAAATTAGATTTTGACCTTTGGGTATATGTGTGTATGTATGTATGTACACACTCAGATACACAGACATATACATGTATGTACGTACATTTATATGTGTGTGTGTATGTGCGTGCATATATATACACACACATATATATTCTGCTTATATGACACGGAACATTTAATGCAGTTGTAGGATTGTTGTTTTCATTCTTCCTCTTTCATCTAATCATTCAAGGAAGTTGGAGTGGTTTGTATGTAAAACTGCTTAGATTATTCCTTTTAATAACTGGTAGATTACAAACTTGGAGTAATGAAATACAATATATGTAAATATAAAATCACACTAGATTAAAAAAAATCAACTTTATAAGTACATGATATAAGAGTTTGGTTACACAGCAGCTTAAGATATACTTAGGAGTGTTAGTGAATTTCAGGTTTGATATCAGTCCATAGTATGGTATAACTGCTAAAAAATGTAATGCAGTCTTGGGTTGCATTGATGATGTAGCTAGGGCTAAGAAGCAGTAATAACTTTGTACTCTGCTTTTATCTGGAGTATTATGTTTAATTTTGGGCACCACATTTTAGTAAGGATGTTGATAAGCTTTTAAAGGTATCCAGAGGATAGCTAGAATGATGAATGATCTTGCCCATATGGTGATCAGTTGAGGGAGCTGGATACATTTAGTCTAGAAAAGTCTGGTTCTGCTTGCCCTTGTTTGGCAGAATTAGGAGCAGTTGATGGAAATTTCAGAGTGGCAGATTTATGCTTGATGGAAAGAAAATCTTCCTAACCCTTGGAGCTATCCTAAAATGGAAAGGGCTGCTTTGGTGGTAGAGTCCCCCTGACTAGAGGTGCTCAGGATAAAGACTGAATGACCGTTTATTAGCCAAGACATAGAGGTATGTTTGAGCTCTGTGGTTCCTTCTCATTATGTGATCCTGCCTTGCTCCTCAATTTTTCTTTCTTTGTCATCCAAGGCATGTAGATCATAAACTCTGCAAAGTTAGGTACCATGCCTGATTATCCCCTATAGCATCATTCTTTCAAATATAAACTTCCCATAAATACACTTTCTCTTGTCACCTTATTAATGTATATATTCTGTTGTATGTACATAAACCATTCTCTTATATATCAGGCTTGTAGTGTAAGAGTCCTTAAGAGATCAGTTTTTTTAAATGAATTAACTTAATTTTATAGTAATATGATAGCAAAATACTATTTGTTGAAGAAAAATATGCCCTATTACTGGCAGGATTTCTTAAGTTTTTACAGAGTAATCAGTAATGGAAATATTAAGGTAACAAAAATTGTAATCCTGTATACTGTTACTCAAATTGTCATAAATATGTACTGTCTCTGTGTATATTTTAGTGAAATGACAAAAGTAGAGTAGCCTGTTAAATATTTGATATGCAAAAAAGGTTTTGTCAAAATTTAAGAGTTGCATTGTTGGTTGATCTCCTTAACACCATTGAGAATTTCAATTTTACATATAAATTTCTAAAAGTAAATTTATTATTTAAATGTAATCTTTTTTTCCTCCTTAAGATTAATCAAGGTTTTTTTTTCCTCCCCTAAGGAGTTACTGCTTTCTGGTATGCCAGAAATTGATGTGAGTGATTGGATAAAAAATACAGAGTATACGAGTGGCTATGAAAGAGATGATCCAGTTGTTCAGGTAATATCTCTTTAAGTGATTGGCTGAAACTGAATTTTGCATTTTAATTGTATGAGCTTTTCAGCATTATTAGATCAAAACCTATACTCGTTAATCAGAGCAAAATATTTCCCAAATTCTTCTTATAGAAATACTGCATGAGGAATATAGAATAATATAAAAATCCCTTTACATGCATAGTTTCTATTTTCTTCTGTTAGTGGTTCTGGGAAGTTGTGGAAAGCATAACTCAAGAAGAAAGAGTACTTCTGTTGCAGTTTGTTACTGGCAGGTAAGAAATATTTTTATAATTATGTATTTCATTTCGTAAAGAATTTTATTTGTATTAAAGTTGCAACAATTTAGGGGTAAATTACTTGGGAATAGTTTGTGTGGGGCAACAAGGGCTTTCCAATGATAGAACTCCAGGCCTGATATCAGGAAGAACTGAATTCCAATCTGGCTTTAAACATTTCTTAGCTGTGTGACCCTGAGTTAGTCACTTTAACGAGCTTTCCTCAGTTTTCTCATCTGTAAAATGGGGTAATAATAGGCATCTACTTTCTTTGTAAGGATCAGATGGGATGATATTTATAAAACATTTAACACAGTGCTTGGCATAGAGTGGGCTCTATATAAATGTGTGTTGTTCTGTTCAGGACTCTGAGTTTCTAGTGCACTCACCTCTTTTCCATCATTTTTATGTATTATACAAAGATAAGCAGTGCAGATAAATAAGGCTATCAACAAGCATATTTTATGTTGGGAAAACTCATAATCTGACAAACTACATAGTATTATTTACATTAGTAGTATTGCTGTGTGTCTGGTTTGGGTTAACAAAGAGAGTATCTAATTTGGAGTAGAAGCTCTTCATGTGCTTTGATACATTTTTGTATTTCATTTTTGTCTTTGTATTCCCAGCACCCAACACAGTCCTTATAAGTAAATATTTAATAAATGCTTATTGATCACCAAATTTTTCCATAAATCATATTAAGAATAGTTTTAGTTGCTATCTAACTTAAAAAAAATCCACCTGTATTTGGAACCAGCCAAATATTAGGTATTGTTAATTGGACTCAAGTTCAAATTCCCTTGCTTAGCCAATATTATGCTTTTCAGCCTTAAAAAGAGGCTAGAAAAGCTAGAAAAAAGGCTATTAGGCCTTTTCAGATATTCAGCATTCTGACCAAGATGGATTTTTTTGGTAGCTACATTCTTCACTACCTCCTTGAGGTCCCCTCACCTCCATCTGTTAAATTCCAACTCGTCGTTTTAAGCTCAGTTCAGATGTTACCCCTCCTCCAGATATATTCTTGACTTATTATTGACCTTCTACCCATCCCCACTTTAGAATTTGTACGGATCTTTGTAGAACTTTGGATCTCTAAAATTTTTATTTAACACAGCAGTGTATTTTGAATGTCCAGTGTAGGCTAAATATGTGTTGGTTCAATTTATTGTTACTGAATATTAAAAAATCCTACTGGTCTTACACTACGTAAATTAGTATTAAAAATACCATATCTTTAACATTGGACTAGTTTTCATTATGACAATTTGATCATTTTACCTGATCAGTTTCAGTTTTTTTTTAAGAATGTCATTTTATTTTTTCTCAATTACATGTAAAAATAATTTTTTAAAAACATTTTTATTTAAAATTTTGAGTTCCAAATTATTTCCCTCTTTCTTTTGCTCCCTTTCCCCCTCCCTGAGACAGTGAGCAGTCAGATATATGTTATACCAAGTACAGTTATGTAAAACATTTCCATAGTAGTCATTTTGTTTAAGAAGATTCAAATAAAGAAAAAATGAAAGAAAGCAAAAAATAGCTTGTTTCAGTCTGTATTTAAACAATATCAGCTCTTTCTCTGGAGGCAGATAGTATGCTTTAATATGCTTCATCATGAATCCTTTGGGATTGTCTGGGATCATTGTGTTGCTGAGAATAGCCAAGACATTCACAGTTCTTCATCAAACAATGCAAATGTATGGAAATAATCATTATTGGGTCTACTGTAGAGGGTGAGAGGAAAGGCAAGTGATAATTTGTTAAGAAATACACATTTGCCATCTTTGTCAAGACTTAAGCGCAACTGTGATCTCATTGATTTGGTTAGAGTTATATATAGTCTACACATTCGTGCCTGTGAGATTTGTATCCATGCCTTCCTATAAATCCCCTAAATGTGCTCTACTTAATGTACTGTAGTCCTTATTCCAAGTCTTTTAACTTTCTGTGAATACTTGTTCCCCTATTATTCCTTTCTTTCCATATATTTCTGACCCATTTATGTGCCTTGGATATATATATATTTTGCAACACTTCTTGCATGCAAGTCATCACTGGTAATATGTTATTTCTTACTTAGACCTACCATGCAGGTTTAGAGAAAGGTCTTTGAAGGTACTCTTGATGAAAACATGGGAGAAGGCAGGCTTTTATAGAAGATTTTTTTGTAGCAGGGTACTTCTTGCAGCCACAAGATGGGCTGAGAGGTTTGAAAATACAAGAACCCACCTTGTTTTTTGTTTAGTAATTTAAAAACACATTTGACTTAATTGAAGAGTGTTGAATCTGAAATTAGTTTAAATATGTACCACCTTGTGACCTTGGGCAGGTCATTTCACCTCTCTGGCCCACAGTTTTTTTCGCCTGTAAAAATAGGGGTTTGCAATAGATGATCTCAAAGGGCCGTTCTAGCTCTCATGTGTATGATTCTAGATGAAAATGCATTTTTTTCTTTGAACAAAGGGTTTCCCATGTATATGTTAACATTGTGGAATACTGATAGTTTTAAATGTGGAGATAATGGTATTCAGAAGATTGCTGAATATACTTATCAAACAGGATTTAAACAGAGTATTCATTTTTGTCTTAGAAGATATCCTGAGAAGAGTCCAAACAAAAAAGAATTTCTTACTGACAAAAATGGTTCTCGAAATGGAAATTCACATATTTTTGTTGTTCTTCAGTTGTTTTTCAGTTGTATCAAACTCTTCATGACTCCAACTCATTTTCTTGGTAAAGATACTGGAGTGATTTGTCATTTCCTTCTTCAGCTCATTTTACATATGAGGAAACTGAGGCAAACCAGAGTTAAGTGATTTGCCCAGTGTCACACAGCTAGTAAGCATTTGAAGTTAGATTTGAACTCTACTCACTATGCCACCTACATTGTATTAATTGCATCCTCTTGGAGTGCTGCAAAGGTTATTCAGTGAAATCTGTAGTATTGCAAAGGTAATTGGTCTTACCATCCATAATGGAAAAAAGAAAGGGAATAAAAAAGATTTTGGCTAGATTTTTGACATGCATCTGGATAGGCGGCCTGATAAGTTAGTTCATCAGTCTGTGTCTTGGACGAGTATTGTCAGTGGACCTAACTGAACCCAAAATTGAATGGAAGAGAATTTGTTCAGTTCAACGGTTGCTGTAAAAACCCATTTCTAATACTAGCATTCTGTTGGCAGTGTTATATAGCTGCAAATCATGGAACATGATCCCAAAAGTATCACAATTACCAGTAATTCTGAATATGGAAAGATTTGTGGTGGTATCCTAGGTGGTACAGTGGATAGAGCACCAGTACAGGAGTCAGGAGGACCTGAGTTCAAATCTCACCTCAGACACTTGACACTCACTAGCTGTGTGACCTTGGGCAAGTCACTTAACCCCAATTGCCTCGTCCTGGGTCATCATCTCCAGTCATCCCGATGAATATCTGGTCACTGGATTCAGGTGGCTCTGGAGGAGAAGTGAGTCTGGTGCCTATCCATGTCTAGTGCCTAGCTGTTGATTCTTTTTTTCCTTAAGTTTTGCCACAAGGGGTCTGTTCCACTCAACATAGTAGTGACCTTCATCACCTTTTATGGAAAAAATAAAAGAATAATAATGAAAAACATTGTATAATGTAGATTTTAAAAGTTTCTCCTAAAATTTCTGCTTAATTGCATACTGTATTTTAGTTCTAGAGTCCCACATGGTGGCTTTGCTAATATAATGGGTGGAAGTGGATTGCAAAATTTTACAATAGCTGCTGTGCCCTATACTCCAAACCTGCTACCGACGTCAAGTACATGGTATGTTATGCAGAGCGCTTTGCAGACTTAAAGCACTATTATATTCATATGAATTATTATCATTGTTTAACTGTATTCACCTTTCATTGTGAAATGCCTCAGACTGATAGTCATCCTTGAAGATTTGAATACTTGAGTTTAGGACTCCCTGACCCTGGTGTGTTACATGGGCAAGTTGTTGAACCTCCTGCTTGGCAGCTCTCCAAGGTTGTAAATTTCAGAGTAGATGCAATAATGCTTTAGTAAAGGGATTTTCCACAGTGAGAGTTCTATCCCTAGACCAGTGAAATTCATGGTTTGGTTCCAAAATTGGTCAACTTTCATTATGTAATTTTTTTAAATTAATTTTTTTAATATCAGAGATGTGATTTGGGTTAGTACAGTGAAAGGAAAACATGGTCACTGAATTACGTACTTTATTCAGGCTTTTTGAAAGAATTGAGAGGCTGTGGGCAGTAAAGACTAGAGAGCTGGCCTTCCAAACAAGGAAGACATGTTCAGCTCTTGTTTCTCCAAGCACTGGGCATTTCTCTAAAACTAAGTTGTAGAGAACGTGTTGCTTTGTGTTAGCAAAGGGAGTTTCCTTTTATCAGTGAATTCACAGGTTCTGTTTTAATCCCCAACATGTGTGCATCTCTACAGTTATTTTGGGAGGAATGTTGGGATGAACCGCTCCCTGATCTGCATTTACTCACCAAGGGTCACTGACAGTTAATTTGAAGAGATTCTTAGAACTAAGTTGTTCTGTTGTTTTTCATTTAAACCAAGAGAACTCACTCTCTTTCAATCCATCTGCATGCTGAGGGGCACTGCAGTGCAGCAGTGAAGCTTTGTTTTCTTCAGGGTTTTCCAATTTGAATGCAAATTTGAAAGGACAGTTTCATGTTAATTATCTAGTACTGTTTTCAGTGCCAGAAAAAAAAATCTAAAATTTCATATTTAATAGAGGTGTGGGTGTTTTTTGTTTTTTTCTTTTTAAGCATCAACATGCTCAAGTTACCTGAATACCCAAGTAAGGAAATCCTTAAGGACAGGCTGCTCGTGGCATTGCATTGTGGAAGCTATGGTTACACGATGGCATAATGAAGTCTAGAAAACTCATCTGACTACTGAGGCGTGATTCAGGGTGGCAGAAGTCATTTAGGAAAGCATCAACAGGGAAGCAGCCTAAATTCAGCCCAGGGGCAGGGTTGATGTTTAAAATTCCTAAACAATTCTTCTTTCCCATCCTTTCTTTCATTGTATGTTTGTTGAATTTTGTGATACAATTAATTACAGAGGATTTTAAATTGCAATAGATTTCATTTGTAAATATATTTACATGTATACACATATACATGTATATAGTTTTGTATTTGAAATAGCTCCTTTCCTTATTCATGTTGCCTTAATCTGCACCAAATGTGTTGTCTCAGTCCTATTGTACATTCCACTTCTGCCATAGAAGTTAGGCTTCAGAGGATGGTCTGTATTTTTTTTCCTTCCGTTTTTGCTCTCAACTTGAATCATATATGGACTCCCTCAGTCTTATATATTTTGTTGCATGCAAAGTGCCATTTATTTTTTTGAAAAAAAAAACAGTATATAAAATGGGTTGAATTTGATTGTGTAAAAAACCACAAATATGTATTTTCTCATATTGTATCTATATTGCAATGATGTTTTTTAAGCTTTTTAATATTTTAATATATAAAGTTAAGATCAATGTCATTGATAAATAGATGATGAAAAGACATCTAATTTACATATTAAAGTTTACACTATATTGGACTAATTATTTGTGTCTTAATTGGTGAATTTGCCTCTTGTATATATCATTTATATGCATGCATTTATATACATATTTGTTCTTAAATTTCTTATACCTAGATTTAGTTTTCAATTGTATTTGAGGTAAAACATAAATGTAATATTTTATCATAATTCTTTTAACTGGTCAATTTGTTTTTAATTATGAGTTCAGAGGACATGCCTATAGAATGAATTAGCCTAGCATATATCATGTGTTTTTATTTTTGCATAAAGTATCTTTTTAAAACAATATGCTCAGTATATTTATTTTACTACTTACTGCAAGATTAAAATATATAATATTGCTTACAAAATACATTTTTAAATACCTTGACCTGTTTTAATTTAGAAAGCGAATCTGAGTAGGCTTAAAGCATTTCAAGAAAAAAAGATTAAAGAGGATTTTGACAGAATCTGTTTTTGTGCAGGGTTTAACAAAAGAAATGTTCTAGGGTTGTTTATATCCTTATTCTTTATTTCTGAAAGTTAATAACAATAATATTCCATGGCTTTTAGGGTACTTATATTTAAAAAAAACTTTCAAATGTTCAAAATGCAAATTTTGCCAGCTACAAAGCAACGAAATATTTGTTGATGACTGTCTTTGGATAGTCTTTAAATATTAGTGGAAAAAGATAAAATGCTGGGACAAAAATAAGTTAGAAACCTTCCCAAATTTTACAGTCACCTGGAAATGTATTTTCTTATGAATTTTTTGAGTACATATTAAATTGAGAAAAATGTTTTTAGTACCAAACCTCCCCTTAAATATTGAGGATTACTCTTAAATTTGTGTAGCATGAAACATTTTTAATTAAATTATATTGTTTGTTTTCAGTGTTCTACAGTCACTTAGATTTTACAATATCTTAGATATTTTCCCCTCTGTCTCCCTCCTTCCCCACTCCCTTCCTGAGACGGCATACAATTCTATATACGTTCTACACACACATTTATATTAAATACATTTTCACCTTAGTCATGTTGCACCGAAGAATCAAAATGAATGGGAGAAATCATAAAACAAAACATAATACAAAAGAAAATGATCTGCTTCATTCTGCAATCAAATTCCATAGTTTTTTCTCAGGATGTGGAAGGTGTTTTGCCTCGAGTGCATTGGGAATTTTTTAAGTCCTTGCATTGCAATGAAGTATTAAGTCTAAGAGAAAAATTCCTCGCACACTGTGGTCATTGCTGTGCACAAAGTTCTCTTAGTTCTGCTCTCTTCCCTCAGCATCAGTTCATGTAAGTCTGTCCAGGCCTCTCTGAAGTCTTCCTGTTCATCATTTCTTATAGCACAATAGTATTCCATTACATTCATATACCACAGTTTATTCAGCCATTCCCCAGTTGATGAGCATCCCCTTGATTTCCAGTTCTTGGCCACCACAAAGAGAGCTGCTATAAATAAAAGACCCTCTCACTGACCTTTGGTACCTGTGGGTTGAGGGATCTGCACTGCTGCTGGAGATTCTGTCCATGAAAACTGCTTGTATCTGCTTCCCTCGGTGCCACATAGCAAAGGCTGGGCTGGGCTCTGCTC
The DNA here is from genome assembly GCA_028658325.1 of Potorous gilbertii. Lineage (NCBI taxonomy): Eukaryota > Metazoa > Chordata > Mammalia > Diprotodontia > Potoroidae > Potorous > Potorous gilbertii. The sequence continues at coordinate 381,071,061 of CM053770.1, read as the reverse complement.
CAAATCCTGTGTGACAGACCTTTCCCGTAGGTGTTTCAGGTCATTCTGGGCTAGAAATCTCCTCCACTCTGTTGTTTTGTGGCTTCTGCTGCTCTAGAATTTGTTGAGAGTTCTTCCTTACAGGTATTTTATGAGTTGCGGGGTAAGAGCTAGTGTATGTGTGTCTTTCTACTCTGCCATCTTGACTGTGCCTCCTCAAGTAGTTTTTTAATTGATTCTCAGGGACTCTGTAAGTGTATCATCTTATCATCTGTAAAGAGTGATAACTTAGTTTCTTTTTTGCCTATTCTAATTCCTTCAATTTCTTTTTCTTCTCTTACTGCTACAGCTAACATTTCTGGTATATTGAATAATAGTGGTGATAATGGACATCCTTGTTTCACCCCTGATCTTATTGGAAATGCATCTAATTTAGCCCCATGGCATGTAATGCTTGCTGAAGGTTGTTAGGCAGATACTGCTTATTATTTTATGAAAACTTCCATTTATTTCTATGTTCTCCAGTGTTTTCAGTAGGAATGGGTGTTGTATTTTGTCAAAAGCCTTTTCTGCATCTGTAGATAATCATGTGGTTTCTGTTACTTTTGTTGTTGATAGCATGAAATATTTTAAAAACTAGGTTTTATAGTTGCTTGATTTGAAAATAATATTATTGTTCCAGATTTTCATTCGGCAGTTTGATTTCAAAAGAATTCATTTGGTCTTTCCTGCATTTCCAAGTGCATTTATTTAAAAAGAAAATCTGCATGACTTAGACTTTAAAAGTACAAAAAGCACTTATTTATGATTTTAATGAATTAGTTTTGAAAAATATGGTGCTTTTGCTTTAAATATATATGTATATAATAAAATTAAGCCAAAAATCTCAAGGTCCTAAAAAGCCATGGAATATTGGGTTATTATTTTGATTTTAAAATGCCTACTATGTTCCAGATAACATGCTAGTCATTGAAAGAGTTGGAAATAACTACAGTTCTTTTGGATTTTATTTTTTCATATGTTTTAAAAATTTTATTATAGAAACCTACAATAGACACTTTGGAAAATCTTATTTTCAGGTGGAATAACTGTCTTTTAAAGTAGAGGCTGAAAATGTCCCTTAAAGTTATCAACTTTGTGCATTATCTGTAATTTATAGGTAGCTGGATATGTTGAGTGCAAAATTTTCATCGAAAAGGACAGTCACTAGTATATTGGAGACCTGGAGAGAATAATTTTTTTCCCCTTTCATCAAATGATGGTTAATGCTATAGGAGAAAAAAGAGCAACTCCATGGAGTTGACTTCTGGTGTTAGAGGAAGAAAAGCACAGAAGTATGATTTTTAAAAAAGAAATAATATAAGAGAAAGATGAGTTGAGCCCAATTCCTAAGTGTAAGAAATTGGCATAGAAACTTTAGAAATGGAGTGCCATAGGACTTGTATAGTCTCTTGTAATGTGGCAAATTTGGGATAGTGTACTATGGTTACAGATGAACATTTTGTGTGTGGAGGAGGAGGGGAATGTTTGATTAATTTGTTTAGTTATGGGACAAAATAAAATGATAGTCATGGCCCATAGTCGGGAAATAGTAAATGGGCAGTATTAGTGGTGGGTTGGGTTTGGAGAGCCTGCTCATATGACATCCACAAAGAACTTACTGTTATTGTGGGGATTTCTCATAGACCATGGTTAAAGTGCATAATTAAGTTATGCAGTTTGGGGGATAGGGGGTGAGAGGGAAATCCAAGCCAGGAGACCAGTGGTGGGAGACAGTGGGAGAAGGATTAGCAGAGATAGGCTATATACTGGAGACACCTTGTGAGGTCCACCATCAGGACTAGGTTATGTAGTGGCTATGTAGTTTATGGGCCAAAAAGTAGTGACTTGTAACTGCTTGTCTTGCCCTAAGTGCCACTGCAGTTTGACTGGCATCCTCTAGCCTACTTGAATAGGAGGAGCAGACCTGGCTGGACTGAATTTGGGAAATTCAGTAGCACTTGCTTGCACCTTAGATGTAAAAGCCCATTTTTCCAATCCCAGTATTCTTCCATTACTCTATATAGCTGTCCATAGTCCACAGAGAAGCAGTTACAGGAGGCCCAAAAGGCAATAGAATAACATAAGCAGTAGCATGTTGCACCAGGAAAGTAGCACAAGAGGTGTTAAGGACACAGGTGACCGAGATAGGAAGTGGGTAGGTAATGTATTGGGGAAAAAAGGATATGAGAAAGCCTGTGTTGCACTAGTGTACTCATCCTTAAGGAAAAGTTTTATGGAAAGACATGGACAGGAAGAGGAGGTGATCCTCCAGTGGACAGAATATCCATTGTTCATGAAGCCACAGTTCTCATCAAGTAGGAAAGCACGATTTTAAATTGTGCAACTTGAAGATCTTGAAATACTGCTCTGATGTCTTACATTTCCACTTCTATTTTCTCATCCCCGTGTATGTTCTTGACTCATCTCTCAGTCCCTTGACCCCGCTATATTTTGGTCATCTTAAATCTTTTCCTTTCTCATTCTTTTCATTGTCTAACTCTCACTGAGACCTGACACCCTCCTGACAGCCATCCTGGCCTCCCTTTCCAACACTATCTGCACTTTTCACTTTTTCCTTTTTGACTGGTCGATGTGAGGCAGACTTTCCCTTTATCACCATACTTAGTAACCTCTTCCCCTTTGAGTTTTATTAAATGTATACATAGATACATACATATATATACATATGTATATGTTAATCAGAATTCCAGTAGTTGTCTACTGACATCTAGGATGCTCCCCTTCTTTCCTCAGTATGTTTAGTTTCTAGTTTACAATTCCTTTTTTTAGTTCCTATCCTCATATTAGGGGACTTCAGCATATATAATGATGCTCTTGCAAAGGTCTCATCCTCGCAGTTTCTTACCTTAGTCCTTTCACATGACTGTTCCTCCACTGTTAGCCATACCATGAGATGATCCTAACAATTCCATGTCCATGAACTCCGAAATTCCTTTAATTTGATCACAGTGTTAGACATTGCATCTCTCCTGCTTTGCAACTCCAAATCTAGATTCCACATCGTGACTTCCAGTCCCTTCATACCCCCTCAGTTCTTTCCCAGGTCATTAGTGCTGCACAAACTACATGCCTTCCTTTCTCATCTTGACCTCTGGTGAAACATTTAAACTCCACACTTCCTTCTTGAGCCTCTTGCCTTCTTACTGTGGCACTGATACTGGCCTTCCAAGGCTCAGCCTTGGATTGTTCCCACACTCCACTGCCTTTGCTCTTACATAAATGCTGCTGAACAAAGTTGGAGAAAATCACTATAAATTTATGTTTCTGAACAAATTTAATGTTATGAATAATCTCAACTGCTCCCTCACTGCTGCAAGGCAATCTTTTTATATCTCCAAAGTAACTTTTCCACTCTTCACTGTCTTTTCATTCACTTGTCTCACATAATGACCTTGCCTTTCTTGTCAAGGCAACCTCTTTTGCTTGCACATATGATCCTATTCCATTCAGGCATAGCCAACAGATTATCCCCTTTCTCATCCCCACTTTCTCACTTAACCTTCAATCTCTCCTTGACTGCTGACTTTCACTACTGTCTACAAATATACCCTTGTATCCCCCATCCTCAAAAAAATAACTTGAGCCATCCATCCCTATTAGCTCTTATGACACATTACCTCCATCTTACGACTAAACTTGAATTTAAGTAATTTTGTGTACAATGACATATGTGGCTAATAAGACTTACAATGAAACCACACAAACAAGTGGGCAAATGATATGAACTGGATGTGTGCTTTTATTGATATAGAGAACCCCCAAGTGAGGAAATTTCCTCCCAGGGAGAGAAAGTGGAATTTAGCACCTTTGCAGCTTAGAGTCTAAGACTTGTTTGGAGCCACACAACCCAATTGTGTCAGAGGCAGGAAAGGAGCACTTAGATAAGTGGGAGAATCAGGAGAAGCCTCCCATAGGAAGTGGCCCTTGAGGTGAACCATGAAAGTATCTATAGCTGGTTCTATGGATCCAATTTGGAAATCTGGTAAAGCCCTTCTCAGAATAATTTTGTTTTCTTTTAAAATTTTTAATTGAAGGAAATACTACATGTGAGTTAGAGAGTAATAAAAATAAAAATCTAATTTTTTCCTGATCAAGTCAACATCCCCTGAAATATATCCCTGGACCCCATTTTAGGAACTCTTGATCTAGGGATTATATTAATGTAAGATTTGGAAGTGACCACATGATTAAGGCAGAGGATGTCATAATTACAATAAAAAGACAATTTTATAAGAGCACCTGTAGTGTATTAATAGCCATGTAAGATGAGCCTGTTGAGAAACTATAACTGAATATAGCTTATAGTTTAGAGTGATTAATTGGATTAAATCTGTTCTCTCCCACTGTATCACAACAAGTCAAAGTAGGCATTTTATCATTTACAAAAGAAAAGAACAGATGTCAGATCATAGATCATGAATTTTCATTAACTTTTATCATCTCTGTAAAATGTTCAATCCCAAGCATACTTGATATTTGGAAATGGGTTGTGTGTCCAGTGTTGCAAACCCATCAAAATCATAAACTGTGACAGAGAACTTGAAAACTCCTACTCTATATTGGTTAAATGACACAAAGCTAGAGATATTAAGTGGCAAGAAGTGCTCCTCAGTGAGTGTTTGGGAGTCAATGTCATATTTAAAATTAACCTCTCAAATCAGTTCCACAGGTATTTGCTCCATACTGTTTTAGATTGGGAGAGTTTGGGTACAAAGGAAGCCTAAGACAGAATCAGTGATCACAAGAATTTTATAGTTGGGAAGGGGAAGTTGGCTGTACAGTTGATTAACAATTCCAGATGTGATATGGTTGAATGCCAGAATGAGTATTATGGAGCACAAGTATTACAAAAATTCATGCATTCATTTGACAAAATTTAAAAGGTACTTACTATATGAAAGACATTTGTTGATGCTGGAAGATTTATACAAAAATAACACTGATCAAGGAGCTTAAAATCAATTAGTAAAAGATAATACCTATACCTACATTATAATGTAAAATTAAAAGTGCAGAGATATGAATGAGGTTCTACAAAGTTCAGAGGAGGAATAAATCAGAATTACTGAATCTCAGAGCTGGAAGCAACCCAGAGGCCACTGTGTTCAACTTGTAACTGGAAAGGAATCTTCTCTACCACAAAGGACCATCCAGCTTTGGCAATAAGACCCCAAGTCAGAGGGATCACACTACTACTGGAGCAGATTACTTTACTTTTGTCTAGCTTTCATCATTAAAGACATTTGTCTTTATAAGAGTGCTCAAATTTTCCTCTCTCCCATTTCTGCTCGTTTCCAGTTCAGCCTTCTAAGGTGAGTAACACAGCCAATGCTTCACCTACATGACTGCCTTTCAGATATTTGAAAGTAGCTATCCTGTTCCCTTTAACAGAAAGTTTTGTGGAAAATCCGGTACCTTGAAGTTTAGTTAGGATTTGGATAAGCAGAGATGAGGAGGAGGGAGGACACTGTAGATGTAGAGAAAAGCATGGAGACAAAAAAGCTAGGCATGGATTACATGAGAAAAATGTGAGGTAAGTTTTGAAACATCAATTTCATTTAGACTCTGGAGTACCTTACTGGTGATTTGAAGAGTTCACTTTATTTGGTAGTCAAGCCACTGATGATCTGAGATTTGGAGACATGGAGTAACATAATCAAATATGTTCCTGTGTTTTTTGGAAGAAGAGACTGAAGTAATATAGACTAGTTAGAAAATTGACATTAATTCTGAATGGGAATCACAAGGATGGGAAAGATGAGAGAGGTACTACAGAAATGAAATAGATGGTTAAAAGTAGGTTGTGGGCTGAGGGAAGAGTTAAATGACTCAAGTTATAAGTGAATAGTCACATAAATCCAAGAATGCAAGAATGAATGGTGGTGGCATTGATAGAGTAATTTAGAAGAAAGATGAATATTGAACATGCAGTTTGAGATGCTAGTTGAACTTTTAAGTGGATATGCCCATCAATCAATCAGGTGGCAATTTGAGTATGGAACTTGAGATATCAGGGTGGTACATAACATATTTGGAAACCATCTATAAAAAAGTGACAGCTTATGGCTATAGTCATATAAAAAATGCTCCAAATCACTATTGATTAGAGAGATACAATTCAAAACAACTCTGAAGTACCACATCACACCTGTCAGATTGGCTAACATGACAAAACAGGAAGATGATAAATGTTAGAGAAGATGTAAGAGAGTTGGAACACTAATTCATTGTTGGTGGAGTTGTGAGTTGATCCAACCACTTTGGAGAGTAATTTGGAACTGCCCAAAGGGCTACAAAAATGTACATACCCTTTGACCCAGCAATATCACTTCTAGGACTGTATCCCCGAGAGATCATAAAAATGGGAAAAGGTCCCACATGTACGAAAATATAGCAGCTCTGTTTGTGGTGGCCAAGAACTGGAAATCAAGGGGATGCCCATCAATTGGGGAAGGATTGAACATGTTGTGGTATATGAATGTAATGGAATACTATTGTGCTATAAGAAATGATGAACAGGAAGACTTCAGAGAGGCCTGGAAGGGCTTATATGATCTGATGCTGAGCGAAAGGAGCAGAACCACGAGAACTTTGTGCACAGCAACAACTGTAGTGTGCAGGGAATTTTTCTGGTAGACTAGTCCTTCACAGCAATACAAAGACCTAAAAAATTCCCAATGCACTCTTGAGACAAAATGCCTTCCACATCCAGGGAAAGAACTATGGAACTGGTTTGCTGTATGAAGCAGACCATTTTCTCTTGTGTTATGTTTTATTTTGTTTGTTTTATAGTTTCTACCCTTCATTTTAATTCTTCTATGTAGTATGACTAAGGCAAATGTATGTAATAAGAATGTGTGGAACCCATATAAGATTGCACACCATTTCAGCGAGGTCATGGAGAGGGAGTGCAAAAAATCTAAAATAAATAGAAGTGATTGTAGAAAACTGAAAACAAAATAATTTTTTTAAAAAATGGAAGGAAAAAGGGGTAAATGGTGAATGACATTTAAAAAAGTGATAGCTTAGAGAATCACAAAATTTTAGAGTTGGAAAGAATTTCAGGTACCATTTAGTCAAACTCATTCCTGAAAGGATTTCTCGCTATAACAAGCAGTCATTCAAGCTTTGACTGAGGACTCCCAACAGGGGGATAACTCACTGCCTCCCAAAGCAGCTCATTTTATTCTTGCAGTTTTAATCATTAAGAAGTTGTGTGTGTTTATGTGTGTGTATGTGTGTGTATATGTATGTGTGTATATGTATATATGTGTGTGTATATGTGCACATGTGCATATGTGTGTGCATATGTGTGTATGTGTGTGGCATCAAGCTTGGACTTACCTCTTTCTAATGTATTCAGTCTTCTTAGTTCTGCCCTTAGGCTAGTCGTTAAGTCTAATCCTTCCAGGTGACAACCCTTTAAGCACTTGAAGACATCTATCATATCCTTCCAAGAATTTTCTTCTCATCACTAAATATCTCCAGTTCCTTCAATTAATTGTTATGTAATGAGGATTATCCTCTAGATGCCTTCTGTACCATTTGAAATTGTGGAAGTGAATGAGCAGATAAAAGAGAGAGAGTCTTGGAGAGACTTGGAGAAAGAATGTCTATAAGAGTTAAGGGAAGAGTTTTAAAAATAGAGGAGAACTAAGCCTGTGTGGAGGTAGAGTGGTATTATGAACAGGATATTGCTGGACATGGAGAGGTGTCAGTTATTCCCCTACACTCCCATAACACCAGCTGGGATTGTTGTACGCAAGGAAGTTGTGTATATCTAGGACAGTTTGGTTTAATGTTGCCCCACAGAGCACTGATCTGGGACCCAGCTGAGGACCCTTTGGGCAAAAAAAGTATAAATGTAGTTTTTGGGCTTTTACCAAGGAGCTCATGAGACCTCAGGGAACCTCCTTCCTGACCGCTTTTAAGCTTCTTACCAGGATTTTAGAATTGTTCATCTTCTCAAACTGCATTTTAACTGCTGTGAGAACTGCTTCTACCTGGGGATACTGCAAGATGATTTTAGTAAAAGGACTATTTCTTTGAACCCTCAGGCTCTGATCCTGATCGTGCCATGTATGGAATAGACACCTCAAGAAGAAGGAAAAGAGCAAATGGAGAGGGAAGTTGTTATTTGATCATTCAGTCATGTCCAACCATGCATGACCCTATGGACCACAGCACACCAGTGTTCTTCTATCCTCCCCAATCTCTCAAAATCTGTCCAAATTAATATTTGCCATTTCTATGATACTATCCATTCATTTCATCCTCTGCCATCCCCTTTTACTTTTGCCATCAGTCCTTTCCAACATCAGAGACTTTTCCGATGAATCCTGTCTTCTCATAACGTGGTCAAAGCATTTAAGCTTCAGCTTCAGTATTTGACCTTCCAGTGAACAGCCTGGATTAATTTAAGGATTGACCGATTTGAGCACTGTCCAGAAGAGGCTTTGATTGATTGATGAAGTAAATTTCTGGTGAAAGCCTGAGGAGATGGGATGAAGAGCCCAAGTGGAAAAGAAAGACTTGGCCAGAAGAAGACTTCTTTTGAGATATGAATGAAAGAATGAAGACAGAAATTTTGAGTCTTTTTAGCTTCTGAGGTTGTTACAAATCCCTTTAAGGAAGCTACACTGACACACTTATTACTACATGGCAAACTGTCATTGAGACCTTTCTGAACTCTATATAGTGTCAAAAGTATCATGGTATCATGGAAAGAGCTCTAAAACTGGCATCATGAACTACTTAAGCTTGAGTCCCAACTCTGATACAATTTCTGTGTGAACCTTGTCAAGTCACTTAATTTCTTTAAGTTTCTTCAACTGTAAAATGGAAGTAATCAGACTTGTACTATGTTTCACATGAGAGTTATGAGAAAAGAGCTTGGTAAAAGATGCAGTGTATGAATTGAATTCATGTCATTACTTAGCTGAGGCTTAGTGTTAGCACCACTCCTACCTATCCACTCATCTCTTTGATTTAGCTGTGGGATCATTTTTCCTGTTCTTTTAATTCGATGGCCTCTACAAATAATTTCTCTGTAATTCCAACTTCAATCTATATTCTTCACTTTTAACTATTTCCAAATTTGATGTTTGACCTCTTCCTATATGTGAGTTAAGTATCTATCAACGACCCCCTCCTTGACCCCTACCCACCCACCCAGACGTGGACAAACTTTTCTCTTGGGTCTACCTGCTAAAACTGACTATTTCATTGCCTGATAATTGGTGACCAGCTATAGACGGGAAAGGGCAGAATCAGCTTCAGTCTTCTCAGTAAAGAGGGAAAGTGAAGGCATCTGCTGAGAATATGGGGAATGGGATTTGAGACTCAAAAAAAGAGTGTGGGAACAGGGTATGAGGCACAAATTTGAGACAGGTGCCATGCAGAATGCAGTAGGGAGTCTCAAAGAGATAAATAAGATTACCACATAGCACTGAGACCCTAGCATGACTACAGAACGGACCACAATAATTCAGATTAAAGTCTTTTTTCAGCAGTGCTTGGCAACTGATGAAGTGGGACAAGAAAAAGTTTGATGGGAGACAAAAAATTATTGGAAGAGAGGAAGAAATGAGGAGTGTTGGTCCAGTGGGGGAATAGTGGAATATCAAGGGAACAAGGGATGATGGCTGATGGTTGAAATGGTTGTCTGTGGGCTTATGTTGGCTAGAAAGATAAAAGAAGGCAGAATAGAGGTGAGGAAAACAATGAAGCCCAAAGGCTTTGATGAGAACCAAGATCAGGATCAGTAGGAGGAAAAGTTGGGAGGAAACTGTGATTAGAATAGAGAATCTCTGAAGTCAAGATTTTGGGGATGGAGCAGTAATGAGCAATGATGAGGACTAGGTTGTGACCATGTCATTGGAGTGGAGATGAGATAGAGGTCATTTGATTGTAGAATTGTGAGTCCAGAGTGCTAGAGAGAGCACCAGTATAAATATTGTTGTTGCTGTGGATAATGGCCAGAGATGAGTCAGAGGAGAAAGACTGTGAACTAGAAGCGGAGATTGTTGAAAAAAAAAGAACCTGGAAATTTAGTAATTGGTTATGACAAAGATCTATAGAGTGGTCTAGTTTAATTTTGTTGAAAGGATAATAGGTTATTGAGTGTCAGGGTAATGAACTATAAACAATAATAAAGAACCAGAAGTGTGAATATTAACTCCTTTGAAAGAAGGGAGTGGATGAAGGGACAGTTTCCATTAGATAGAATTGGCAACTATGGTATTCTCAAGGGGTAGGTAGGTTGAATTTAATGCTATGATGTGAAATGACAAATTGAGGAAAAGGTAAAAGGTGAAGAAGAGTTTGTTTATATTAGAACTGGAATTATGAAGTCCAAGATGGCAGAAAGGATATATAGGGTTTGCAGTGGGATAGGTCTGAGTTAAAAGAAATCAATCTAGTGGGAAGAGGAAGCAGGGAAAAGGGGATGGGATAAAGGAATAAACTATGCCTTTAATCCCAAGCTATTTAATAAATATTTCCTGAATTGATCTATTAATATAACAGATTTAGAAAGAAATGAGTAATGAAAATGTACTGATGAGAAAACATCTAAGTTCAGTATTCCTCAAACACTATTCTAGGCATTGCACTAAAAGTACAAAAATGAGGCAATTCTTGCCCTCAAGGAATTTATGTTCTAATAAGGAGATCCTATCTATCTATCTATCTATCTATCTATCTATCTATCTATCTATCTATCTGTCTATCTATGCACACATATATGCGAATATATACGTGTAGGGCATTTCATTATCATGTTCATCCCAGAGCAATGGTAGTATTGATTTGGTTAGTTTCCACACTGAGAGGGAGAAAGAGGAAGGAGGGTCTGGCAGGCATTATGTATATGTGTAAAGGCTGGGAAAATGTCAAGAAAATTGCACTCTCTTATATACAAGTCAGGACACCAAAGCCTACAGTGGAGTTCCAAAGCCTAGCAGATTAACTTTCCTGGGGGGAAGGACTATGGTAGAGACCATAGGAGGTTCTTTCACGAGGATACTGGGGGGAGGGTCGGAGTGGGCAGGTTGGGCAGATGGCAAGTTGCCCATGACAGCTGGCTGACTGGGACATCTTGATTTTGAGTAACTGTGTCACATCATTCATGAAAACATACACATACAAACACACACACAAGTATGACAACTACTTATGACAATACAATACATCTGTGTAGCAAACCCAGAATTGTTTCTTATTTTTCTCCAATAGTTTTTATCTAATTCATTTATCACTCTTTAAGAGGAAGGATTATTAGTACTTCTGGAGATATGGTGTGAGGACATATGATCCTTTCTTCCTTAGTATAATCTAAAGCTCACAGCCAATGCATAGCCTGATTTAAGACTTTAATTTTATTACTTTGAACAGTCTTCAAAATCTGTAAATATTTCTGCATCCTGAAGGACACAGGGGACACCTGTTTCTAGAATGAATATTTTACCTTGGCTTTATAAAGATTGTCCTTTTAAGCAAAGCTCTGTTTCATTTTAGTCAGAGTAAAGAAGAGGTATAATACCTGTCATCCATGGAGTGGCATAACTGAGATTAAACTAAGATGCTCATTATCATATAATCCACAATGGGAGAAAGCCCTTCATGCTTTGGTATTTGGGAATGAAAGATATTACAGAATTTTAGGTAATTACATGGTAAGGGAAAATAAATCATGGATCTTGATTTTGTTTCTGTTTATAATTGGATATCTTCTTTCTTTCCATTTTATAAGTTTGAGAGACAACATGGCATAATGTCCAGAAGTCCAGAAGACTGGGCTTGTTTTTAGGACTATTGGGGCTCCAGTCTGTGTGTTCAAACCTGAGCAAGTCACATATCCTTACAATGTCCATGGTAATTCTCTAATCCTACAAGTTGTTTGTTGTTGTTCAGTCATTTCCAGTCTTGTCTGACTCTGTGGCCTCATTTGGGGTTTTCTTGGCAAACATACTGGAGTGATTTGTCATTTCCTTCTCTAGCTCATTTTACAGAGGAGAAAAGTGAGGCAAACAGGGTTTGCTGGGGTCATATGGCTAGCATCTGAGACCAAATTAAAACTCTGGAAGATGAATCTTCCTGACTCCAAGCCTGGCACTCTATCCACTGCTCCATCCAGTTGCCCCAAGTACTGTAAGTTACAGATAAGTTAGCTGATTGACTTTGATGAAAGGAGTTTCTATACCAGGAGTTCCCCTAGACACAGGGCTGGATAAAAACAAAACTTTAGGTTTGTGGCAAGCTAAAGAACTTGGGGTTAATTTTGTCCAGAAAATAGGTCCTGGGCATTGATTCTATTCTCATGTCTGTGTTAGAAATGGTGTTGCTTTAAGAAAACTCTTTAGCAAATACATTACAAATGTAATTTCTTAAAATTGGATGGGACATTGAAATTTGGGGTGTATTTTTAGCCTGGTCATTTGACCAGGAGCTTTGAAATTCCTATGGCAAATGAATTAAACATGTTTGAAGGGTTATCAGTTTGAAAACTGAGATCATTTCGAAGACAGTTTATGCATACAGTTTTTGAGAGAAACCCAAAATTTATTATCTTCTTCCTCTTAATTTTGTTCCTTGCCTCCCAGAAAATTGCTTTGGCACTTATTTCACTATTATTATTGTGACTTTCATTATTGGTGAGCCAACTTCATTCCATTCAAATTAAAGAGCACTTTGAAAGTCTATTATGTGCCCTGCTCTCATAAATGCTGTGCAGTCTATAGGAGAAGCGCAGGACTCAGACATTCCTGGGCTAAAGGATGTTCCTTAAAATATTAAGTCAATATACAAAAAGAGACAACATGATGTATTGTGGAGAGCTCAGGGAGTAGAGCTCAGGTGCTCCTCCTAGTTGATATTTTCCTAATTCCCCTGATTTCTAGTCATCCCCCCTCCTCAAATGCTTTGTATTTGATTAATTTATACTTAGCTGTGTACATATAATTTATAATAGAGGATAGTGTAAGTTCCTTGAGGACAGGGGATTTTAGTTTTTGCCTTTTCATCCCTAGTGTATCTGACTCACAGTAAGCACTCAATAAATGATTGTCGAATGAATGAATGATTAACTTGTATACAAGGGGTGGGGGGGCCTAAAGTTTGTGTGTGAAAACTGCATGCAGTTCTATATGCTTACTTTCTTAAGTGTTTGTGACATTCTATACCAAAGGTTCATATCATGGAGTTGCCTAGAGGGCTGTGGGATTTGCCAGGATTATTAGGATTCTCATGGGAGAGATTCACTCCACTGATTGCCTTTGACATATCGTTTTGCTTATATTAAAAAGCAATTGCTACTGTCTAGTCAAATTTAAACACTGGCAAGAAGATGCTGAACTCTAACACTGTCCAGTCTATAAAAATACCTCGATGGGAAAATTACATTGAATGTGGCTGAAAGAAAACTACACTGGAAAGAGTCAGGTGTTTTGGTAATAGTTATAGTGAATTGAAACAGCAAACAAACATGGCACTGGATAGGTGTGCAAATGAAGTACACAAAGTATGATACTTGCAGCTTCACTAACGCTTGGTATACAACAGTATCTGATGCTATCTTCATATAAGTCTTCTAAAAATATTTTTACTACAATTTTAATAAACACCAAAATTAAATAATTTCCAGATTATAAAGTAGGACACAAAAGAGGATTGTATATGACACTACGAATCTCAATAAATGCACATAAATCTTCAGCAACAAAATCTAGCAGTAATATATAGAAAGATTTCTTTTTAAAAAACTATAGACAATATAAAATATTTGGAAATCTATTTGCCAAGACAAGTCTAGGAACTATATGACACAATTACAAAATGCTTTTCACATAAATCAAGTCAGATCTAAACAATCGGAAAAATAATTGCTCATGGGCAGGCTGAGCCAATATAGTAAGAATGACAGTTCTACCTCAATTAATTTACTTATTCAGTGCTATACCAATCAAACTACCAAGATTTATTTTATAGAGCTAGAAGAAAATCCTAAGAAAATTCATCTGGAAGAACAAGAGGTCCAGAATATCAAGGGAATTAATGCAAACAAATACAAAGAAAGGTGGCCAAGCCATACCAGATCTCAAATTATATTCCAAAGCAGTAATCATGAAAACTGTCTCATACTATCTAGGAAATACAGTGGTGGATGAATGGAATAGATTAGGTTGGGATAAGATGGAGTAGTAAGACCAAAGTAATTTAGTGTTTAATAGACTCAAAGACTCCAACTTTGAGACAAGAACTCACTATTTAACAAAAAGTGTTGGAAAAACTGGAAAATAGCATGTCAGAAACTAGGTATAGATCAACACCTCACACCATGTATTAAGATTAAAGTCAAAATGGGTACATGATTTAAACCTAAAGGGTCATGACAAGCAAATTACTATAGCAAGGAATAGTATACCTGTCAGCTCTATAGAGAAGGGAATAATTTATGACCAAACAAGAGGATAGAGAGGATTTTTGGGTATATAGTAGATAATTTCAATTATATTAAATGAAAAAGTTTTTACACAAACAAAACCAATGCAACCATGATTAGAAGGAAAATATAAATCTGGGAAATAATTTTTATAACAAATGTCTCTAGTAAATTTGTAAGAATACAAGCCATTACTCAATTGATAAATGGTCAAAGGATATGAACAGGCAGTTTTTAGATGAAAAAATCAAAGCTATAGTCATATAAAAAAAAAGTGCTCTAAATCACTATTTAGTGAGAAGTAGAGAAATTCAAATTAAAACAGCTCTGAGGTACTACCTCTCACCTATCAGTTGACTCACATGATAGAAAAATAAAATGACAAATGCTAGGGAATGTGAAAAAACTGAAACACAAATATACTATTGATGGAGTTGTAAGCCAGTACAGCCATTCTGGAGAGCAATTTGGAACTCTGCCAAAGGGCTATAAAACTGTGCACTTCTTTGATTCAGCAATATCACTATTAGGTCTATATTCCAAAAAGATCAAAGAAATGGAAAAGGACCTATTTATACAAAAATATTTATAGTAGTTCTTTTTGTAGTAGCGAAGAATTAGATATTGAAGGGATGCCTATCAATTGGGGAATGGCTAAACAAAGTGTAGTATATCATTATACTACTGTGTTATGAGAAATGATGAATAGGCAGATTTCAGAAAAAACTTGGTAAGACTTATATGAACTAGTGCTAAATGAAGTGAGCAGGAGCAGGAGAACATTGTGCATGATAACAGCGATGCAAGGTGATGATCATCTGTGAATGACTTACCAATTCTTCAACACAGTGATCCAAGACAATTCCAAAGGACTCATGAGGAAAAATGCTTTCCACCTCCAGAGAAAGAACTGAAGGAGTTTGAATGCAAATTGAATAATACTATTTTTCACTTTATTTTTTCTTTTATATTCTTTCACAATATGATTAATATGGTAATATATTTTACATGACTGATGTCATACCAAATTACTATCTCAGGGAAGGGGGATGGGAGAGAGAGGGAGAAAATTTAAAACTCAAATTAAAAAACCCTCAAATTTAAAAAGACAATGTTTAAAATTGTCTTTACATATAATTGGGGAAAATATTATTAAAAACTACAAATCTTTATTTCACACCTTTTAACTTGCCAATTTTAAACGTATCCTGCTTGCCAGTGCTTCCTTCTGAATTTCCTTCTGTTCTTCTTTATATAGTTTTTAAAATGTTTTAATGGTTTTCCTTTTTTTTTCTTTTCTTCTTTTTTTGGAGGGATTATCAATGCTATGTCCCCCCTCTCCTAATCAACTCCTTCCAATTAAAAAATAGGATAAATGAGCCTTTGTAAAAGCAAACAAAACTATACAGTTAATATATATGTGATGACTCTGGAGGAGAAGTGAAGCTGGTGACCTGCACAACCTTCCCTCACTCAAAACAAAGTCAAGTACAAGTCATGTCATTATTTTTCTGATGGCATGGTCTTCTTCAGCAATGAAGGATGAACACACACACACATATGTGTATATCCATTCTACATCTGCATCTATATTTGTATCTATATCTGCATCTTGTGTCCGTTTCCTTCCTGTCAGGAGGTAGGGAGTACCATGGTTTGACATAGATCTTCTGGAATCAAGATAGGTTTTTTCTTTGATCAAAATTCTTATGACTTCCTAAATTATTTTAACTTTTTTATAATATCATTGTATAAATTGTTTCTTGGTTCTACTCATTTTCATTCTGCATCAATTCTACTTCTCAATACTCTCTGAAATTGCCTCTTTTGTTATTTCTTATAGAACAATATTATTCCATTGCATTCATGTAATACAATTTACTCATCATTCAATCAGACCACCTCCTTAGTTCCCAGTTCTTTTTTCCTCTCTACTTTGGGATCAAGAAGATAGTTTTACTTGTGAATATTTTTTACTTGTGATTATTCCTTTATTCTCCATTGGTGTGCTTGTAAAGATTTAACAATAGGTTCTCTGTAAGGCACACACTTTTAAGCTTAATCTGTATTATTAACATTTTACTTCTCACTTTATTAGGTCTAGAAATCAAGAAAACAATAAATCATGCCTCAATTTGTAGTATTCACTGAATTCTGAGGTGTAAAATGGCTCTTTCTAGCTGGTAGGAGCTGGCTTCAGTATAACCAGTCCTCTTTCTTAATATCTGGATGCCACCCTTGCTTTTATCTCTGTTGAGGTTATTATATTTCTCTTCAAAAAGCTCTCTGTCTCTGTCTTTCTATCTCCCTTTCTCTGTCTCTATTGAATCCTCCTGGTTCAGATTACAGTGAAGTTCATCTGATGCTATTTCTCTTACCTCTTCTTCCACATTTATATCTCTTCTTTTCAAGCATCCCAAATATGAATCACAGTAGGTTTTATCTTCCTTTTCTCCTTTCTACACTAGTATGTTCCTTTTCACCTCCATTTTCTTTCCCTTTTTAAAACTGAATTAATGGAGAGGATTGTGGGAAAATGATGGAGCTCTCCAAATTTCCTCCACAGAAAAAGAGAGTATAGCTTCAGAGATAATGTAGAGTAGCAGAAATAAACAAAAGTCACGGTAAA
This sequence comes from Potorous gilbertii, assembly GCA_028658325.1. Lineage (NCBI taxonomy): Eukaryota > Metazoa > Chordata > Mammalia > Diprotodontia > Potoroidae > Potorous > Potorous gilbertii. The sequence goes on along the minus strand of CM053770.1, from coordinate 381,053,950 downwards.
GCAGTTGTTCTGCTGAGACAACATAAGAAAGCCTCAGGAAAGACCTGACCTCCATGGCCTGAGTGAAGTGCAAACACCTCCAGGCTAACTCTATGCAATCTACAAACAAGTCATGGGGGCAGCTGGGGTTGGGAGGAGGCCTCCGTCTTAGAAACTTTTATCTCACCAAAAGTATGGGCATGTGATGGCTGAGTGGAAGACTGAAGGACCTTTTAGTGTAGAAGGATGCCAAGCACAGCTATGCTGATCAGACATGTCCTGGCCTAGGCTGCAGCTGAGGTAAAGAAGGAGCTGGCAGTACCTGGTGAGTGCAGTATCAGAAGGGCTGGGAGCCCACTGGCTGTGGGCACTTGCAGGAGAACAGAGTCCCTGGTTTCATTTCCAGAGAAGAGAGGACAGCTGCAGTTTGCAGCCACTAAAGGAAAGGTAAGAACAAGAAAGATCATTTGTAGGATACCATGACTGTGGTTTAGGGTTGTTGAGGAGAGGTTAAGGTTAAATCCTTGGACAGACCTCAGAAAACAACAGTAAGAAGGATTTGAGGCTTGAGGCATCGTTCTCCACACCTCTGGACTAGAACTTGATCACACTCATAGTAGCTAAAAACAAAAAAAAAGTGAGTAAGCAAAGGAGAAAGAACCCAACCATAGATAGCTATTATGAGGATAGAGAAGATCTGGGTTCCTACTCAATCCAAGAAAATAAAGAAAAGTGTTAAAAGAAAGTCAACCAACTTGAAATAGAGAATCAAAAACTTAAGGAAGAAAATAATTCCTTGAAAACTATAATTGGACAAATGGAAGCTAATGACTTTCTACAACACAAAGAAATGATAAAACAAAATCAAAAGAATCAAAAAATAGAAGAGAATGAAAAAACTCTCATCAGAAAAATAACTAATCTGTGGAAGAGATTGAGGAGAAATAATATAAGAATAGTTGGACATCCTGAAAATTATGATAAAAAAGAGACTTGATACAATATTTAAAGAAATTATCCATGAAAATTGCCCTGACATTCTAGAACAAAAAGGCAAAGGAGAAATAGAAAAAATCCACTGATCTGAAAAAGATCCCAGGAAGAAAACTTGTATGAGTATCGTAGCTAAGTTTCAAAGCTCTCAGGTTAAGGAGAAAATATTGGAAAGACACGAAAAAAGCAATTGAAGTATTTTGGTGCTACAATAATGATGATACAAAATCTAGACCAACTTAGACTAGGTTGAAGGACCATAGGTGTTAGAATATTATATTTCATAGAGCAAAAGAACTGAGGTTATGACCCAGGGTAACTTACCTACCAAAGTTAAACATAATCCTGAATGAAAATAAAAAAAGAGTGTACTTAATGAACTGAAAAACTTTCAGGTATTTGTGAAAAAATAACAACAGCAGAACCTAAGGGAAAAATTCAGCATATAACATCCTGGAGAAATATAAGGTAACATTAAGGACCAAGTATAAGGGACTCAAAAAGGTCAAATTATTTACTTCTTATACATGAAAATATTAACAGCTTTTTTATGATTATAATTTTTATTTGGGTAGTTTGAATGAAAGGCTTGGGCTGAGCTGAGTATGATAGGATAATTCTAAAAAAATAAAACTGTGTAGGAAGAGATAAAAAGGAGCCTTATTTGAGGCAAAAAAGGAAAAACTTGTACAGAAGAAGCCAGTGGGGGGGAGGGCAAGGAGACTGAAACCTTAGTCTTATCAAAATGTGTTCAAGAGGGAACAGCATATATATCTAGCAGGGTATAAAAGTCTTCTAAATTCAGAAAGAAAAAAGATAGCAAGGGGCTAGGGTAGAGGAGAGGATAAGGAAGAAACTTTTGGATGGGTGGGTGGGTGAAGGAATAAGAGGGGAAAGTAGCAGGTACAAGTAAAGCAGAGGAATGAGGAGAAATAGGAGTAGGATGAGAAAGTGAAGAAAAATCAGGAGGAAAACATGCAGTAATTATGGTTTAAATGTAAGTGGAATGATTTACTCAAAGTGGAAACTGATAGATTAAAAATTTGAATTCACCAATGTGTTGCTTTCAGGAAATGCTATAAAAATGAAAGATATACACAAACATAAAATAAAGGCCAAGAGTAGAATTTATTATGTAAAAAAATGCAGGGGTAGCAATCATGATCTTGGACAAAGTTGAAGCTAAAATGGATTTAATCAAAAGAGAAAAATAGAGAAATGACACTATATGTTAGTTATATTATTCAGCATAATTTTAGACCATTTAAAATAACTAGATAGTATAAAATATCTGAGATTATACCTGCCAAAAGAGACATAGGAAGTATATGAACATATATATATATTCTATATAAACACATACATTTATAAAAACATATTTATGTAAACATATATTAATGTTTATATAGACATAAATACTTTTTATACAAATGAAGTCAAATCTAAATAATTGAAGAAATATTTATTGTTCATGGGTAAATAAAGCCAATATAGTAAAAATGATAATTTTACCTGGTATATTTATGTAATGCCATCCCAATTAAATTAGTAAAAAATGTATCCAAATTAGAAAAAAATAAGAGCAAAGTGCATTTGGAAGAACAAGAGGTCAGGAACTTCAAAGAAACCAGGGGAAAGAAGATATAAAAGAAGTAGATTCAGCAGTATCAGATCTTAAACTATATTATAAATTGAAAACACTGTTGAAATGCAAAAAAATAATTCTGATTATTTTAAACTAAAATTTACTTGTAGAAATAAAGCCTATGCAGCCAAGAATAGAAGAAGTGCAGAAAATTGGGAAGAAAGTTTCATAGACAGTCTCTCAGATAGTATGTGATTAGGTTGGAATATTGCTATGGTGTCAGAAATGAACTAGTTGATTTAGAAAAACATGGAAAGACTTGGACTTAGGAAGATGCTATCCACCTTCAGAGAAATAGATGAAAAGTGGAAATAAGCATAGTGTCATCTTACATAATGTGTATGAGTGTGTGTGTGTGTGTGTGTGTGTGTGTGTGTGTGTGTGTGTGTGTGTGTATGGTGGGGGAGGGGAAAATAAAGTAAAAATTGCACAGCAGAGAACAAAAGAAAAACTGCAGGGAATCAAAGAAAAGCTATACAGCTTTGAAAGCAATATGTAGTATTTATTATATAGGTTTTCTTGAAATGGAAATATATTGTTTTAAGTGAATCCTCTCTTATGTTCTGCTGTGTACATGGTAATTTTCTTTTCTTTTCTTATTTGATATTTAAGTCTAAAATACATTTAAAAACATACCAAAAAATCTCTGAATTCATCAGCAAGAATGGAACTAACTCATTGCCAGTTCCTTTGCTTTTCTTAATTCCCTCAGCACCCATGAAGATATTAAGATTTTAAAGGTATAATTTGTTTATTCTCCCTCAAAAGAATTTTCATTATTGTGAAACTTTCGAACATGCTTATATAAATTTGCCTTTTTAGGTTTCTCTTGAAAATTGTTGTTTACATTATAAAGTTTTAATGTAGCTATTTTTTTTTGTTTAAAAAATGTTTAGAAGTCTTCTATTCCATTAAAGATCTATCTTTGTTCATCTATAGAATTATACTCAGCTTTTCAGGTTATTATTTTTGATTATAAATTCATATATCTTGCTTTTTGAAATATTATGTTCCAAGATCTTCTGTCATTTAGGGTGGAAGTTGCCAGGTCTTGTGTGATTCTGATTGTGGTTCTTTGGTATAACTTTTTTCTTTCTAGTTGCTTCAGCATTTTTTTCTTTGATGATGAAACTCTAGATTTTGAGTATGACATCCCTAGACTTTTCATTTTATAATTTTTTTGTGGGAAGTAATTGATGGATTCTTTGTATTTTCACTTTGTTCTCTGATTCTAATAGATCTTGGCAGGTTAAATATATGATTTATTATTTAGTATTCAAGATTCTTTCTTATGATGGGTTTTAGGAAGCTTGATGATTCTTAAATTACCTTTCCTTGAGTTTTTCTCTAGGACAGTTTAACAAATAACATTTGTGTTACATATTCTAATTTTTTTTAATCATTTCATTTTGTTCTGATATTTCTTGCTATCTTAGTCACTGATTTCTGTTTAGTCTATTCCAATATTCAGAGTTTCCATTAATTGGGTAAAGTATAGCACTTTCTCTTTTAAACTCTTTATTTTTCCAATCTTTTCTCCCAAATTTTCATTTTATTAAACAATTTTCCTGCTTTATTTCTTGTAGGTATTCTTGTAGCCCTTTTGAAAAATCCTCCTACACTCTTAACAAAAATTAAAATGTAAACATAAATATATTGAACCAAGTTGATGGTGGAAGAAAATGTTATGCTTACACTTTGACTCCCAACATCTTTTTTTTTTTAAATCCCCACAACTTTTTTTTTTGGTGTGTATGTGTATTTGTAGCTTGGAAGTTTACATGCATTTTGGTGTTTGAAATTGAAAGTAGGAGGGACTGTGGAGAATTGAAGAATAGTTGCTGCTTGATGGCAAAGCAAGGTTTAACAAAAAGTTGTACTATCCTTTGAAATTAAAAAAGTTCAAACCTAAGAAACACCAAATAAAATGAGTCTTTCCATATAAAAAACTTGCTTTTCAAGTGAACAACCATTTATTAAACATTAACTATGTTCCAGGTATTGTGATAAACACTGGGGATGAAAACAGAAACAAAAAGAAATGCAATCCTTTCATTCAAGCTTATATTTTAATGGGAGAATGGCAGCATGAATAAAAAGAAGGTGAAAAGTGTGTATAGGGGAGATACTCATATTGAGGTGTGGTGGAGAAAAACATCTGGAGTCTCAAAAGTGAGGGCTCAAAGAAGAATGAAGATATTAACATGGTTGGAGTAAAAGACCCAGGGACTTTTCCTTAAAAATGGAAGTTCTTAGAGAAAATGACCAATCAGAGGAAGGGGCTACAGCGGTGAAGAAATCTGGTATAAGAAGGCTGCTGGAGTAGTGTGGCAAAGGCAGCTTCAAGAATGAAATTGCCACCAAAACAAAATGGAGAATTTTCTCCTATATATAACAACTTCAACAGGCAACTTTCAAAACTGTCGTGCTTGCCTATGTTTCCTTTTTATTTTCCTTCTGTTCTCTTCTATGATTTTAAAAATACTCCAGTTCTTTTCTTATTTTCTCCTTTCCTTTCTTTTTCCTCCCCTCTTTTCCTCTCCTCTCTTTTCTTTATAATCTATTACAAATTGCTTTCCAAAATGACTGGAAAAATTCACTGTTCCACATTATTCCCATTTTCCTGCAGCTCTTTTGTTGTTGTGCCAGACAGAGCTCTAACCTTGGAGTCAGTAAACCCTGATTTAAAATTCTGCCCTAGGCACTTACTAGTTTTGTGGTCCTGTGTAAATCACTTAATGTCTCAGTCTCAGTTTCCTTATATATGAAATGGAATAATAATAGCACCTATCTTACAAGGTTTAATAAGGATTAAGTGTAAGATATTTAAGGGCTTTGCAAACCTTACAGTGCTATGAATACTACTTGTTACTATTTTCTATCATTAATGGAAATATCAACTGGCTTTTACAAAGGAATGTATGTGCTCATCGTTTGTTCCCAAAGAAGACCATGCCATCAGGAAAATGATGACATGACTTGTACTTGACTTTGTTTTGAGTGAGGGAGGATTGTGTACCAGCCTCACTTCTCCTCCAGAGCCATCTGATTCCAGTGACCAGATATTCATCAGGATGACTGGAGTTGACCCAGGATGAGGCAGCTGGGGTTAAGTGACTTGCCCAAGGTCACACATCTAGTGAGTGTCAAGTGTTTGAGGTGAGATTTGAACTCAGGTCCTCCTGAATCCTGCACTGGTGCTCTATCCACTGCACCACCTAGCTGCCCCTACAAAGGGATATTTACTTCATAGATATAGGAAGAACAAAGGTGAATATTTATCTACATCTTGGGATATAATCCTCCCTTTACCACTTCATATTCTTTGAGTATATGTGTACATGAGTGTGGTTTAGGCTCACCACTTTCCATCAAAGTCACATCCAAAGTTGGTGCTGCTGTCAGACTAGAGTTTTGGATTCTTGCTCCTTAAGGCATTGATGCTTGGCTGGCTGTAACACCTGGCCTATATTCCTAGAATTCTGAATCCCTGCTGCCTGTGTTCCAGGACAAGGTTGAAGACTCCATTTCCTGCACCTAGAATGGAAGAGAATGAACCAAAAGACCCAGACCTGTTTTTCAAGGGTCATGTGGTCTTATGATGAAGGCCCAATGACTCTCTCCCTTATGGCATAGTCTAAGGTGCAGGAGTCACCTAAATGTTCTAGAATTAAATGCAGCAGAAAGATATGCCTCACTTAGGCCTTTTAAAAAACCCACTCATATGCCTCCTGTCCCATCCACCTTCACTTTCCAGTTAAAAAAGGAAAAAAAATTCCTTGTAATAAATATGTACAGTCAAAAGTAAAACAAATGCCCACATTGGTGACTCAGGCCTTTCTGAAGATGTTGACTGCTCTGGCTACAGAGTAAATGCCAAAGTCTTCTTTTACTCTCATGGTAGGGCAAATGGAACCACACACAGAATGTCTACACATGATTCTCTCAGGAGCAGCAATTTGGTATTCTTCATGTAAATGAAGCTGTCTTAGCAAACTGATGGAATTTGTACATGTGCCAGACCTTCAAAAGACTTGTTCATTAATTGTCCCATAATTTCATTCTCATTTTCCCTTCTTTGTTTGTGAATCTCTTAGTCTATCTTTTCTGTTTTGGAGCAGTATTCATACCTTATTTTTTGTGAGGTGTACAGGCATAACCAGACAATCCCTTGTGAGGGTTTTCCAAGCCCTTTTCAGGGCTGCTCATCCACCTTTGGTTTCCACCTTCTTACCCAACTCTCATCCATGGCTCCAAGAAGCTACAGCATGAGCAGCCATATGGGGTATGGCTATACCCTGGTAAAACCACCTTGGCAGATGAGGCTAAGCTGGGTTAAGGGTGACTGACCGGCCTCAAACCTGTTGGTGAGTTATGAGGATGTGAAGGCTTTCCCCAGATCAATTTGTTCCAACAGCCATGAACACAGCTGAAGCTTTGAAGTGCTCAGAGCTTGGTCAGGCATTGTGTTTGCCAAGGTCATCCACTCCATCATGGGCCATCACCAGTTATCCTGGCAAGTCATCCTGACAGCCCCTGTGAAGTCATTGTTCCTCTTTGAAAATGAAGGAGAAACAATAGCAATGACAACACAAGATTAAACTGCACATTTATTACTTTGGAGAAATTTTAGTTCAATAATAATTTTGTTGATTTGTCAAAATAGCTTCTATGCCTGGATAATTTTAGCATAAAGACAAAAACTCCAAAAAAATCTATAAGAAAAGGTCAAGCGAATGAAGAATGCACATTGTCCTGACTGTGATATGCAGTTGGATAGACAATTTTAGAGCAGTGGTTCTTAGACTTCTTGTGTGTCATGGACTCCGTGGGTAGTCTGATGAAACCTACAGACCCCCAAATAAAGTATATAGGATGTTGCAGAAAACTAAAGGTCAGTGAAAATTAACATGACATCTTTTTCCCATTTAAGTTCATGAATCCTCTGAGGTCTATCTATGGGCTTTACTTTGAGTACTTCTGATCTAGAACCTATTCATCAATCCATATATTTTGGACAGCTCTTGGAAATGAGTTAGGCTCACAGTAGAGCAGTAGGAGAAAAAAGACTGGATTGCTTTTGGAAAATCGTAGAGTTCTCTTAATAATATGAAAGATTTAAGAAAGAAGACTAAATTTTGTACAATTTCAAATTGATTATATTTTGCTTATCATTTAATAGTCTACATTATAGCTATCTTTGGTTGTCATTTCCCCAACCAAATATAATTCCGTGAGTTTAAGTATCATGTTGTATCTAAATTTTATCTATTTCCCAGCACCTAGCACAGCGCTCTGCACTTAGTAGGTATTTAATGTTTGTTGAATGTGTGGTGAAACTATGGACTCTGTCTGAGTGACACAGGTTGCATCTCCACCCACAGGGATCTAGGGGTGCTTTTGCATTATTGGGGTATGATTTCTCTAATGGTATTGGCTAGAGCTCCCATTCTGGTATATTTTCCCTTACCTCCATTGTTTACTACCAGTGATTACTGCCTCAGTTCCATTTAACCAATTAACATCAATTAGCTTTTATAACATAATTAAGTATAGAAATGAAAACATTTCCTCATAACACCTGGAGGGCAGAGTTTTCCCTATATGAGATCAGTCTCTGAAGAATGTGAACACAGAGTCAACGCAATTTTTACTTAACATTTACTCCACCAACTTCACTTCTAAATGTCGCATAACTAGGAATTCTGTTCCTTACTATTTGGCTCCTGGTAATCATTGTCATGGATTCTGCCCCCTGAAATCTGATGCCTCACTCTCTTGACATTTCAAAGCTCACAAAGTCATAGCCATCTCTAGTTTCCTTCACACAAAACAGGAAAGAACCAATGCAGAGAGATAATGAACAGGACTCTACAATCATGAAGCATGTGTTGGTCTCAGACTAGAGTATGCCCTTTACATTATTGTCACTGTCATGGAATGCAACTAGGTAGGAAAAGGACTGCCCAAAAAAGTGTCTTTTGAATGCACTCTATTCCAGCTACGTAACCAGTCAAAAAGCCTCCTCTTCATCATATGTTTAGTGGACCAGAACCAGCTATAAAATATCTTTTCATATTCATTAATTGCTCATTTTCAGTATCATGTCGTTATACTGTGCCAAGCCAACTGGGATCAGAAAAAGACTATCATTTTTCCCACTTAATAATATTTCTTTTTAATTACATGTAAATATTGTTTTCAACATTCACTTTTATAAGATTTTTGAGTTCTGATTTTTTCTCCCTCCCTCCCTCCATCCTTTCCTTCATCTCTCCCTCTCTCTCTCCTCTCATTTCCTCCTCTCTCTCATCTCTCTTTCATCCCTAAGAGGGCAAGTAAACTGATATAGGCTTTTATGTGTACAGTCATATTAAACACATTTCCACATTAGTCATATTGTGAAAAAAGAACGAAAGGGAAAAAAACCATCATAGTTCTTGGAAAAAGACCGTCTTGATTCACATAGAATGATATTTCTTTCAATCTAATTTTACACAACTCAGAAATTCACGTTTCAACTTTTACTTTGACAGATTATTCCTATGAGCACTCCACTAAGCAGTTGGGATGCAGCCACATATTAATTTGTTCAGCCATTGACGTGATTTCCTTTAATTAAGAACACTAGTAACAAGTACCTGTTCATTCTTACATGAGTACCAGTGATTATACCATTTTTTCCTGTGGATGCCTGTTACCTTCTCTCTACCATTCTGGGTAACTCTCTTCTTTCAAAATCCCCTCAAAGCTCGCCACTGCTAGAATGCATCTCTTAGTGGTTTTTATTTCATTATTATCTCTTCTTTTCATGGTTATCTCCACATTACTCAATGCTAAACAATACATGTGGTAAAACCTTTTAAGTTTGTGATATACTCTGCATGTATACGCATGCATACATGCACACACATATGTTTTATATTCCTAACTTGAATGTATGTCCTGGAGGTCAGGGATCCAGTTCTATTTTAGTTTATGAGCCTGCTTTTTTCTTTTGGGATGCTCTGAAAATGTTGTTGAGTGACTGATACATTAGGCCTTGGAAGGTTGCAGATCTTTTTACTTCTTCAGGCTGACTTGTGCAGGAAGGAAGTTCATTAGCTTCAGCCTATTACCTTTTAATGGAAATGTTGGTGTTTAAATCCAGATGGGGATGAGAAATTCGTGTCAGTAAGCCTCCTCTTCTCACACTGCTTTTCAGCTTGATTAACCAGCCATTGATAGAGTCAAGTTTTTGAATACACTTTATGTTTGCTCTGGGAGATGCTTCTGCTACTCAGTGAGAGATTCTAGAGGTGGGGTGGGGGTGGTATAGAGGACAGATAAGTAAAAATCAATTATTTTCCCTTGCACTCAGTACAAGCATAACAGATTGATGTTTTCTGGAATTAGGATTTTAGTGAGGGAGCATCACATAAAATTTTGGATTTAAGGAGAAAGAACAGGGAAATGAACTTATGTGGAATGAGGTGTCTAGTTCTATATTTTAAAGTTCCCAAATAATAAAACCAAACTTGAAAGAGAATGAACATACTCTTGTGTTTTTATTTGGATTAGAGATTTGCTTTGTTTCAGAGAGAAAAGAAGAGAGAATCTTCTATCTTGCTCTACTTGAATGGCCTCAGGAATGGATTTGTCAGGTCAAGATAGAGCTAATGCTGACCTTTGGACCATTCAGAGCTCTCCACTGGATGACTGGCAGCATCCCTTAGATGATTTAGAGACATAATTACTTTATCAGGTTTTATTTCATGGAGCGTGCTCTTCCAGTCAGTTGGTGGAGGCAACAATTTATATTCTTCTCAATAAAGTCTTTGGGCACCATTCTGGCCCCATGATTTTCTAAAGTGAAAGTAAGTCTACACATTGAATTTTTTATTGTTTTGGGAGTTTTGTTAATATATATATATAATTTTTTCATTCTATAAAATTTTCTTTTTATCTCTGAAAAGAAGTAAACAAGTCTACAATTAAAACTGTTCATTTGATATGTGGGTTTGGAGAATAATGCTTTCTCAGGTTTCTAGGAAAGACAACACAAAGGTGACCAGTTTCTATTCAATCTTATCTTTGTCTAGCAGGGTAATCAGCCATCACTGGACTATATAGTAGTGGTTGATTAATTAGGAAAATCTTTGAGCAAGGGTTTATTTTTATTTGTCTGTTTTGTCTGTAATCTTTGTTTTTATTTTCATTTTTATTTCCCTTTTTTCTGAACTGAGACACCAAATAAAATGGATATTTCTCATATATAATAGAACAGTAAAGAAAATTATAGATGAATCTTTAAATGTCTATTATGAACAACCTACTTTTCTTTTAAAACATAAAATAAATAAATTTGAAAATATAAAAATAATTAAATACATAACTTTCAACGCTGTTCTGCTTTGATCCTTTCTAGACTTACTTTTGCTCTCTCCTGTACATTGGGCAATGCTTTCTTCCTTTTTTCCTTCTCCCCCTCTTTCTTTTTCATTTCCATTTCATCTTCTTCCCTTTTTTTCTCTTAACATCCATACTTAAAATAAGAAAACAAAGAAAAACAAAGCAGGAATTATTTTAAATTGGTGAAAGTAATTCTGAAACTGATCCAAAGCAGTCTGCTTGGAAGAACAATTGGTAATGGGAAACACTTATAAATGGCACATGGCAGTCTTTTTATTGAAGGATTTGAGCATGTTTATTATTTGGGCTCATTGATTTCATACCAATATCTGGCAAATCAGGTGATTATTTTCTTATAAGGATTTGTTTGAGATTAATGCTTTTTTATAGCAATAAGGGAGTGAATGATAAATGGAAAAATTAGGCACTTCATGTTAAATTTCATGTTTACGAAATTAATATGAATTTCCACACTATGGTAAATGTACTCATCTTAAACTTTGGAATGTCCTAATCTGGCACTTGGAGTCACAAATTAATTCCACATGGAACTCCACCAAACCTCTGGGCAACAACTAAATATATCACAAATGTCTGAAATGTATATAGCACTAGATTAGATGGCTGGTCTTCCTAATAAAAAAACAAGTCCAGAGGCTAGACATCTGGCATTGTCATTTATGCAAGATGCAATGTCAAAACATAGGCATGGACAGTAATTATCTCGATTCTCATTTGCTGACATTTATCCCAGGAGCATTTATTTTTCTGCTCTGATGTCAAAATTATGTTCAAATGGAAAACTTAATAAAAGGATCTTGCTAGTTTTCTGAATTCAGTATTCATTCACAGCTCACTCTTGAGAAATGTAGCTTATGAGCTGTACTTCAAGATTCTACTTTCTTATATTAGTTTGGGTCAGTCTCCTAAAGGGACAGATAAGGACGATATGAATCTTAAGGATCATGGGTATCCCAGAAAAAAAACCGAGCAGCACAGAGCAGAAAAATGATATATCAAAAATTTCTAGAATTACTGAATATAGAAAACAAAGAGCTCATTGAAAGACTCCCTAGAGTCTATAAAAACAAAAACAAAATAACCAACTATACTTGAAACTCTAAAATGCCTAGTAGTTAAACTGGTAGTTAACAATTTCAATGACAAAAATCGAATTCTTCAAGTGGCTAGGTAAAGAGCTTTCAAATATGTAGCACTGGAAATTCAAATAACAAGATTATTCTGTAATCACTGAAAACTGTAGATGGGAATGGAATACTATATTCTGAAGATCAAAAGAATTCATAATGCAAAATGAAGTACTCTGAAAAAGCTGTACTCAATCCTCAATAAAAAGATGGTTGTTCAATAAAAGAGGAGTGTATGGGGCATTTCTAGACAATAAAATAAAATATAAGCAAAATGTTTGATTTTTAAGTCCTCTGAAATAGAGAAACCAAAAATGGAAATGAATACAATTATCAAGAAAAGAATAAATAATGAAATAGATTACCTCATCTCTAGAGATTATTTTTTAAAAAGAGAGAAAACTTGACACATAGACTTTTTTTTTTTAAAAAGAGGTACCATTAAAATAAAAGCTTAAAAAAAGTCCTAGGGGAACAAAGATGAACTTGGAATTTAAAGAGCAATATAAGAAGTAAGAGTGGGGAATTAGGCCTAAAACATCATAAACTAAACTGCACGACTCTCCTACAGGTAGATTGCCATATATTTTGGAACAAAATTGCAGAGTGGAAGATTCATAAATTGAGAGGGGGAGGTGGAGGACAGAAAGGAATGGGCAACATACACTAATGAAATCCATGGTTGAAGAATAAAGGTAAAAAAGAAGAGGGATGGCAGGAGAAAAAGAGAGGAAGAAGAAGAGAGAGATTGAAACATGGGAAATGAAAGGGAGACGTCTTAACTCAACCATGGGACATGGCTTCCCCCTTGAGAGAAGATGTATCTGTGTAGAACTAAACTTATGATCTCATCATGTGTCTGACCTGGGCGAGTTATTGCACATGAAGCCCATTTTCTTTGAGAGAGTACTATTGTTCCCGTAGACAACATCGTGCCTCAGGAGAAGGGAAATCAAAGCTCCTGGAGACATCTGGAACCCAGGAGGAGATCAAGAGCAAACAAATAGATAAGATTGCATGGCAAAGGAGGAGAATAATCATAAATAAGATAGGGAATATAACCGAAACACAATTTGGGACATAGAGACACTTCGACCATGGTAATATTTCTAACTTCATTATTTTCCTCATAAATTGATACTTCCAGGAGTGAGGCATAGCAGAAAAAAGAAATGATGAGGTAATATGTACTTACAAAGGCAATGACAGAAATGGGTTACAAGAAGAAACTGAAAGTTGGTATTTTAGAAGTTTTAATTCTATGGCATCACAAAAGAAATAAATATGTAGATAATCAACAATGTTTTAGTCTGAACAAGAAGTTCAAATAAGATAAAAAGGGAAGAGAATGAATGAAGAGAACAAGGCAAAGAGTATCTTTCAAAAAATTAGAGTAGAAAAAGAAAAGAAAATCCCTAGCAAGTAAAAGATGCTGAAGGAGAGAAGAGGAGGGGGAATTTTGAATTACTCAATGAATTGAGAGGGGAAAAAATAGGGGAAGAATTAGATAACGAAATAAAAATAATAAAAGCTCCAGAAATCAATAAATTAAAACCTCAAAACTAGGGAAAACATTGACAAATGAGAGAGGTGGAGTAAAAGATAGAACACAGTAGCTTAAGCAAAATTAATTAGGGACAGAAAACTGGCTTAAAAGAGAAAAGATAACAACAAAAAATTCCAGTGAAAACTAGTAAGGACACAAATGGAGGAACATATAAACCTAACTTTCATAAGTTTAAATGTGAATGGAACATTATAATAAAATGAGTGTGGCAGATTGAATAAGAAAACAAAACTCCACAATTTGTTTCTTACAAGAAATACTTCTTTCTCCCCCAAAATTTATTAATTCATTTGTTTTTAATTTTCAACATTCACTTCCATAAATTTTAAATTTTCTCCCCTTCCCTTGACTCTCCCTCCCTAAGAGACAGCCAATCTTATATGGGCTCTACACGTACATTCCCATTAAGCACATTTTCACATTAGTCATGTTGCATAGAAGAATTATAGTGAATGGGAGAAACCATGAGAAAAAAACCCCAAAATATAACAAAAGAGAAAATAGTCTTTTTCATTTTGTGTTCTGACTCCATAGTTCTTTCTCTGGACGTAAATGATATTTTTCATCATGGATCCTTTGGAAATATTTTAGGTCCTTGCATTACTGAGAAGGGCTAAGTTCATCAAAATCAATCTTCTCATGCTGCTGTGTAATGTGCTACTGGTTAAGAAATATTTCTAAAAAGAAAATGCATATATAGAATACTTTGAGAGGCTGGAACAAAATTTATTATGACTCAGATAAATCCAAAAAATAACAAATTATTATAATGCTATTAAAAAACAGAATTAAAATTTATAAAATAAGCATTGATAAACAAAGAAATTATGCTGAAAACTACCATAGAGAACATACCAATACCCATAGAGAGCATTTATTCTTTTTGGTCTCATGACCTTTTTACAATCTTAAAACGTTTTGAGGACCTCCTCCCTCAAGAAGTTTTGTTTCTAATGATTATGTCTACTGATATTTACAATATTACATATGTACATATTACATACATTTTATAATATAAATTAAAACTTTGTTATTATTATGAAAATAGTTTTGACTTCATGAACTGTTTGAAAGGGTCTTGACTGCTATCAAACTATCCTAGGGGATAGCTCTCTGAGAGGAGGAAAGGTAGAGATATAGCAGGAAAATGTAGTTGATGTGAAAACAAATGATAAATAATATTTTTAAAAAGGTATCTTCACATAGCAACAAAGTTAAAAAAAAAAAAGGTCAGGGAGATGATCTAAGGCTGGCCCCTTCCTATCTTTTCAGTCCTTTTACATTTTATCTTCCTCCCCATACTCTATGATCCAGGGACACTGGACTCCTTGCTACTCCTTGCTTAGGGTCTTTTCACTCTCCCCCAGGCTTGGATGCTTTCCCTTCTTATCTCTGTCTCCTGACTTCCCCTGCTCCTTTCAAATCTCACTCAAATCTACTTTCTGCAGTAGGTCTTTCTCAGTCCATCTCAATGCTACCACCTTCCCTCTGAAATCACTTCCAATTTGCCCTATAAATGTCATGTATATGCATGGCTGTTTGTATGTTATCTATTCTATTAGCATGTGAGTTCCTAGAGGGGAGGGATTATTTTTCACTTACATTGTATCCCAAGTCCTTGGCATAGTGCCTGGAGCATAGTCAACAATTAGTAAATGCATGTTGACTTGATTGCCCACAATTTCACGTGTTACATAGCACAAAGCTTCAATAATGCTTTGATGGGGCTGTCTTTGGTTTCTGATATATGCCAGTTCTATTCTCCTAAGACTAAAGTTGCAAACTAACTTATGGGACTCTGTGAAGCGAGAGGCAGTAGGAGTCAACTATCCATTTTTGTTATTTTATATACCATTTGTCTTATCTCTTATCCCCCATTTATTAATTTTCATTTTGAACTTCCCAATGTTCTAGTTGGTTAGGAGATCTTAGGAGAATAGGTTCACAGATCTAGAGTTGGAAATGGACCCCTATTCTTGAGGTGCTTATATTCTGCTCCCCATTCCCTTTTTTTTCTGGAGAGCATTAATTAATGTGTGCTCTGGATAACATAGAGATAACTTGCTGTACTATATCATTAAAAAGTTCATTTCAAATAGGCCATCTTGTAGAAGTTGCCTCCAATCCAACTTCAGAGTTTTTTTCTAGATATCTGCTTGTCAAAGACTACCCATAGAGATTGATAGAGAGTGTAGACAGTATAAAGTTATTGACACCTAAAGTAAAAGCCAACAAAGTGCTATTGAAATACATGCATTTAATGTTTCCTCAGAAATCAGTCCATCAACTAATCAATAAGTATTTATTAAGTGTCTGCTAGGCACTAGGCACTGTGATAAGTCCTGGGAAAACTATAATAAAAGAACAGTTTCTCTCTAGAGGCATCTGTCTCCCACCCCACAAGTCTGTACTCCTCTTGAGACCCACTGCTACTGGACTGGATCTCCTGAGCCTCATTGTCTTGGCTCATATGTTCACAGATTCATAATTGGATGGGACTTCATAAGTCTAACACTTATAGATAAGTAAGGTGAGACTGTCAGAGGTTAACTGACTTCCTTGAGGTCACACAGGTAGTAAGCTTCCAATTCAGGTCACATCATTTGTTTTCTGCTCTTAAAATGAAACAACTTTGTTCTTTCCCAATCCATTTATTGCCAAGACATTTACTTACTGTAAATTTATCTAGACTTAGGCTCCCATAAACAGTATCCATTTCCATTACAAGCAGAGCAACCAGGTTTGGACATCTTGTAGAGTAAGCATATGCACTAAAAATCAATGCATGTTTTATTAGTGCCAAGAGACTCATTAGATTGATTTTTTTTTACCTTTATAGGCAATTGCTATAAAAAGGTAAATTAAAAAGTTAACCATCTGCTGCCTCACTTTTCATTTAAAATCTTTTATTTGATTACTCTTTCCCAGGTAATCAATGCCTTCTATTTTGCTGCCATGCCAACTCTGGAACGAAAATGGCTTTAATTTATAGCTTTTATTTATCTCCCGGCATTGTCAGAGTCACAATCTTTATGCATCCTATTAGTTGTCTGGAAAATATTTCTTACTACATTGAAACAGAACAAAATTCAATTTAGAAATATAATTTCCTGCCACTGAGACACTTGATAACAGGGGGTGGGAGATTAATGGAACCCTGTGACAGAAACTTGATTTAAAGCAGGAGATTAATACTGCTTTATCAGCCTATGCTGCAAGTGAATTGGCTCAAAAAAAATCTGTTTGAAGTTGCTGAGTTGTCTGCTTGTCTGCGGGAGAAAGGTCTCTGGACATTTATTTTATTATTACTAAGCACTTGCCGCATGCTTGTCTCTGACAACACAGGAACGAACTTTCACACAACACCAGACTCGCTCACTTTACAGTAGTAACATGTTTCTTATTATTCCTTTTCATCCCACAGGAAGCTGGAATTCTGTGGAGGTCAGCTACTGACTTGAGGGGATTATTCTCAGTAAATCATGTCCAAATTAACACATAGAATTACGCCGACATTCCAGTTTGGTGGACTTGGACTAAAATGTTTAAACGACATTTTTAATTGCATGACTTCTGTCTCTAACCTTGCTGTAAATCCCTTCCTCCCCCCACTCCTTATCAGCCAAAGAGGTCATTCATTTTTATTTTTGCCTTACCTCTAAAAGCTTGGATTTCCCAGAAGAATTTAAAACAGTCTAGGAGATTACCTTAGTGGGTTGAAATGCCCATCAGATATGCTCTGAAATATAAAATATGGAGCTTGGTGGCCTAATAGGATGAGCTTGAAAGTAAGTCTGGCCAAAGTTTGATTTCTGTTATCAGGAACCTTGAACAGTAGAGATAATGCCAAGAGAATTTGAACTAACTTTGTTTTGAAGTTGCTTTGGGGAGCACATATATTTTTCAGCCTAGTTGTTAGCTAGTAAATTCTCTCTAGGAAAAAAATATCAGTATCTTGGTTAGTATGCTTCACATCAATGGTAATCTTTTTTTCAGAGACTTGAATTTTAGGTTCAAGGTCTCTGGAAGAATAGCTTAGTTGCTTTAATGTTGAGGGAAAGACAAAATATATTTGACTGGCATAACTCCTCTCTTCCTCAATAAGTAATTTCCTAGAAAGCTAAATTTTATAATAAGAAAAATTTAAATATGTCACATTAGCAATATGGTTCAGTGGAAATGGTACTGGAATTTGGAGACAAAGGACCTTGATTAGAATTCTGATTCAGCCACATTAAGGTAAATTAGGATCTGAGCCTCAGTTTCCTCATCTGTAAAATCAGAGTCTGATTAGTTGGCTGCTCTTCCAGAGCTAAATCTATGATAATATGAAATGATTCTTGGATTGTGAACAGCTAAGATACTGGAGAGGACTTGGATTTAACAACAAAGAGATCTGAGCTCTAATCCTGAGTCTTTCAGTAATGTCTAACTCTCATGCATTCATTTTTTCATGTAAAAACACTTACCAAGCACTAACAATGTGCAAGACACTATGTGGATTAAGTCCACTATATGGACATAAAAATGTACACACTTATAGTCTAGAAGAGTTGGGGAGATTACATATACAGAAAGGAGTGTAATACAAGTTAAAATGTGAACATGTAAAAAAGAGAGATACATACCACAATTTATTTAGCCATTCCTCAGTTGATAGACTTGTCATTCATTTCTAGTTTTTTGCCACTACAAAAGAGCTATAAATATTTTTGTATGTAAACTGTATTTTCCTTGATCTCTTCTGCGTGGGGGCCTACCAGGGACGTGATTGATTTAGGGTTCCGGCAAAGATACCTGCATTTTTGTAGACAGTCATTGAGAGAATTTGTTTTGTTTGGCTATGTGTAGTTTTTTTTTAATGCAAGACATATTTCTCTATTATCCATGTTGCAAAACATGTACTTAAAAACTATACTTCAGTCTGCATACAGAATTCCTCAGTTCTCTCTCTGGAAGTGGATAACATTTTTCATCATGGGTCTGTTAGAATTGTCTTGGATTATGGTCTTGGTCAGCATAGTTGTTATTCACAGTTGACCGTTCCTAAAATATTGCTTTTACTTTGTACGTTGTTCTCTTGGTTCTGCTCATGTTATATTTCATTTTGCATATGTTCATACAAGTATTCTCAGGTTTTTCTGAAACCATCCTTCTTATCATTTCTCATAGTACAATAGTATTCCAACACAATCATATGCCTTTCCCCAATTGATGGGCATCCCCTCAATTTCCAGTTCTTTGCCATTACAAAAAGAACTACTATAAATATTTTTGTACAAATAGGTCCTTTTCCCTTTTCTTTGATCTTTTTGGAACACAGACCTCATAGTTAGTAAGGGTATGTACAGTTTATAGCCCTTTGGGCATAGTTTCAAATTGTTCTTCAGAATGGTCGGATTAGTTCACAAGTACACCAACAATGCATTAGTGTTTCAATTTTTTCACATCCCTGCCAGCATTTGTTATTTTTCTTTTCAGTCATGTCAGCCAGTTTGATAGGTCTGAATTGTTATCTCAGAATTTTTTAAATTTGCACTTCTCTAATCAGTAGTAATTTAAGGCATTTTTTCATGCAATTATTGATCGTTTTGATTTCTTCTTCTGAACACTGCCTGTTCATATCCTCTGATCATTTGTCAACTGGAGGATGACAATATATATAAAAAATAGAATTTTTTATAAATTTGGATCTGTTCTTCATATAGTTGAGAAATGAAGCCAAAAAATTTCCCCCACTTTTCTGTTTTCTTTTTAAATTTGGCTGCATTAGTTTTACTTTTGCAAAAGATTTTTTAATTTCACATAATCAAAATGTTCCATTTTACCTACTGTGATACTCTCTATCTCTTGTTTGGTTACAAACTCTTCCCTTATCCATAGATTTGACAGGTACATTTTTTTCATGCTCTCCTAATTTACCTTTGTTATCACCTTTCATATCTAAATCATCTATCCATTTTGACTTTATCTTGGTATACAGTCAGTGTGAGATGTTGGTTCATGCCTAATTTCTGCCCAATTGCTTCTAGTTTTTTTCCAGCAATTTCTGTCAAATGTTGAATTCTTATACAAAAAAGTTGGACCTTTGGATTTATCAAACACTAAATTACTGTGGTCATTTACCATAGTGTATTGTGTACCTAATCTATTTCAGCGATTTACCACTTGGTTTCTTCGCCAGTACCAGATTGTTTTTGTGATTACAACTTTGTAATGTGGTTTGAAATCTGGAACTGCTGGCCTGCCTTCCATAACTTTTTTCTTCAATGATTCCCTTAATATACTTGACCTTTTGTTGTTCCAGATGGATTTTGTTACTATTTTTCTAGTGCTATGAAATAATTATGCAAATGTTTAGATCTCTTTTTGTTTATGTGAAAAGCATTTTATAATTGTGTTCACATAATCCTTGGATTTTTCTGGGAAGGTAGATCCCCAAGTATTTTATTTTATTTTGTCTGTTGTTATTTTATAATGGAACTTTTCTTTCTTCCTCTTGCTTCTGGGTTTTGTTGGTAGCATACAGAAATGCTGATGATATAGGTAAGTTTATTTTATATCCTGCAATTTTACTGAAGTTGTTGATTGTTTCGATTAATTTTAAAATTGATTCCTTAGGGTTCTTTAAATATCATCTGCAAAAACCATTAGTTTTGTTTCCTCTTTTATTTCTCCAATTTCATTTTCTTGTCTTATTGCTATAGCTTGTAGTTCTAGTATAATATTGAATAATAGTGGTGATAATGAACATCCTTGCTTCACTGCTGGTCTTATTGGGAAGGCTTTGGGTTTATCCCCATCATAGAAAATGCTTGTTCTTGATTTTAGATAGATATCACTTATCACTTAAAGAAAGGTTGTATTGATTTCTACACTTTCAAGTGTTTTAAATGGGAATGGGAATTGTATTTTGTCACATTCTTTTTCTTCATCTGTTGATATAATCATGATAAGGCTAAATGCTTTGCCCACGATCACATAGTAGATGTCACTCTCTTGATGTGATATCAAACTCCTATGTATTTAACTATAGTATCTATGCAGATAACTTCAAAATCTTCATATGTAGCCTTCAGTTCTCTCCTGAACTCCAGCTACAGAAACTTTATAGAGTAGGGAGGAAACTAAGTAGTCATTTCTTTCAATCCATATTGGAAATCAACTCCTATTATATCATACCTGACAAAAGGTCATCCAGTATTTTCTTGAAGATTTTCATTCCCATTATCTCCAGAGATAGTCCACTGTAATTTGGAACCACTTTGGAAGTTTTTTCTGATACTGAGCTTTAACTTGCCTTTTTGTAGGTTCCACTCACTTCTGGTTCTGCCCTCTGAAACCAAATAGAATTTGAATTCCCCCTTATATAACATAAAAATAGAATTATTTCTTACAGTTTCTAAAGCCAATTCTCTAAAAATTAAAAACCAAATCTCTAAAATTATGGTAGCTCTCTTCTGGACAGTCTACTTT
The DNA here is from genome assembly GCA_028658325.1 of Potorous gilbertii. Taxonomy (NCBI): domain Eukaryota; kingdom Metazoa; phylum Chordata; class Mammalia; order Diprotodontia; family Potoroidae; genus Potorous; species Potorous gilbertii. The sequence goes on along the minus strand of CM053770.1, from coordinate 381,032,751 downwards.
TTAATCAATGTCATTTTAAAATAGTTGGTTCTTAGCACTGAATAAAACACTCCAGATGTAGTCTGACAATAACAGAGCACAGATGGACAATTGCCTTCTTATTGCTGAAAGCTAATGTATCTCAAGATTTCTTTCATTTTTTTTGGCTGCAACATGACACTTATCTGATAAGGCATATTGGGCTTGCAGTTCATTAAAGCTCCAAGATCTTTACGTTTTCTAAGCATGCCTCCCCCAAACTGCACTTAAGCTGATTTTCTCCAAGTGTAAGACTTTACATGTGTCTTTATTGAATTCCATCTTTTCAGATTTGCCCATTATTCTAACCTATCAGGACATTTTTGATTCCTGAATCTTTCATCCAAAATGTTAGTTATTCTTTGCCACTGCACATCATCCACAGATTTAATAAGCATTTATCCAAATATCACTGATGAAAATGTAAAATAGCACATAGTCAAACATAGATCCCTGGAGTACTTCACTGGAGACCTTTTGTGAATTTGAAATCAAACCATTAACAAGTACTCATAGAGTTTAGCCATCCAAGTAATTCCATTTAATCATATCTTTTCCACCATTTTCTATTGTTTACTGAAGAATAGTATGTGATACTTAATAAAATACTTTGTTAAAATCTAGGCAAACTAGCTCTGTAGTATTTTCATGATTTACAATGATATGTAATTAACAAGGACAATATAAAATGATGAAGTTATTTACTTAAACAGTAAATTTTTACAAGTTTTTACATAAAAAATCCTTTAACATACATTTCCTCCCTTTGATGCTTTTACACATTCTTTATGTCTATATCAGGAAAAGACACAGTATCACCAGCATTTAGCCCAGTACCTGGCACATAGCAGGTACTTAATAAGTGTTTATCAATCAACTGATTATTACATTACATATTAAATGTTTCTTTGATTAATAGCCTGCTTTTACAAGCAAGACTTGCCTTGGTTATAGCCCATAGGTTTTCAATATGGTTTAAATTATGTGTATTTCCAGGTCATTGAAGAATATTTATCTCTATCTCTTGGATAATTGTCTTAACATTTTCATCATCACCTTTGCATGGCACAAAGTCATATTGCAGTATTCCATCTCTATTTGGAAACTTCCATAATTCTGGAAGAATCCTGCTTCTCAGTATATGAATATATATATTGATCAGAGTTCGTCATTTTCTCAAAGAGGACAAGACTACCAGAGGCATGGAAAATAAAAATTCCCTTAAAACATCCAATGGAGATATTCAGATTATATATGCTTATCTGAACTTCTTAAGAATATGTTTCATAATAACCTTAAAAGACAAAAAAGAAGGAGATTCATTAGGAAAAATGATGTTTTTCAAATCTTTTGCATTCCAGATTTTGTATTGTTTTGCTCTTGGCAAGCTATTTTCCTTCATAGCAATAGTTATGAGTTACTTTAATGGCAGTTAACATTTTTCTTCCAACTTCAGAAGTCTACAGTACATTGTTGAAGAATCAATAACAATCTCTCCAGGTATCAGAACATTCTGAATGCCTCTGCTAATTGTCTGGATATGAGGAGTGAACAGTGACAGATCACTTGTACTTCCACTTGTCTGAAGCACAAGTCTACTTAACTGTTAATGGGAAAACAATTGATGAACTGAGTCTGCTTCAGTGTTCTCATACAACAGTTCCTCATTTACATATGATACATGTAAAATGCAAGACAAATATTTCTTCAGTGTTTTGCATTTGAAATATTAATTTACTTATAAACATTTGAAACAGTTAAATTTATAACTTGGCAAATATTAATATGAGAACTATATCATGATTATAGGATAACTACACTTAGTGATCATGATTTAGTAAAAGCAGATGAGAATTTTGTTACTAACCAAATGAGGCAATCATAGAAAGGACTTAGCTGATGAATCAGGAAGATAGAGAAGTAAAAGAAGAGACTGAAGAGCTGTGTTAAAGCAAGACAGTGCCACTTTGTTGCCTGACAAATTTGGTTGGCTAAAAAGACGTTGATGTTTTTTCTCTACTGCTACCTTCATGAGAAGAAAGAAGAGTGGAGAAGAAATGCTTTGATTTCTATCGTCATCTACTTCTGAGAATGAGAAGAACAAAATATAAAAGAAGAAAAAAGGGATAATAGAAAGTGCTTCTCTTGACTTCCTATTCTTTCAATTTTATTTTTTAAAATTTATTTTTAACTGGTTTTAAAAAATCATTTAACAACTGTTTGTTTTTATTCTGATTTAATAAACACTAAATCAAAGAGCATTTCCATGTAAACATCAGAACAGAAAAGTAGGGTTGGACGTGATAACACTGATCTCTTTTTTTTTTTTTGGTACAGCTTATTTTTCTTTTAATATGAAATAAATTTGATGTGTAACTTTATGTCATCGTATGTATCTCTAATTCTTTATGGATATCCTTTTGGTTCCTGTTGTTCATTTTTGTTGCTGTTGAGAGGTATAGAAGGTGTCAAAGAAGCAGAGGTGAAGAAACGTTAGCAAATCAAAAGGTGAAAGTAATCATCCTTTCATGAAGGAATGTAACACTATTTCAGTTGAAGGCATGAGCTAAGCCTGAGGGCAGAAGCCATGTGTACTGGAGAAGAAACTCTGCTGAGGAAAGAAACCTTTTAGAAACATGACAGCAAAGAAGTAACACTAGGAGATTGACTTGTCCACCTGAGATGCTATGTTCAATGGTGTGTTAATCCAGTACGGTTCAATCTAGCAGAGGAAGCATCTGTTTAACAGATCACCCATTCTCATCAGGGAGCTATTGTTGACAGTTCTTGAGACATAAGGAAGATAATGAAATCTAGGTCTAGAGTTGTGGGTTGCCCTCATTTCATGCATCACCTATTTACATGTCTTCCTACTCTGGCCACTTTCCCAAAGGACACTAAGTATATTGTTGGGATAGTATGATTATAAAGTTTATAAATGGAATGTTGGATGAATACAATGTGTTTGCTTTACATCTTCTGTAGAATATTTTCATTAAGGTGATTTAAGTTAAGCTGATTTATTAATTGGAAATGCAACAGAGCATGATCATGAGCTATAATATTAATAAAAATAGTGACAATCATAAAGTTCACCCACAATGGTTATGTCTATTATCCTGAGTGTAGCAAAATGTAGCAGACTCCCTCTCTCTGGGGAACACTCTAATAAGCCACAGAGAAAGAGTGAGTGCCCTTAAAGGTGAAGGGAGCAGTAAGCAAAAGAGGGTTTATGAGTATTAATTAGACTTTCCCCCCCAGCAATGGTTTGTCCTTAGCATTGTTTCATTCATCCATCCATCTATCTCTATCTCTCTATTTCTCTATCCATCCATTCCTTCATCCATCCATCCATCTCTCTATCCATCTATGTTTGTATGTATGTACCCTATATCTATCTTTCATGTATCTATCTATTGTTTCTGACTGCGTTTTCCTTTATGCCTTGGTATGACTGGTCCTATTTCACTATGGCCTTGAAATATACTTGAAGTGTTTGACATTCTTACAACAACAGTCACTGAAATGTAACTTGCTAGCTGTATGACCTTGGGTAAATCTCAACCTGTTTGTGTTAGTTTCCTCAACTATAAAATGGAGATGGATAATAGTACCTACCTTGCAGCGTTGTTGTGAGAATCAGATGGGATAGTAGTTGCTAAAGTACTTAGCACACTGCCAGGCTCACACAGACACTATATAAATGCTATTTCCTTTTCTTGATCTTGTTAGTCCGGGGCTGCCATCCCTAAATATTATTGCTATTTTACAGATGAAGAAATGTAATTTTATTCAGATACTTTCAGCCACTTCCATAGATTTACTTTATTCTATGATCTTTTTTCTTTTTGGAGGGATCGGTGGGGGCATGGAGAGACATATTGTAGTCTGTGACTTATAATTAACTCAAGACATAATTAGCCCTGAGAAAACTCATTGTCCAGGCTATTGACACACTCCATTTTAGGTTAAAGCAGCAGCAGGTTGATTACAATATGTCTATGACTTACAATTAACCCAAGACACAATTAACCCTCAGAAAACTCATTGTCCAGTCTACTGACACACTACATTTTAGGTTAAAGCAGCAGCAGGCTGACTAAATCTTCTGAAGGGATGGAAGGTATTGCTTCTAGTCATTTAACATTTCATAGGTTAAAATGGAGCCTTTAGCCCCAGTCCAAGATATTAATTCACCCTCCCCCGCCTGCGCATTTCTCCTCTCCTGTGGCTGGGCCATAAGGAACTTCAACAAATATGGCCCTTTGACCTTCCAAGTTCATGAAATTGCCTCTATTCCTGCTTTTTCTCTTCTGCACTTCCTTTTCTAAATGGACATTCTTTGGGGATACAGTATAAATTGTGCCATGTCTGCCACAGACATTGCTACCCAGATTAATTTTAATTCTAACCATTCCAGGGAAACCTGGCTTACTGGGAAGTGTTAATAAAACTAACTGGAAACAACTGACTCTGTGTGCTTCTGTGAGGACAAATGGAGTGAACACAGTAAGCATGCCCTCAGGCCCGAAGAGCTTAATACGCAGAGGCTAGGCAAAGAAGCTCCTCTCCTTTAGCTTGCAGGAGCTGAATTCATCACTGAAAGAATGTTTAATTTTTCTTAATCTTGAAAATTGTACCTGTGATCATTTCCTTTCATTTATGCTTTTTTTTCCTTTTGCATTCTTTCTTGATTAGACTGAGTTCAAGTCTTTTCAAGGTCAGGCTAGCAGATTTGAAATTTATTGCCATTTACTAGGGGGGTATTGTGGAAAGGAACCAGATGTGGAGTCAGACAATCTGAGTTTAGGTTTTCCCTCAACCACTTATCAGCTGGGTGACTTGGGTCACTGTCTCTGACCTTCAGTTTCTTCATGTGAAAAAATAAGACTTATATTTGTATTGCTTACATCACAGGGAGATTATGGGGATCAAATAATAATGATGATGACAATTGCTGATACATACATACATATATATGTACATATACTTGTATATATATATATATATATATGTGTGTGTGTGTGTGTGTGTGTGTATGTGTATGTATATGAAATTTCTTCAAAATCTGTAAGTGCTCTGCACATATTCTTCTTTTTTCCACTTGAGTGTCTCCACAACTCAGTCAAGGTACATATTTACTATTCCCATTTCACAGATGTAGAAACTAAGGCTCAGAAAGATCAGTTATGTAAAATGTAATATTAAAGCACCATTTTTGGGGCAGGGGGCTGGGGTTGTCCAGATCCATGGTTTCATTTTTTGAGAAACTCATACCTGAAACTTCTCTATGCAAGTTGGCAACTCATGCAACATATAGTCTTAGTTGCCTAGGGGCATTCAAATATTAAATGGTTTGTACATGGTTTCACACCATTTTTGGTATGTGTCAGAGGTAGGTTTTGAACTCAACTCTAAGTGAAACCAGGATCAATACTCTGAGCCAGCAGTGGGAAACCTCAAGGGCACATGTGGCCCTATAGGTTCTCAAGTGTGGCCCCCTTGAATCCAAACTTCACAGAACAAACCTCCTTTTATAAAGGAGGTTTGTTCTGTAAAACTTGGACTAGTCTATCCTCTCACCATGTTGCTTCTCTCCAGAAGGCAGTCAGATGGTGCAGTGGATAGAGCCCTGGGCTTGGAATCAGAAGACCTGACTTCAAACCCATCCTCAAGCACTTGGTAGCTCTGTGGTGCTGGACAAGTCACTTAACTTCCCTTTGCCTCAGTTTCATCCTTTCTAAAATGGGGGTAATGACAGCTGCTACTTCCCAGGGTTGTTGTGAGCATCAAAAGCTCTTAGCACAGTACCCTGGTTAAGATTAGACACTATACAAATGTTTACTATTCCTATTACTAGGAATATAATAAAAAAAATAGTATTGTCATGTGCTTTGCCCTTGCTTTTCTTCAAAATATCCTCAGAGTTTCTGATCTCCAGACTGGTGTTTAAACTGGTATTTAATATTAGTGTCCATTATGAGAACAGTGTATTTCCTAAGAGAAAAAAACAGGATTAGGAATCCTGGAAAAGATATTTCTTTTTTTTCCCCAAGTCTGGTGGCATAAAAGACACAATATAACTTATCTGAGATGACATATATTTGTTGCATTAAGTTTGCCTGACTATTACTTTCCATTGTTTAAGCTTGTAGTCATAGTAATAGAAAATAATATAAATGGAAAAGGTTGTTTTGGAGACAATTGAGATTGCATGACTTGCCCAGAGTCACATAGCTAGTAAATATCTGAGCCCAAATTTGAACTCAGGTCCTCCTGACTCCAGTGTTAGTGCTCTATCCGCTATTTTATCTGCCCTTTGGAAATTTTTATTTATATTAACCTATGTTCTCCTTGTGTATGATTTGGTGTGTCAAGGAAAGAGAAAAGGAAACAAGAATTTGTTAAGTGACTCCTATGTGCTAAGCACTTCACCTCCCAAATATTATCTCATTTAATTGTCATAACAACCCTGGAAGGTAGATGCCATTGTATTCTTTATTTTACAGTTGAGAGAGCTGAGGTAGACAGAAGTTAGGAGACTTGCCCAAGGTACCACAGTTAGTAGGAGTCTGAGGCTGGATTTGAACTCACATCTTCTTCACTCCAAACCCAGTACTCTATCTACTGTGCCACCTAGCTAGTTGCATATAATGATGTTAAAATCTTTTTTGAAAGCAACATTAAAACATTCTAGTTACTGGGATACCACTTAATGTAATAAAGTGCCATTTGCTCTACCAGAGTATTCTTATAATTGAACCTTGATGGAAGGAATGTTTTCTTTTCATCTTTGTATCCTTTGTAAGGACTAGCACAAAGGAAATATTTGATAAATTGTTTCCACTATCCTGATGGTTTGAAGAGTTTAGTGTAACTTCCAAATTAGAGGAACTAAAGAGGAAATATGGAGGAAAAACTATGAACATTTTATCCTGCTTTGAATATACCACAAATTCCTCCATCCTCTCATAACCTTTTTATAATGAAAAGCCCTGATAAAACAGTATCACAGAATTTGGCTTAACCTATGAGGTGGATATTGTTTCCCTAACACCATCATTAAATGGGACCCAGTAAGTTTCTGAAGCTCATTTTAGACTTCTGTGGGAATATATTGCAAATTATGTTTATGTAGCATTTGATTAATTGGAATACTCTGAAAATCAGGACATTTACAGCATATTGAGAGCTGACCACAATCAAGGACACTTTAAGATCCTGAAAGGCCTCCTGTATCATTGAGGAAAAGATCAAATCATGATCCAAATTATTTCTATATTGACTGGATTATTATTGTATTCTACTTATATTTTTTCAATGAACATATCTATTTAAAATGAGTAATGCTCTCATGGTATATACGGTATATTTGGTACTTGTGGTCAGTTAAAATATTCGATTTCAGTATTCTACTTAGTTATATTTTTCAATGAATATATTTATTGAAAGTGAGCAATGCCCTCATGATATACATGGTATACTTGGTATTTGTGGACAGGTAAAATATTCAATTTCACCAAATACCTCATCCTTTGAGAAGGCAGAAAGAGTCTTATTATTTATAATTATTATACATATATAATATAAATACATGATAATGATATCTAATATATATATATGTATATATATATATATACATATATATATATATGTATATATATATATATATATATATATATAAAATTATTTATAGAGGGAACATTCAGAGTTCAAGGCCATGGAGATGGTTCAGACATGGGTGATGATGAGGTCTGTAATATGACTATCCCTGTTGCTGACTGAGGCAGACTAGACATATAGGTCAAAGGTAGAGAGGAATTTGATGAAATTTGGAGACCAGAATATTCAAAGGAACATTAACATAAATATTGGTATATCCAAATATTAAGGCAAGGGTTGAGAGGAAGAAGAAGATTGTAGACCAGAAGATTGTGTTGAGTTTGAAAAAAAAAAGAATAGTGTGATGGACTGTAGAAGATAACTTTAAATATCCCAGTATTTATTTAGACAACAGGGTGATCTAAATAGAAAGTGTGAATATAAGAAGAGTAAAAATTGTTCCATGACGGCAGAGAAAAGTAAGGAAAGAGTAGATATTTCCTCTTGACCCATTAAGTTGGAGAACTTGAGAGGAGAAGTCACCAACCCTGGAAAGAGTGGGCAGGGCAGAAGTGTCTCCCAGAGAAATCTAGTGTCTGTAGATGCAAGAATACAGAAGGCAAGGAAAGGGAAGAGTTCTAAGAACTGGTTAACAAGGAAGTTGGGATTCCAGAGAAAATAATAGAAGAGGAAGGTCAGAAGAGTTCAGGGCCTGGGAATTCTATGCTGAGAATAGAGATCTGGATTCTGCGCATGACTTGTAGAGACCTGGCAATGTTAGAAAAGGAAGCCGGGGAAAATAATTTAAACCTAAGCATATGGTGTCTGTGACCTACAAAAAGTAGCAGAGTCAGAGGTGGGAGTTTGTAGTCACAGAAAAAGAGGAATACTATTTGGTCAAGGACTTGGTTGAATAAAAGGAATGGGCAGGATTTCTACTTCTATAGGGTATTTTTTTTTTTTTTTGGTGGTGAGAGTGGAGACTGGGTAGGGCTGGAGGCCTTTAGCTTTTCTGTGAAGATCTGGACATGGCCAGTTCTGAGGCATTGAAAACCTTAGACAAGAGCATGAGCCAAGACTATTTCATGAGCATTTCTATAAATTGATCCTGGTCCATGTAAAACTACAGCTGGGATTTCTCACCATGGGTTACATGAAGAGGGGGTATTGAGTGTGTAATCTTGTAAGCTATTTATGTATTAAGAATATGCGAACATGAAAAAGGGCCAGAGGTGGCTATAGAAAATATGCAACATGGAGTCACGGAGCATTAGAATATGAATGATTAATAGGGAAGTTATGTATGAGAAGAAAAAAAAATGGTCTAAATGCCCCATTATGTTGGTAAGGAGTAGGCATAAGTAAAAAACTGATTTAAGTGAAAATCAGGAAAGATCTTTGGAGATTTTTTTGTTCTTTTGGAGATATTTTTTTTTTCTGTTGCTTTGAACTTGGTTTTCATAAGATTCTTGAAATCTACCTTTCCAACTGGTGGGTTTTACTTAATAAAATGGAGCAGTCCATAAGCATTTATTATGCACCTACTAAATGCTTGGGATACAAAGGAAGGCAAAAAAAAAGTCTTTGCCCTCAAGGAGCTCATAATGTAATGGAGGAGTCAACATGCAAAAACTGTGTACAAACAAGCTGTGCACATAAACGCAGGATACATTGGAAACTATCTCAGAGGGAAGGCATATGGATTTCAAGCTCACCTCTCTCAGTTTGTACCTATGTGACCAAGTAATTCAAATTTTCTGGGCTTCAGTTTCCCTAATTGTAAAATGAGGAAGTTAGGCTCTGAGGTTCCTTCTAGATCTAAATCTATGATCATCTGATGCAAGCTAGTGACACAATAATGAGGAGCTCTAATTTCAATTAGATAAAGGGATATTTGGTTCTCCATCAATGCCTCTATTCTGGATATTGATTTATGTGTCTTGTATTGCCATTGGCATACCCTAGATAATATGGTCAGTGACCCTTTGAAAAAAATAAGGACCTTATTCCTGCTTAGTCTGTTGAGTTGATTTCCAAGGGCAGATGGTAAGTGTCACCAGGATGAAGGAAATGCTGCCTTTTTTTTTTTTTTATGAGTTTTCTGTAGATTGCTGTGTTCTGTACTGGAGACGGCTAAGTAAACCAGAACTGACAGGTAATAAACATATAGCTAAGGACAAAGCAACAGAAATCAATGACTTGTAAGCTTCACGTAAGAGAAGACAGTCAGAATGTTTTCAGTTTTTTTGGAGTGATGAACTCAATCTAAGCTCTAAGCAGGAAAGCGTTATTGGGGAGAGGGTGTGTGTAAAATTTCACCAAGGAAATGAAAAAGAAATGTCTGAGAAGGTTAGTTTGATAACTGTCTGCAGAAACAAAATTAGCCCTGAAAGGTGTAAAAATAAAACCAAATGAAACTAAAACCATCCACCCTTGCCAAGTATAAAGCCAAGGGTGAGGCAATCTTTCCTTAGCCATGGTGAGAGCTTTCACTTTAAAGTTTTTACCTGGCTGGACCTTCTGTTAAGTTGTGCTTTATTGTTCATATGAGATTGAGGTCAGAAACTCACAAATACAGATGTGTTTTCTGTGTCCAGAGGTGAAAAAACCCAAGTAGATGTGTGTGAATGTGTCCCTGGAGAAAGTAGAGCTCAGTTTGGAGTCAGATAACCTTGGTTTGAATTCTGTTTTTGCTGTTTACTACCTGTGTGACCTTGGACGCATCAGTTCCCTTATATGGACCTCATTTTTCTTACCTGCATAACAAGGGTATCTAACTTCTGACTCTATGATCCTATGAAGACCTGTTTATTTGTAGCTCATGGCATTCAGAAGAACCGATGGGGACAAAATTAAGTAATCACATTTCTACAATTTCTGTGACAGGAGAGGAAGCCGAGAGGAATGGGAAAGAATAATTCATTCAGGAGACCTGGATTTTGGTCCCAGCTCTAGTTGATGCTAACCAAGTATGGATAACTCGCTTCAACTCCTGGGATTCAGTTTTCCAATCTATGCTTCATTGCAGAATCACAGAAATTTTGGGTTGGAACATGCCATATTTCACCATATAATCATTGCAGATTTGATGCCAAATTTTTTTTTGCAGAAAAAGTGAAGGTGGGAAGCTTTTAAAAAATGTGCTGGTATGACTCAAAAATCATTTAATACTAAGTTGCCTTTGGTGCATGGAATACTCATTAATAGATGTTCAAATTGGAAAGATGTAAGTTTTACTATATCATGTGACTTACCACCTGCTCCCCTTGTCCCTACATCTCTTCACTGGGTTGAGTGACAATACCATTAATACTGCAACACTCTAAAACAAACCATGGAAGTGGGCTTTTGGAAATAAGATGACAATGCTTGTGCCCTGAGAATTCTAGGCTCACAATGTATAAGAGATAAATGTATATCCACATGTCACTGGTGACTATATTGCTCCTCTGCTTATCTTTTAAGCAGTAGGATGAACAAAATTATACTATGCAACTCATGTGATGAAAGGTCACAGACCAATTTTTTGGATGGAAAAGGAAAACAGGGCATGATGAAGTTTTTGACGCAACTAGCACCTGTGTAAGAATCTCTCTCTGCAGCTTCATCAGCATGTGCTCATTTGGCCTTTGTTTAGGACAAGACCCCATTGAGTGTTCCATTTATTTTGTCTAACTCAAACAAAACTACTCTCACTTCATGTGTTTTGGAGTGTTTTCACTGTGCAAGCTGTAACTAGATCGTTACAATCGGAGCTTCACACCAGGATGTCAAAGTTAAGAGGGCTAACAAGCACTTTTACTCTTTCAGCAGGTAGGAACAATTGATATTAGTATCTAGTTAGTAAGAAAAATTAAGTAAAATAGGAAGTTACAAAATGATACTCTTTACCCCAAATGAACCCTTCCTTGGTCTGTCTCCTTTAGCCCATTGGTTTTTACTCCCTAATGGCAGCTTTCCTAGTGGCAGCTTCATAGTCACCCAGCATCTCTGTCTCCTACAACATAGTGGAGGACCAGCATATCTTCTCCAATAGTCCCAAGGTCTTTTCCTCGCCCTCGCTGAAGTGAATATGTCTGAAAAAGATGATTTGCAAGCATATTTGGTATTGATTGTCTTGGGCATCAGAATGCTTAATTCTGGGTCTATTCACTATATTGTCTTTCTGTAGTTTTTTAAAAATCTTTTTTTATTGTGAGCTTAATAATCAACAGACACAAGGCTTTCAAAATACAAAGTTCAAGAAGCTTACCATAAGAAACTAAACCTCTGTTACATAGAGTTATTTTTTAAAAAAACACCTTTATAAACACATGAATATAACTTGACAAGTATTAGACCAACATTTTATATCATGTGTCGATGACTTTCTTTCAAATAGCTCAAAGTTTATTTCCTAATTAATCTTTTCTACATTCCTTTGAAATAGGGAAAGGATACCTTTTTCCTGTCCATTTTATGGGTGACAGAATTGAGTCTTCAGTAAATGGGAGGAGGGGTAAGTCATTTATTAAGCATGCTCTATGTACCATGCAGTAGATAGAGCACTCTTCCAGAGTCAGAAGACTCATCTTCCTGAGTTTAAATCTGGCCTCTGATACTTATTAGCTGCGTAATTCTGGGTAAGTCACTTACCCCAGTTTGCCTCAGTTCCTCATCTGTAAAATGAGCTGGAGAAGAAAATAGTAAACTACTCTAGTATCTTTGTCAAGAAAACCCCAAATGAAATCTCAAAGAGTCAGATGACTGAAATGTTTGAACAATTATTAGTTATAAAAATTATTATTGTTGAATTTGAGCATTGAAAGAGATATTAGATATATCATACAGTTTAACTTTGTAATTTATTGATATATTTTGTTTTGATAAAACAGATGTTTCCCAACAAATACCCAAGCAATGATTCTCCCTCCTTTTAAAGTACAGGCCCCCTCAAATTAAGTGAAACTAACAGTGTGATTATTTCCGATAGTTCACATCACTGTCTCCTTTTGTAGTTTATTGATTGTTAACAGGAAGGAGGGACGTGCTTTAACTTTGATAGTACATTAACAATGCCAGTCTTTGTATTTGACCCGTTTTGTTATCTCTTATTATTTACTTTATATTCTTCAGTCATTTTTCATCGTGATCCCTCTAGTTCTATTTCCTTCACTTTGTCTCATTTCCTACATGTCTTTACATATTTCTCTGACTTCTTCACAGTCATCTTTCCTTACTGATGTAGACTGACTAAACCTGGCCACTACCTCCAGAGGGAGGAAAAAGATCAGGTAAACAGAAATAGCTGGCTTGACTGATGAATACATAAGAACAGTTTCTTACAGTAATGGAATTCTACTAATACCTTTGTGCCTCCCTATCTAACTTCTTTGCAGTGATCCAAAGGTTCTGCTTTTCTTTTACCATTATTTGTAGAAAATTCTAATTCCCCTTTCCTTCCAGAGTATAAAATAACACTACTCCCAACTAACAAAGCCTCTTAAATTTAGTCTGTAGTTTCAAAGCTACCATGTGAACTGCTCTACCTCTCAGAAAATGGACAGTTGAGAAACTGGGTGAAATTGAATTATAGCGTCCTTTGCATGTGTGTGTTTGTAATGAGTGGACTGTATCCAGTGGTGTGTTGGAGCCAGCTTGTACTGACTCAAGGGAGTTGACAGTTAAATTTTCATTGTGAACATTTACACATTGGAAATTGGCAAAGGCTACAAATGAGGGGCTTGATTTATTGTTTTGTTGATTGCCTAGACTTAAGAAAGTGACAGAAAAGTTAATAGTACAGATTAAGCTAAAAGCGTATCTGTGAGGAGTTGATTGTTAAACATTTGTCAGCATACCCTAGATTATATCTAATCAACGCTCTCCATAGTTAGACTCAATAAGTGTGAGTCTATTTTCCATAATGACAATCCCTTAATTTTGTAGTTAAGGAAACAGAGACTGAGAGAGATTAAATGAGTTATCCAAGATCACAAAGGTTTTTATGTATAGAGTTAAGACTAGAACCCAGGATCTTTGATTTTCATTTTATTGCTCTTTCCCCTGAAACATTCTTTTTCCTTTGAATGTGAAATGGTCTTCCTCCCTCTCTTTGCTTCTCCCTCTCCTCTCCTTTTCCTATTTGTCTCCCCTTCCTTCCTTTCTTTCCTATTAGAGTTTGCTTGAGTAGATCAAATGTTGACTAGAAATTTCACTGGTACAGGCTCATATACTTGTGTTTATTGTCCCATTGTAAGATTCAAGCTGAGACAGCTGGAAATAGAATGTTAACATGGCATTAGAACTCCTTGGGAGTGGGAACTGTTCTTGCTTTTATTTGTTTTCCCAGTACTTATCACAGTGTCTGGCACATAGTGGGACTTATAAATATTGATTTGATTACTGATGTGTTTCCTCATGCCCCTCTTACTAAATCTGATAATGTGGAGAGAATGCGATGGAATCTATTTTCTTTTTGGTTCTAAAAGTCATGCTTTACACTTTCCAGATTGAGACCATCAGTGCTCTCTGATACATGATGCATTTTAAAGAGCTGTAATGTAGTACATTTTAAAGAGCTAAATACCCTTAATGGGTCTCAAAGAGCAGGCTGGTGGGCACTTCCTTTCTGGCTCTATGTATGTTAGACCCTAAGATTTTTGAGGAGAGATGTAATAAGTTTATAATTTTAACTGAAGGGCCACAAGGGAAGGAATCTTTAGCACAAATTATGTATAATGAGTTGCAACCACAATGTTGATAAAGGTGAAACAAATGATGAACTCAAGGTACATTTTCTCTTTCTTCCACTTAGAATCAGTAAGTAGGAGGAAATCTATCACACACAGAGCCATTTGCTAAACAGGGAGGTCAATTCCTAGATAAAAATCTATGTTTTGCTGGGTGGTTGGCACGCTAGTCTCCTTGTGACAGAAAATAAACAGCAAAGCAATGTGCAAGACATTACAGAGAAACAAAATGAAGGATCAACCATATAAATTATGAAAGAAAAAGCTCCAATAAATTTTACTTGAAATGCTAACGGATGAAATTTTGTAGTCACATAAGAGAAACTTACAAATTGGAGCCCTATTAAGAGGCAGATAATCAATATCTAAATATTACAAATTAGAAAAAGCATTATTTTTATCCTAAAATTGCAGCCAATTACTATTATTCTCACGCCTAGAAAACCCATAATGTGATATAATTGATAGAGTATGGGACTTGGCATCAGGAAGAATGCCAAAGCAGATGTTTCATAGCTGTGTGACCTTTGGTAAGTCACTTAATCCCTATTAACCTCATGCATTTCTCATTTGTAAAATAGAAATTATAACACCTATATTACTTACGCTGCAACTTCATTGTCAGAATTAAATGTATGTTAAGTGCTTAAAAAATCTTAACATGCTATTCTCATTAAACTTAACCAATTTTTAGTAGGTACCCACTATGTACTGAATTAGGTGATGGGTTTACCTAGGTTTAACTCCTAATTCAGACACATTATCTGGGTGACCTTGGGTTAACTACCTAACCTCTCTCCACCTCAGTTTCCTTGTTGGTAAAAAGGAGAGGGTAATAGTATTTTGCAAACTTTCAAGTTGCATAATGATAAAGATGGTTGCTAGGATAATGATGTTTATAAAAATGGGCAAATTATTTTAATTTTTAAGTTAAATTTCATTCTATTTTCAGGTCTGTATTCTCAGTCAATAAACATTTATTAAGCAGCCATTAAGTGCTAGACACTCTGCTAGGCACTGGGGATACAAAAAGAGGCAAAAGACGGCCACTGCTCTCAAGGAACTGGAGGAGGACATGGAATGGAGGAGACAAACATGTACAAACAAGCTATATATACAGAATAAGTAGGAAATAATTAAGAGAGGGAAGACATTAGAATTGAGAGTTTGGGAAAGGCTTCCTGTGGAGAATGGGATTTTAGTTGGGATTTGAAGGAAGGCATGCTTCTCATCTCATATAGTAGTAAGTGCTTATTAGATTTTTTTGGTTGAACTGTTTTGAAGCTTAAACCGATGTTTGTGGTTTTAATATTATTATTCTAATTATGTCTATTTTTAGTCTTACAGCCTTTGTTGGAGTTTAGGAGTAGAAAAATACAGTTATTTGTCTTTTGTTCTTAAAGAGGACCATGACATCAGGGTGGTGATGCCATGACATGCAAATGAATTGGATTAAGTGAGGTAGGGCTGTGCAAAGTCACCAGCTTCACTTAACTAACAGTCCTCCAGCCAGTGGAGAGCTTTCCCCATCTGGGAGGGCAGGTGTGAGCTTTCAAGTAGATTCATATCTGAAAGGGGTGGGTGGGCTCTGCCAGGGAAAATATAGAAGCTACTCCTTTTCCCTTTGAAGTTCCTTAGATCCAACAAAATGATCACACCAGACACTCTCACCTGGGGTTGTTAAATGGATTTTTCAAGGCAGTGAGGAGCAACCCTTAATATATATTTTTGTACCTCAGTTAAAACTATTTGATTCCAAATTCAAATATTATAGTCCTACATGCTCCATTAGAGCAAAAGCAGATGCAACTCAGACTAGAATAGCCTTTTATAGGAGGAAAGATCTTAGAGATCATTTAGGCTAATTTAACTCTTTCATTTTCAATATTGCATGGGGATGAGACTGACCTCCAAACTCTTCCCTCATGTGGGACTGGCTCAATCACGTACCTGCACACATGCTGACAGGTAGAGTTGTCTCCCTAAATGGATGGTCAGGCTTCCACAATTCCCTTTCAGGTTATTAGTGGTAACCTTGATGGAGCTATACATCTACTATCCACAACTTTGACTTCTGAATCCATATCCACCCCCACCCGCACCCCACCATAATGTGTTTCCCATTTAATTAGATTAGCCAAGGTGCCACTACTAAATCTTAAACATAAAACATTTACTAAACAAGAAGGCAAAGCAATCACAACATAACAGTTCACTCATAAACCTGTGTCAAATTTTCCCACTAATGCATTCCGTGTCTGTGGGGTAGTGGGCACACATAGTAGGATTTGAATCTGCAAAAAATAACTGCTGCTGTACCCTTCTTATCAGCCAGCTAGAAAGCTCTGTTGGTTCTGAGTGGCAGAAATGTAAGCTTCCCTTTGATCTAGAATTCCTGGTTTGGTTATTCCTCTGCAGGCTAATCTAGATTCTGGAAGTGAGTGAGACTGCTTTGCACCAGAGCTCTGATCTATACTACTGCTGCTGCTGGCTTCTTGATTCCTAACCCAGATCCTTCTTAAAATTTCAGTGACCTACTACTAGTCTTCTGGTGCCATGTATAAGTCTTGAACCTCCTCTTGCCATGTTCAGTTTTCTCTAGGTTGATGATGGAGTGCTTTATTGGGAGGCATCTTCTCTCTCTCTCTCTCTCTCTCTCTCTCTCTCTCTCTCTTTCTTTCTCTCTGACTCAGTTTTTTGAGTTATTTACTGTCTCAAAATAGTGTCTCCTTGTATAAAATGACTCACATATGTATTAAGGTGAGAAGTCAACATTTACATATCTATCAGATCTATTAAAGATAGGCAAGATACAACTGTATCATAATTACCAACAAATCTGTTAGAGTTTTCCAGTCATCATCCCTGAAGTCCACATGACACTCTCATATAAATGAGCTGCTGTGAAATAAGGAATTTGGCCATCTGTCTTCAGTAAGTCCATTTTCTTTGGAGAAATTGCTGTCTTTCAGGTCTTATCATCATAAGTACTATTCTCTGAGAAATTGCTTTTCTAACAATTTTCTCACACAAATGTACCCTTTTCTTTCCTGACCCTTTTAATAAATAAAAATCTCAAAATAATAAAGCAGCACCATGCATTAATGAAAGTCAAACAGATCATCCTTAACAAGTCTTTATATAACAATCATGCGGAAGAAGTAAGGTTTAGCTGTTTTCTCAAAGAATGACACATCTATCTGCTATTGAGTTCCGTTCTGCCCTGATATTAAGTAGGGTGATCACTGTCCCCATAACTAGTCAGGGTGACTTTTGCCCTAACTAAAATGTCCTTCTAAATGTACTAAGGTGTAGATGGATCACTCTTCTTCCCCCTTCCACTTCAATCCCGCACACTCCCACTCTCGAGCACTCACTTCTCAGTTTGCTCCTTTGAAGTAATGAGGCACATTTTGAGAATCGGAGGAATATACAAAGCTCAACAATTACAATAGATTACACTCAGGGATGTGCTGGTAAATGGTTATCAAAACAATGCATATATGATGCATTTTTCAGTTCAATCTGAATTATTGACATTTTTCTCATCACTTTTCTAAGTCTAGACAATCAACAAAACAATCATTTCAGTTCTGATTCATAGCATTTGCTGAGTGTTGAGGTATAAATATTCTCACTGAAAATTTAGTAATCAGCTCTCATTAGCTGGTTCAAACTGGCTCCAGCACACCTTTGATTACACTTAAAATGAAGACATCCCCAAAGAGATGTAAAACATTACCATGAATTTATACTCTGATATTAACACCTAGTGTCCAATAGATAGGTTGGAGTGGGGGAAGCAGAGAGAGCTACACAGCTGAAGTGGAAAAAAATAATTTCAAAGGAGAGCTGGCAGTGGGGAAGTGAGAGGATTAAAACAGCAAGTGGTAGTGGGAATTGAGTGAACCACATTGACTCCATCTTTTGACTCAATTCTGGAACTAATTCAGTTCCTTTTCTATTCAATTGTGGGTCTACACCAGGGGTGGGAAACCCCTGAACTCACTAAGTCCAAGTTTTATAGAACAAATCCTTTTATTAAGGGAATTTGTTCTGTGAAGTTTGGATTCAGTCAAAGGGCCTCACTTAAGGACCTAGAAGGCCACATGTGGGCTCAGGTTCCCCACCCCTGGTCTAGTCCAATTTTTGTCTTGGGAGAAAACTTTATTCAATTGTGGGAATTAAGAGAAAACCTTATTGCATTGTTTGAATCAAGCCCTGTGCTGTTGAGAAGCTGAACCACCTCTGCCTGCTGATATAAGACCTGTAAATACCTGGGTTATGCTGGTCAGTTCCAAAGATTGATGAAAGTATTTTTTTCACAATTGTACAACTCAAGCAACCCATATGTGTTGTCTGAAAACTGACCCCCTACTGGTTAATCAATTATTGCATCTATGTTCCTTTGATTGAATGCAGACACCTGGGGGGAGTGAGATACCTCTTTTTATTTTTTTTCCTGATTTCAGGAAATTGTACCTATTCACTCTCCTTCTCATAGCTTGTAAAATCCCTAATCTTTCCTCCAATTAGAAATCAGATTATTTAATTTTATATCTTGGTTAATAGTTTTCTTTTAATTAATTTAATTTAATTAATTAGTCTTATTTGACTAATTGTTTTTTATGTATCAGAACCTGTTTTTCCTGCAGGAGAGGTCCAGTGCTAAAGTTGAGGGGCTTAGAACCAACTTATGCCAATATAATTGGCAATATATTGTTTAATAAACCATTATGCTCAGAAGTCTGAACTTTTGTTTCCTCGGTCATTTCATCTTTCACTAACCACAGCTTCTGGTGAGCTAGCCAGGTCAAGTCAGGACTCTTAGCCCTGAACTGACAACCTTCCAGAAGAGCTCCCTGGAGCACTCCAATTAACCTCTCACCAGAGAACTTTTATAGAATAATGCCTCTGATCTGCTTTCTGTTCTTGATCCCTATTGCTTCCAAGCTAAGGTAAAGTTTAGGTTTATATTTAGGATTTAGGTTAAGTTTCAGAATAGGTTTTATTAGGTTCTCCTCCAGGAGAGGAAAATAAAAGATTTAGGTTAAGAATTAGGTTTTCCATTAGGAGAAGGGTCTCCCAAAGAGGGGGATTTAAGGCTTAATTTGGGTTAAACCAAGGACTAGGTTTTCCCCCAGGAGAGGGGTACCCTAGAAGAATGGAGTTTCAGGTTAGGATTAGGATTAAGGTTAAATTTTAGTGAAGGATTAGGCTTTCCCCAGGGAAAGGTTTATGGGTTCCAGTGGTAGCTAAATAGTACTGGGTTTCCCCTTGAATAAACTTTTGGTAATATGGGATGGGGATCCTCTCAATAATTATGGGAATGACTAAACAACACATAGTTAAATTACATGACATCTGGTATGAATCTGCAAGATTTGTTTTGGTAATTTGTAAGCTCGTAATTTGTTTCAGACCCAATTTGGCTTTTATCATTATGTCAAATTGTGAAATAAAATAAGGCTAGCCATTAAAAAACTTCATTCTGATCAGATAAACTTTTGGTTTTGCTGGACAGCTTTAAGTGATAGTTTCTGTCTAACTCCCCCTCAAGAAATTTCTTCTTTATATCCTGTCCTTCCTATTCTTCTTTATCCTCTTATATGTATGTCTTACTATTTTATCTGTCTTTATGTCTTTGCAAAGTGCAAGAAAATCTTTGTCTTATGCTATATTTGGTGTTGTTTGTACATTTTACTACCTTGAAAGATTTCTAAAAGGAAAATGAAACCAGCCAGAAAGAACTGCTAAAAAGTTGCAGCCAAAGAGTTTATAATGGGAAAGATGAATGAAGTTTCACACTTAAGGCAGTTATTCCAACAAGCCAGAATAACTCTCACTTTAGGCTTTCAGTGGGAGATTAGGTTACAAGAAAAAACAAAACAAATCCTTCAAGATACTTTATCTCTGTCATTTTAGTCCTGATCCTATTGTAATCACAGAGAAAAACTCAAATAATCAAAGAAAGAAAACTTTATCCTGATTTGTAGAGCTACTAAAACA
This sequence comes from Potorous gilbertii, assembly GCA_028658325.1. NCBI lineage: Eukaryota > Metazoa > Chordata > Mammalia > Diprotodontia > Potoroidae > Potorous > Potorous gilbertii. The sequence continues at coordinate 381,012,391 of CM053770.1, read as the reverse complement.
TCTTAGTAGATTTTTGAGAATTAAAGATTACTCATTAAGGAATCTGGAGATTAATAATTTTAAGATTGCAGAGAACTCCTGGCACTTTGAGTAATTCCAAGAACTCACTCCTTTCTGAAACATGTTAGTGAGTTTTGGGGTACCATTCTGTAGGATTTGTTTCAAGGAAAAGCAAAAATTAAATTATATAAAAGTTTTAGGCATAAAAAGCACTTAAATAATTTCCCCTCCCCCACTGATAGACCTATTATTGTTGTGTAATAAAGTCAGATAGTTTGAAAATAATCCTAGAGTGTAGAAAAAAATAGGTGTGAAACTTGCAGTTTAAATTTACATGGTATTTAACCCTTATTTAACCACAAAAAACCAAAATATTGTTTAAGTCAGGGAGCAACTTAAATATCAGCAAATTTTAAGGAATGGAAGTTGTTCAGTCATTTCTTAGTCAGACCCATTTTGGGGTTTCCTTGGAAAAGATAATAGGGTAGTTTTCCATTTCCTTCTCCAGCTCATTTTACAGATGATGAATTGAGGCAAAGAGTTAAGGGACTTGCCCAGAGTCACACAGCTTGTAAGTATCTGAGGTCAAATTTGAACTCAGGAAGGTGAATCTTCCTTATTCCAGGATTGGTGCTTTAGCCACTGTACCCTCTACTTGCCTTTAAGGAATGGAAAAAGTGATTTAAAGAGGGGGATTTCTTTTTGCCCAACAAACCAGCTCAGAAATCCCCTATGACTCCCCTAGCTCAGTCCTCTCTGACTCAGTTAATCCCTTTCTTCTCAGATCAGTTTCCACATAGAGGTGCTAGACAACAACAACAACAAATTCTGGAAAAATGCATGGAGCAGGGAAACCTCAATTACATCCCAGTCTCCAAAATTTATTCACAGTGTGATCTTAAGCAAGTTATCTTATCTCTCTTTGCCTCAGTTTCTTTATCTATAAAGAGGAAAGTAATACTAGTACCCACCTCTTAGGGTTGTTGATATAGTGAAAGTGAAGTGCTTAACAGTGATTGGCATATGGCAAGCACTATGTAAATGTTGACTATCACTATTATTTCTTTAATTGAATGTAATTACATGCTGGGTTTTAGATGTGATTAGTATAGAATGCCAAAAGTAATAAGATTAATGATTTTCTACATAAAATAATCTGGAAATGCATTCAACTAATTTGGCATCATCTGACTGGTAATGTTTTGTTTCATGTTTCAAATACATGATATTGTGTATGTTATTGTATTTCTAAATTCTCTTATACTGTAAAATCATTGCATCAGAAATGCTGCTAAAAAGAAACTTAAAAAAAAATCCAGTCAGATTATGAATGGAATTTTTAAAAGAATGAGATAAAAACTAGACATTTGAAAACTTAATATTTAATTTTATTTTAAAACAGACAATAATAATAGTAAGTTGTCATTTGAAAAATGTTGACTATCACAAAAATTATGAAAATATTTGGAGTATTTTAAAGATGTAACTTCAATACATTAATATCAGTCAACCATTAAGTATTTTCGGAAACAACAGAATGTGGTTGGTTTTAATTTATAAGTAAAGGGTAAATGAAATGGAACTGTTGGGGAAACATGAGAAATTAATAATATTTAATCCGTAAGCTGTGGTTAGTGAACGTTTGCTATTGGAGGTAAAAACTCTCGAGACTATAATTTACTATTATTTTGAGTTTTAATCAACAAGGATGATTGTCTGAATTGTCATGAAGTCAATAGAAGAAAATGGCATATGCTGCAATCTGACAACTACTGTAGATGGATGTCTGTCCCTCAGAAAGGTTGAGACAGTGACCTCGGTGTAGCCTAAGGTAAGAGTTTCTTGGCTCAGTTTCCCCATTGTGCTATCTCCTTTCTAAACATAAAGTTTCCCCACCTGGTTAATTCTGAGACTGGCTTTTGATACTCTATCACTACATGACTGATTGACAGATTTGACTTGTGCTTGGAATCTAATTTGATTTATATCTTTGCTTCCTCAGTTATTTCATTTTCACATGCCATAAAAGAAGGAAGAAAAAGATAGATTGAAGGTTCCAAAGATGAATTCCATAGCTATACCCTTCATGACTGAGCTTGCTGGAAGTATGACTGTTAGGTAAATAGAGCATCACTGTTCCAGGGTGCTTAAAGATGGAATACAAAAATGGTATTACAGAACCAAAAGGCAAAGTTGAAATCCTGAAAGCAACCATGACATTACTATTTATTAGAAACAATAAATGATCCTGGTAGTTGTTCTGACTCAAATATTGACCTTGTGACTTTTTTTTGACATAGAAATAGAAAATTCCATTTTTATTGAATGGGTCAGGATTGAATTTTTTTTCAACAAGAATTGATGATATGACAAGAACAAGAGGTAGCATGTGAATAGCCTGTTTCTCTGGTAATCTGGGTGAAAGCAGGAGAATGTTAGCAAGGTCCCCTGCACTCTGGTGTATCCCCTATGGTAAACTCATTTGAAGGTATGGGCAAGAGGCACATAGAATGGCAGAAATGGATAATTGTGACCCAAACCATTGAACCAAACATCTACGTTAATGAAGTCTCATATCTCTTTGAATACTTGAATTGAGCAAGATGATATCATTCTGACTTTGGTAGATTCTAGAAGTTGATAGACATTATGTGATCCTGGGCCATTACTAGTCATCTTGATTCTTGTCTTGTCACTGGAGTCTGATGACTCTGGAGGAAAGAATAGGACACAGCTCTGCCTCACCAAAATCCAATTCACATGCAAGTGAAGACACCACCCTTCTTATGTCATTATTGTCAAAGGATGAACATGAACAACAATCTGTTAGCAGCTACTGCCTTGGGGACCCAACTCCTTGCTTGAGATGGGACAATGCTGTTATTTCTTTTTCTCCTCCTCCTTCTTCTTTCTTCTTCTTCTTCTTCTTCTTCTTCTTCTTCTTCTTCTTCTTCTTCTTCTTCTTCTTCTTCTTCTTCTTCTTCCTTCTTCTTCTTCTTCTTCTTCTTCTTCTTCTTCTTCTTCTTCTTCTTCTTCTTCTTCTTCTTCTTCTTCTTCTTCTTCTTCTTCTTCTTCTTCTTCTTCTTCTTCTTCTTCTTCTTCT
>CM053770.1:380991381-381008788 GCA_028658325.1 Potorous gilbertii | reverse complement strand
GGCTCCAGCCCACTCTGGGAGTCTCTGGCCAAGCTGCCTCAGCCTCTGCAGCCGAGCTGCCTCTGCCTCTGGCCGAGCTGCCTCAGCCTCTGCCGCAGTGGCCGCTTCCCAGGGGGTCCGAGTCCCGGAGATCCCCCGCTCCCCTCTCAGCCCGTCTCTCTCACTGACCTGTGCGTCTGTGGGTGGTGGGACCTTCGCGGCCGCCCGGCGATTCAGGTCCCTGCCGCCTGCTGGGCTCTGCTCGCTCCTCTCAGTGCCGCGTGGCCGGAGCGGGAGAGGGGAGCGCTCGGCAGGACAGGACTCCGCTCCCGTGTCCGGGGGACCTTTGCGGTTGGTTCTTCAGGGCTCTCTGCAACGCAAATCTCCTTCACTGTGTTGCTGCGCGGCCTCGACTGCTCCAGAATTTGTCGGGAGTTCTTTTTACAGGAAATCTATGGGCTGTGGGTTCGGACCTAGCATAGGTGAGTCTTTCTACTCCACCATCTTGGCTCCACCCCCCTGCTTCTTTTTTTTCAGAAGTGGAGGAGTAGCCTCTATCATATTCCTTTTAGCTTAGAACACAGTAGCTTAAACTTAAGTTCTTTTAATGGGAAAGGTAGGTCTTTATATATATACATATATATATGTATATATATATATATATATGTATATATATAAGTTTCAGACTCAGAGAAAAAACAAAACCAAACAATCCAGTTACTTTTTCTCATAAGGAGAAGAATCTGTCATGTCCCAGTCTTTGAACCTATTTTGTTACTACTCATCAGGAGCCACAACTTTATCTCAAGAGTCTATCTTCAGTCAATTCTAATTTTCTTTTTTTTTATCATAAACTTCATTTCAAATAGTCATAAACCAAATGCGCACACATTTAATAAAGAGATTCATTAATAAGGGCATATTCCTCTAGTACCACTAGAGGTCTAACCCACCCAGGCCCTCTTATCCTGGGTCATGTTTTGCCTTAGGTCCTCCATCAACAACTCACTCAACATGCTTAAGGCCTCAAGAATATCTGCCTGTGTTATTGGCCTCTCTGGGCTATTTTAGACCCTTGAGTGAATCTACTTGCAGAGTAATAGCCAGTAAATCAGGAAGGCCTTTTTTTCAAATGTTCTTGGTACATTGGTCAAACAGGGACATTTAAGATACTCTGAGAGCAGAGATTTCTCCTGGCCCAATCTTATCCCACAAACTATCTAACACTCTTGGGATAACTTCTATCAAGGGCATTTTCAAGGCAACTTTACTCACTCTCTGGATTGGTTCATGGGCCACAGTAAAATAAATGGAAATGGTGGATATAAGGCCAAGCAAAGTAGAACTGTTTGCTGTTCTTGTCATACTAAAAGTGCCTCTGAATAATGTGATTAAGGAGGATGTTTCCCACTCAATGATGGGACTGGGAAGATTTGTAGGAAGATCTGTATCTTTTGATAATGAGGCACTGGATCTTGAGGAATGTGGTGACCTCTGACTCTAAAAAGTGTATAAAGAACTCTGAGATGTGGTTTTATTTTGGGGCTTAGTTTTTGGAAGTGTTTGTTTCTCCAGACAAGGACTCTGGGAAGCCACTAAGGAGCTCCCCAGCTTTGTCTTCCATTTCTGGTAACTATAGTCAGACTGTTGGACCTATCTGTTGAATTGTGATGTATGTATGGATTATGGTCAGACAGAGGAAGTCATGTCTGTTGATCTTTGATTTCTCTGTATTTTCTTTGAAGTTCAGAGTGCTAACTCCTCTGAACTAGGTGAATGATATATGTGCTTGGTTAAAGGAATGATACATGTTCTTGATTAAAGTGATTGTTATCCCCTTGAAAACTGCCTTTCCTTTTATGAATGCAGATCTAAGAACCTTGTGTATGTTGGGGTGTTTACTATTACAGTGGGTGGTCTTCTTGGAGAAAAGCAGGCCTATGGGTTATGGAGTCAGATGGTCAGAAGCAAGCTGTTGTCTCATGATCCTTCATAGAGCCCAATGAGTATCCATGAGTCCTGAAAGGAGCTAGAGTTGTCAGGTTCTTGCTACTGGTATTAACACCTTATGTAAGGACAGCACTAGGAAGAGAAGTTCATGTTTAGTCTTGAAGGCACTTCTTGTTATCCTCTTTCCTTGGGAAATTAAAGGACAATTTTTTCCCTTAGAAAACAACTACTCTAATCACTAAAGTTTCTTTGTGGATGTTCAAAGTTTGCCCACAAAGGGACATGAGTGACTGAGAGTTCAAAAGGGTTTAGACAAACTATGTTCTAGTTGAATATAAAATTCAAACTAGAGGCTATTAGAATTCAAAGTAGAGTTTGTACCAACTTGTATGGCAAATTGTCAAAGTTTATACTCACAAGTACATGTACATGCACATGTGCCCATGCACATGGATATTTTCAGGTGGATCACATGATTCATTTTGCTCAAATTAGGCTAAAATTCAGAAGAAGCCCACTTAGGTGAAGTTAGAATTTACAAGCTCAGGTCTATTTATACAGGTTGATTAAATAGGAACTGATCTAGAAAGGATCAGGATGACAGTAGAGTTTTCCCCAAGCATTCATGGGTTTTGATTCAGCACTGTGACTGTCCATCTTTTAGAGTTTATAGTCTATACATGAATAACCCATCTTTTTTCCTGATCTTATGTTTTCTTACTGAAAAAGCATTCATGAAATACTTGCTATGTACCAAGCCTTGTATCAAATACTAGGGATACAAAAAGAGGCAAAAGGTGACTCTTGTCCTCAGGGAGATTACAGTTTAATGGATTTTATATTATATGACCTATTCTGTTATCTTTTTAAAAAAATTACTACACATTTTTCAATTTCTAGTCCTTACTCTCAAGGAGCTCACTCTCTAAGGGAGGAGACAACATGAATAAGAGAGTTCAGCTTCAAAATGGATAAAAAAGTAAGAAGTCCTGAGTCCAAAGGTAGGATGGATGCTACAGACCAGAAATCCTTAGTGGTCATTAGTTGGTCAGAAGGCATTGCCCGGGACTTTGAAGGATATGGTAACAAGTTAGATGGCAAAGACTAGAGAACATTAAGACATAGTTAGAGAAAAGATCATAAGGCTTTGCGGTCTTACATCTCATCAGAAAGATTTTAGTTGGTGACTCCCAAATAATTCAAATGTTGCAGTTTCAGACTGGCCAACAAGGATGGTGTTTGGGGGCCCAGGAATCAAGAGAGTATAGTGCCAATGTGATATTCACAGTGCCTATGGCAGTTATGAACATGCCAGCACAGCTCTGAATCGTAGACTCTGCCCATGGAAGACAGAACCAAAACATTTATTCAAACACCAGAAAGTTGAATACCAACACCAGAAAACCAAATCAATCATAACAACAAAGAAACCCATACACAATATCAATGCAGGGGGTACCACTGTCCTCAAGTCTTTCCTCTGTTAAGCTTCCCACAAATCAGTTCCATTAAGCAAATCACAAACAGGCTCCCTTAAACAAAATCACAAACAAGCTCTCCCATTTACACTAATTGCTGTTTGCTCTTTTCCAGCTCTGACTAGTTTGACCAATTTCTTTTTTTTTTTGAAGAGAAAGGTAATTTTATTGATAAAAATAAGGTTGTAAGAAGTATTAGAAAATCTATCTGTATATTTGGGAATTTTAAATTTTTTAAATGATCAATGTGTGTTTTACTTTTTAAAATTAAACTAAATTAAGTTTTTAAAGATTAAATTAAACTTTAATTTTTAAAAAATTAAATTTGAATTTAATTTAAAATTAAATTAAACTTTAAATTAAATTTTAATTTGTTTTCAGCTTTTAACAATCAGTTCCCTAAGTCTTAAATTTTCTCCCCCTTCCTCCCCCTTCCCTCCCTGAGATCGCATGCAAGCTTATATGGGTTCTACACATACATTCTTATTAAACACATTTTCACATTAGTCCTGTTAAAGAGAAGAATTAAAATGAATGGGAGAAACCATAAGAAAAACCAAAACAAAACATAACACAAGAGGAAATAGTCTGCTTCATTCTGAGTTCTAATTCCATAGTTCTTTCTCTGGATGTGAATGGCATTTTGCCTTGAGTCCTTTGGAAATATTTTATGTCCTTGCATTTGTGTGAAGGGCTGGGTCAATTAGAAACAGTCCTTGCACACTGTGAATGTTACTGTGTATAATATTCTCCTGGTTCTGCTGATTTCACTCAGCATCAGTTCATCTAAGTCCTTTCAGGTCTCTCTGAAGTCTTCCTGTTCATCATTTCTTGTGGCACAATAGTATTCCATTACATTCATATATCACAACTTGTTCAGTCATTCTCCAATTGATGGGTATCCCTTTGGTTTCCAGTTCTTGGCCACCACAAAGAGAGCTGCTATAAATACTTTTGTACATGTGGGACGTTTTCCCATTTTTACTATCTCTTGAGGATACAGTCCTAGAAGCAGTATTGCTGTTTCAAAGGGTATGCATATTTTTGTAGCCCTTTGGGCATAGTTCCAGATTGCTTTCCAGAATGGTTGGATCAGCTCACAGCTCCATCAACAATGAATTAGTGTTTCAACTATTCTACATCTTCTCTAACATTTATCATCTTTCTGTTTTGTCATGTTAGCCAGTCTGATAGGTGTGATGTGGTATATCAGAGTTGTTTTATTTGCATCTCTCTAATCAATAGTGATTTAGAGCATTTTTTCTTAAGACTATAGATAGCTTTAATTTCTTCCTCTGAAAACTACCTGTTCATATCCTTTGACCATTTATTAAGTGGGGATAGTCTGACTAATTTCCTCCCAACTCTGCTCCAGTTGTACCTTTTCCTATTCCATCCTTCCTGCTCTACCCCTTCCTGTTCCATCTGTTCAGCAAGCTACTTCCACCACAGGCTTCATGTAACTCAAACTCATGTGACTTAGACTTCCATGGGACTTAAGCAGGTCACAGAGGCATATTAGTGGGATGGGAAAGATTTTCCCATTCCATTCAAAATACATTAACAATATGGAGATGAACAAATGAAAGGGACTTTCCTTATGCCACATTTTCAAACAGGTGATCATTGGAAATATGCTACAACCTTATCCACCATGCTCTTTGGACAGTCTGAGTTTGACTCCTTGAAGATAGCACTGTTCTAAGATTTGTAACTATATGACATCACTGGAAGAACATTTTTGGTAAAAAGATTGTATGTGTGTATGTGTATGTCTTTAACTAAGGAATGTTAAAAGCACTGAATATTTCCCCCAATATAGTCCAACCCTCTTTTTCCTAGTTAATTCTTGGCCCAATTCTTGTTCACCTGTAGTATCTCTACCAGTTATATGTATTGCCTAATGACCCAAATATCAATGGAAATTATGCTTATGCCCATGGAGACTGCTGAACCTCTCTCTCTCCTGAACAGAAACCAGGTCAGAACATAAAAACTAACCTGCACAGATTGATGCTTTAAACAACTTCCAGAAATGACAATGAGAATTTATATGACAGACTTTAAAATTTTTAGCATGGTAGCTATTTGACCCATGAATACAAGCCTCATAAGAAAGCAAAAATTCTGAGGTAAGTTTAATATTTTATTGAAAAATAAATCTTTGATAAATCATACATCCAGGAATTTCATGATACTTTAGTCAGGACCAGGGGTGGAAGAAGAGAACCTCCCTATGGCTGAATCACATGTGAACGTAGGGCAAATGGGGAACTCCCATGACTTTGATGTGGAGGAAAGTATGGGATTGTCTTTACTTCATGGGGAAATTTACTTTGGGAGAACCGAAGTGGGAATCTCCACTGGTAGGCAGAGAAAGTGGGACAAAGGTTAGAAGCTTTTTTTTTTGATCCATGCCTCTTTCATTCCCTTAGCTAGGTACCATTTCCATCAAGGTTAAGGGACAATGAATGAGCAATCAGGCTAACTTATGAGATTTCCATAGCAGCTCTAGCTTGCCTGTAGATTACCGTTACTGGAGCTTCTCCTTCTACAAGTCTCATCCTTAAACTGAAAAGTGAGTAGTAATAATAAAAAAAGTAACAGAACAGATTATATAATGTAAAATCCATTAAATTTTAAGCTCCTTGAGGGCAGGCACTACCTTTTGCCTCTCTTTGTATCCCAGGCATTTAACACATTGCCTGAGATATAGTTGTTGTTCCAGTTGCGTTCAATTCATTATAACACCATTTGGGATTTTCTTGGCAAATACACTGGAAATGTTTGCTATTTCCTTCTCCAGCTAATTTTATGCATGAGGAAACTAAGGCAAACAGGGTTAAGCAATTTGCCCAGGGTCATACAGTTAGTAAGTCTCTGAGGCCAGATTTGAACTCAGGAAGTTGAGTCTTCCTGACTCTAGACCCTGCAATCTATCTACTAAGCCATCTACTTGCTAAGATATAGAAGGCACTTAATAAACATTTATCGATTGATTGAAATATTCAAGATAAAATTCTTTCAAGAAATCAACAAGTAAGTCTGGAGTACTTTGTATGAACCAGGTATTATGCCAAGCACTGGGGAAAAAAAGAAAGCAAAAAAAAAAATCCCTGCCCTCAAATAGCTCACAATCTACTCTATAAAAACAAGATATATCCACAATAAATTGGGAATAATTTCATAGGACCAGCACTAGTATTAAGGGAGGCTTAAAAAAGGCTTCTTGCAGAAGTTAGGATTTTAACAGAGACTTGAAGGAAGCCAGGGAAATCGGGAGGCAGAGATGAGGAGGGAAAGAAGCCCAGGCACCCTGTACATATGCCTGGATCGAGGAGAGGGAGTATCTTGTGGCAGGAACAGCAAGGAGACCAGTGGTACTGGATAACAGTATGTGGAAGGGAGTAAAATGTAAGATTGGAAAGACACGAAGGAGTCAGATTTTGAAGGACTTTAACAGTCAAATAGGATTTTCTATTTATTTTGGGAGGTAATAAGGAGTCACTGGAGTCTTTAGATGTGCTTCTATGTGCTTTAGGAAGATTGCTTTGGTAACTGAATGGAAGGCAGATGGGAAAGACTTGAGTCAGGGAGACCAACCATAAGGATGCTGCAGTAGTCCAGGTGTGCTGTGAAGAAATTCAAGTTGAATAATCAGCGGATAGAATGGAAAAAATGCCACGAGATGAATTGAATTGGACAATAATTATGTTTATTTTTTAATCTCTTGTTTAATAATTATGTTTAAAGAATCAAAGCAATGCTCTAATTCAGAATCACATAGATGATCCACACACGCACACACACACACACACACACACACACACACACACACACACATACACACGAAGGAAGAGGTGAGGGAACAAGTAGATAAATTGAAAAATGATATCCAGGGTATAAAATAATGAATGGAAGTAACACATAAAAGAACAAATGAAGGGGAACAAAGACCAATCAGTGATAAATTAAAGGAAAAAAAACCCAAGATACAAAATTTGAAAAGAAAAAGCAATTAATGATTATATAGGTTCAGGAATAGAATTGGAGAATAGGGCAAGAAACACAAATATTAGGTTAATTAGAATCCCAGAAGATATTTAAAAAGTTAAACATTTTTTCAAGGGTCTAATTAGAGAACTATCTTCGAAGGGGCAAAATTAGGCAATATATCATAAGAATAGAAAATAAACAGAACTCTGGTGTGTAGAAATCCCTTCTTTGATTTACCAAGGCATGTAATTAGAGAATAATTGCAAAATTACAAAGTATTGGGAAGAAATAAAAGAAATTACATTAAAAATCTAATTAGAGTAAGGGTGAATTTTTGAAAACAATAAAGGAAATAATTCAAAACTGAACAAAATGGCTTTAAAAGCAGGATTAAATGACCAGATTACATATCCTGTAAACATGACTACATTGTTTTAAAACAAAAGAAACTGAAAGACAAATAAGAATTGAAAGATTTTATCAACAAAAATACGCAAGTTAAGAGAATCAAGCAAGGAGTAGGGGAAGAATATATGATAGACAGCAAAATAGTGATATGCTTCAAATAGGTTGCTATTTATGGTGAATGCACAAATACTACCATAATGACAGAAAATTATTCATTTAATTTTAACATAAGGACCTAAATTGTTAATGCCAAATGTAATATTGTCTTCTACCCCCTAAATGACCCTGGCAATGTAAGAATATTAGTAGCATAACCAAGAAGATAGTGTCTTTTAGGTTGAACTGGGTCAGACCTTAAGTCCCATCCTAAGATTTTGCCCTGTGGGGAGACCCAGCTCAAGCTGGATCTAGGCCTTTGATGTCCTTGGAATTTATGGTATGAAAGGCAAAACAGCCAGAATAAGTAGTTCTCCTTGCTCAGATTGCTGGAGGTGGCTGGGATCTACTGATCAGGCCTTGCTACCTCATGACCAGGCTTTGCTTGTGATCCGGCTTTGACACCTCCTGCTGCCTCCTCTCCCTTTTAAGGGTATAATAGATTTTTCCGTGGGCTTCTAGTTTAGGAAATCTATGGCACCCTGTTCTTGTATGTGACCCCAGTTTGTGAACTTCTTTATTTTGAATAAAACCACATTTCTTTTCTTTTTCACTTATGTGTTTTGTTCATTTCAGGATGTGACAATACAAATTGTTTTCTACCATTTATCTATCTATTTATCATCTATCAATCCTAGAAAAAGTATAACCATATTTTCTAACCACCAAAGAATCTGAGTTCAAAATATATATTATGATTACTCAAAAAGAGAAAAGAAAATATAATTGCATCTATACTTAATAATTTTCAAAAAAAATTTACAACAGTTGAGAAAGTTATAACAAAATGGTGAGGATACATAAAATGTATCAGCAGCAATCCCAAAGACAAAACTTCTAGTTAAAATAAAAGGTTAAACTTCAGGCAAGTATATGAATTACTATAGACACACCTTATTTCACTAGCTAATTTTTAGAATTGAACTATAAAAGAGTAAGTTGTATTTTGCTTCTGCCAGGATAAAGACAAATAAGAATGAAATATTAGAAAAAAATCAAAATAGTCACTTGCAACTCTGATTTCTCCGATTAAAAGAAAAAAATTACAAAATAAATCAAACTCTGAAGTCTATTAATATAATACCTAAACATACTTCATGCCAAAAAAAGATGTAAGTATACTTAAAGTAGCCAAAATAATAAATTATATTTTCAGACCTATGTATGATTATATCAGGAAAATGGCATTAATGAGCAAAAGTTATAAAACTTCAAAACAGAAACACCCCAACCACTCAATTAAACAATGATAGAGAATGAATAGTATACTGGCTCTAAGACACAGAAAGAATCTGTCTCTGAAACACTGACTGACTGTGTGACCACTGGTGAGTCACTCCAGTTTCCAGTGCTCTAGCCAACTCTCTAAGACTATATATTTGAGAAAAAGAGCTAGTCTGAATTGGTAGGAGTTTTCTTAATCAGGGGCTCCTAATTCTAATGAAACTATAGGTCCTTTCTCCTATTCTTATCCTAAACAATGACTGCATTTAAAGAAGGAATCCAAAAACTACTAAAAGACTATTATTTTAAAAGACAACGATAAAAATCTATAGGATGAATTCAAAGCAATTCTTGGAGGTGAATTTCTCTTATTGAAGTCAATATAATAGGAGAGAAGGAAGGGAAAGCAAGCATGGACTAAGGTCTTCCTGTTTGCTATACACTGTGATAGCAGCCTCTGCTCTCAAAAAAGGTTTAAATTCTAATCAAGGAAGACAATACAGAAAGGAGCTGAAAAGTGGGTGGGAAGGGGGAATTATTATGAAGTCCAGAAAGTCAGTACTGGGTACAGAGGGGAATGAAGGTAGGCTGGCTTGGGCCTCTTCACAAAATGGAGGAAGGCTACAGGAAGAACTCACAAGTGGGAAAAACAGGTAGGCCTTGGAGAGCAATGTTCCATGGAGCAGGCTGCAGGTTTGGTAGGATGTTCCAAGATGAGGAGGCCCCATGCACTGAGAAAAGTTCCAGGAGAGGACAGCATTAGAAGTATGATTTTGAACTCCAGAAAGTTAGGAATAGGGCTGAGAAGGGAAAAAATGAAATTTTGGAGAGAGTTGTTTTCAACTGAGTGATGGAATTCAAAATCAAACTGAAAAGGGTTGAGAAGTGAGCAAAAGGAGGATGTCTAGATAGCTCAGGAATGTAGCTGAGAAGTGAAGGAGAGATATAAACTGGAGATAGAAGGTAGTAGATAAGACTGAAGATTAGAGGGGAGTGGGATGATTGAAGGGGCTTTCGGTTGAAGAACATGGGAAGGGATAGGATCAAGGGTACTGGTAGAGGTGTTGACTTTGGTGAGAAGGGTAACCTCTTCATCAAAGATGGAAGTAAAGGAGAGAATGGAGAATGATATCAAGGGCATGTGAGATAGAGAAGAGGGTGCTTATGACAAATAGACTCCATTCTCTCAGTGAAATATGAGGTAAGGTCTTCCCCTGGGCGGGGATAGTGTAGGAGGCTTAAGGACAGAAATGGAGATTTGGATCATCTGCTGTGGAGAGTGGGATAAAGAATCCATTGAAGGCCCAATTGGGATTAGATACCATAAATTTGTAGTTTTAATCACACAAACACAAAATACATCAAGAACCTTGTTATGGAATACTGCTTTACACAGTCATATTCCAACACATTATAGAGTTTAAATAAAATGATGATTATCTAAAACATATAAATTATCCAAATTGTCACAACAATAAATCAACCTTTCAACGGACAGGTCTTGGTGGAAGAAATTAGGCAGAGCATCTGTAACTACGTTGCAAATAATCTACGTGGTTCATACCGATGGCGTGATTTTTTTGATAAGACTTGATAAGACAAAGTTATTATCATGTTACATAGATGATTGGTAAATATGCAAATGTGGCATGATGAATGAAAAGTCCAAGAGATATAATTTCTGGGTAATTAACAATCATTTTATTAATTATGCCTAGTGAATAATTAATTAAACATGATCAATGGCATTCTTGGCAACCAAAGATGAACCTTGGGAGCATGCTGAAAACTTATATACCCTTGGAAGAGTGGGTAATCCCAAAAGATAGAAATCAGTTGGTTAAAAATTAGTGAGAGAATGAATATTATAGTGAGAGGTGGGCCTTTTCTAATGAGGGACTGGGTACATGATTCTGATAGTCTCACTCATGGACAAAGAAAGATTAATCTCAAGCCAGACCACTCCAACTTCAGGGCAATCTACATAAAAGGATCTATCCTCCTCCCAGTCAATGGTCAATGAATAATGGTGAGTGTAAGAATTCCACAAAGATAAGTTGATCTGGGTTGGGGGAATTCTTTGAACAGGGTCAGAAATACCTTGAGAGACTGGACCTTGAAACTTTGATTGAGGAAACAGAAAGAAAAAAACCCTGGATCCCCCTTGATATTGACTGGTTATTAATATGAGAGAAATAATCATTTCTCTCAATGGAGTTGATTTTACAACCTGGCATTTACTATTTAAAAAATATCTTTGATTTGAGTTACTGCCATAAATCCCTAATTGGACCCCTGTCTCCCATTTCCAAGCCGTCTTCCACTTAGCAGTCAAGTTGATATCCTAAAGCACAGGTCTGACAGCTCCTTTCCTTAAGAAGCACTGGTTACTTCCTCTTGCCTTAGGGGAAAAAAAATACAAATACCTCTGATCTGGCTTCAGCCTATCTCTTTAGATTTATTGTCCTTTACTTACTTCCTTGCACTCTGTATTCTAACAGCAAATGAAGATTTGAACATTGTGGATAAGTTCAGTTACTTTGGCAGTGTACTTTCCAGGGATGTGCACATTGACAATGTGGTTGACACATACATTGCCAGAGTTAACTCAGTGTTTGGGAGGCTCTGAAGAAAAGTATGGGAGAGAAGAGGTGTTAGACTGATTACCAAACTGAAGGTCTACAGAGCTGTTGTGCTGACCTCATTGTTTCACACACCTGTGAAACATGGACAGTCTACCAGCATCATGCCAGGAAACTGAATTTCTTCCATTTGAATTGTCTTAGAAAAATTCTGAAGCTCACCTGGCTGCATAAGGTATCAGACACTGAGGTCCTTGCTCGAACTAAACTGCAAAGCATTCAAACTCTGCTTCACAGTGTGCAAATCTGATAGGTTGGCATGTTGTTTGGATGCAAAATGTACACTTGCCAAAAGGACAAAAGATTTTATGGAGAACTCACACAGGGCAAGTGTTCACATGGTGTTCAGAAGAAGCGATACAAGGATGCTCTCAAAGGTTTCTCTCAAGAACTTTGGAATTGATTGTGTGACATGAAAGATATTGGCACAGGACTGCCCAGTATGGCACGCCCACATCAGAAAAGGTGCTGTGCTCTATGAGCAAAGCAGAATTGGAACAGCTCAAAGGAAACATAGGATGTGTAAATTTAGAGAATCCACTTCAAATGTTCAAATGAACTATTTGTGCCCGACCTGTGGTAGAGCACTTTGAATCTGTATTGGTCTGATCAGCCACAGTGCAATACGTTGAAACTTGACGTTAGTATAGTAATGTCATTTTTGTCCTCTTTGAGAATGAAGGCCAATAACCCTCAACATTCTAACTAAAAGGGCCTACTTACAGTAATCGGTTAACACAAGTGCTAGAACCACCTCAAATCAACTACAGCGAGCTGATTGCTTTCATCTCAGTGCCTGCACTAATAATGCCTTGAAAACCAGCAAATATTATGAATCAGGGCTTGATTTTTTGTCAGGACTTAAGAAAATGGTGGAGAAAATGCTTGAGACTAAACTTAACATTGTATTGTGTGTCTGTTTCCTCCTAGAGAAAGAACCATTTGTAAACATTTACCAGCAAACCTCTGCCTACCAACATTCCATTTTCCATCTCCACACCTTTACACACACTGTCCCTCAAGTTTAGAATGACCCCTTCCTTAATTCTACCCCAGAGAATTCCTAGATTCCCTTGTTTCAACCAACTGTAACTCCATAATGAGACCTAAATGGATCTCTACAGTTGAAATTGCTTTTCCTTGTGAAATTACTTTGTAAATATTTTGCATATGTAGTAATGAACCTAACTAGAAATGCAGATGACTTTTATATGGGCAACTATAAAACTATAATAACTATAAAATTATAAGAAAGGATGTAATTAATAATTAGAGGGATATTCAATGCTCCTGAATTGTTCAGATTAGTAGGGCAAAATGACAGCACTCTCAAAATCAATTTTCCTATTTTACGTAATACCAATCAACATACTGAGAGATTTAGATTTTTTCATAGAATTAGATAAAATCATAATTGAATTTATTTGGAAAACAAACAGGCAAGAATATCAATAGACATGATGAAATAAAAGACTGCTGAAGGTGGCCTTGAATTTCCAGATTTTAAAACATATTAGAGAACTGTCATCATTATGTAGATACATATATATACATATACATATATGAATACTACATCACTATGTAGTATTCCACAAAAACGTTAGAGAACTCGATCATTAAAAAAGGAGAGATTTTTCCAGTTTACCAAACAGATGTGTACCAGAGTAGTGATTGATAAACCCCAGGAATTTTTGCTCATCACACGTTTCTATTTAGAAAGGAAGGCAAGAAAAATGCAATGACCTTGGCTTCTGGGCTTCTTTTTGTTCCTATACTTTTCTCTCTCCCACTCATTTGCATGGGAGATCAAACGAATTTTAGAATTAAAAAACTCGCAGTCCTGAATGTGGAAAACACTGGACAGTTTGCTGGAACGGTGGATTTTGACTACCATTCTGTAAAGATGAACATCTTTGAAAGCCTCAGGGATTCTGATCAATACAAAGGAACCAACCACAGTTCCAAAGGACTTGTGATGAAATATTCTATCCACTTTTAGATGCAGAGATGATGAAGTCAGCAGATTTTTGTTTTGAATGTGGCTAATGTGGGAATTGGGGCAGCTAGGTGGTGAAGTGAATAGAGTGCTAGTTCCATAGACACAAAGATCTGAATTCAAATCCAGCCTCAGATACTCACTAAGTGTGTGACCCTGGAAGATTGACTCAATCTCTGTTTGACACACACAAAAAAAATAAAGCTCCTCCTAGATAACTGCCTTGCTGTGGTGGAGGGACTTACAAAGCTCAGTGAAATTACAAACTTTAAGACAGATGGGTCATAGTGGAGAACTCTAACAAAAAAAGGTGATCCACTGAAGAAGGAAATGTCAAACCATTGCAGTATCTTAGCCAAGAAAATCCTAAATGGGGTCATGAAGAGTTGGACATGATTGAAACAACTGAACAACAACAAGATAGGGGAGAGAGTGGTAATATTGTGAAAAGTTGAGAAATGAAGGGTCCAAAGTAAGGAAGTTTATATTAGGCGGTCTCAATTCTGTCTCACTGGAGTAGGAGGCTCACTCATCAATTCTACTCTTGGAAAATAGGGACATAGTTGGTGCAAAAGGATGCAAGATAAAATTTGTAACTTCTAATATCCAGTTAATTATCAAATCCTGTCAATTCCATCTTTATAAAAGCTTAGAAAGAAATTTTATGAATTAAATAGGGAATTCATTTAGAGTGGAAGAGTTGTTGAGACGCAATAAGGACTAAACATAAATTACCTCCCAGGAATTTGAATCAGTGAATTTAGTGTGACTTTATAACCTTCTACAAGCAACACTCTACAGCCCTAAAGCAGGATGAGGATGTTTATTAGTGGAATTTACTAAGAAATGAGGCTTCCTCCCTGGTGAGCACTGGAATAAGGTCAGGGTACAGAGAAAGCAGGGATTCTTCACTTTTTCTATGTCATGGACTCCTGTGACTTCTGGTGACACATTTGATCCCCATTTCAGATGAACAAATAAAATAAATAAGATTATAAAGGAAACAAATGATATTGAAATGCAGCTATAAAAAAATTAAAAAGCAAGGTCATGTATCCCAATTTAAGAATCTCTGTATTAAAGTTAGTGAAACATAAAACTATTAACACATTGAGCTCTTGAGAAACTACCATCTATACCTTAACTCCTTTTCTAGACTGTCCAAAAGCTACCCAGGTCTCACAAGATTGTGGATGCTACAACTTCTGCTTTAGAATTTGTTTGAGAGCTAATAAGTCTCACAGAATTTGCATCAAAACTGCTTATTTTTGTTGCTTTTGAGATGAATAAGCAGGGTTTAAATAGTTCTGGGATAGTGCCTTCTTTGGGCTGGCAGCTGCTGCAGGCTGTTACAGCTTTCATCCATAAACATTTCATTTTTATTGTAACATGCACTGCTTCAAGCAAGCATAGAGTCCTCAAGCAAAATTCCCAAGACCAAATTGTGATTAACCTTACTTTTTGTTATGACTGATAAATGGCATCTATGTTGTGATTACTGCAGTTGCTTTATAAATTTTCAAGTTTCATCCTGCTCATCAAGAGGTGGATTACTAGCATTTGAAGGTGGGCAGGTGAAGTCTTCTTACTCCAAAAGATACAGTCAGAACTCTCTAAATAGAAGCATTGAGACAGGTGAAAAGCTGGGCTAATAAATTCAAGAAAATATATAGAAAATTGTCCTTAAGGTAATCTCCAAAGGATAGAACTTGATTAGTATTTTATTTATATATGGATATATAAAATTTCATCTTTTATAAATACAAGAGCAAAAAATTTTTAATATGCATTTAACAATTTTACCTTTCTCCCTGTAATCAAGGATAGAGCTTGAAAGCTAAGTCTCTAATCCTAGAAGCCCCAAATTCAAGGTTTCTGAATAAAGGGATAACTAATCACATACCTGGGGCTGCTACGTGGTATATAGAGTGCCTGACTAGCAATCAGGAGGACCAGAGTTCAAATCTGACCTTACACATTTACTAGTGGTGTGACTCTGGGCAAGTTACCCCTGTTTTACCTCAGTTTCCTCAACTGTAAAATGAGTTGGAGAAGGAAATGACAAACTACTCTAGTATGTTTGCCAAGAAAATCCTAAATGGGATCATGGAGAGTCAGATATGAGTGAAATGACTTAACAACAAAATTAACAAAACTAAATACCTGGGATAAAAGTTACAAAGTCTCCTAAGCCTAACTCAATATTTTTTTCAAAGGGATTAATTAATGAACACTATTCCTACAGAAGGAAAGTCCTTTGAGCAGGAACTGTTAATATTTTTGTCTTCTTATCCCCTTGCCTAGACCTGTTCTTGGCACTAGTGGGTGCTTAATAAATGCTTGTTGATTGATAGCAACGATAGTGGTAGACTCATAAAACTATTGGATCATCAGAGTTTTTTATGATACTGTTTAATGATCTTGAGGTCCTAATTAGCACCTCCTGGATATGTTGACTTGACACTAGTTTTAAAATGAGTACAGCCAAGGTGAAAATTGAGGACACAGTTACAAATGTAAAATGAACATCAAAAGAAGTGAGCTGTTAACAATTTTTTTAAAAAGTCCACTTGTAAGAAAAATTATTTTGAAACCTGGTATGATATAATAATGAAAATAATTATTAGTATCATTTACCTAGTGTTTTAAGCATATTCAAAATGTCAGGTGGCTAGGGGATAGGAGAGAGACATAACTGTTGCTAACCATTTGACATAAAGATTTAACCACTAGATCTTCACTGGGGTTGAGCTTGGGGTTATGCACAGTCGTAAATTTAAAGAGGGAGGAAATATGCATTGGTTTCTACTTTACTGAAAATATAAAGGCCAAGAGCAGAGGCAAAAAGTTTACTGGTGGCATGGTAGGGAGAGGAAGGTATGATGAGATCAGTAGCGGCTACTACCGATAACTACAATCATGGATTAGGCAAAGGCAGAAGCCTCTACAAAAGCTAGTTACTCTTAAGTTTTCCTGCCTTAAACAAAGTCCAGACATCCCTACCCTTATTATAGCTCTGATCTGATTATGCCAGCCATGTACTTTTTTATAGCTTTCTTCTATAGCTAAGCTTGAGAAAAAAGGATTGGGAGGAACTATTTATGGATCTGAGAACCATTGCAGTGACATGCTAAAATTGACTCAAACAACAAATATAGGAGTTAAGGATTGAAGAACTCATTGCATTCTGAAAAAGAGGTAGCTATTTTTGTGACCTTTGGCATAGCAGCTAACCCTTTTGATTTGCAATCACATTTCTTTTTTTCATTTCCTCATGAGAACTTTTATGTGGTAAATTATTTGACCTTAAACTCTTCAAAAAATGTATATACATACATACATATATATATATATATACACACACATACACATATATTTGTAAAAAAACTATATCTAGTGTTATTAATAGTATTTACTGTCTCAGGCTTGTTTGAAACTGGTAAATAAAAGCAAATATTTTCTTTCTTTTTTTTAAAATAAATTTATTTATTTAAGTTTTTACATTCATTTTCACAAGATTTTGGGTTCCAAAATATTCTCCCCATTTGTCCCCTCCCCCCTCCCCAATACACTGAGCA
>CM053770.1:380954355-380990881 GCA_028658325.1 Potorous gilbertii | reverse complement strand
GATATTTCACATTCTCTTCCATTTTGTCATTCTTTTGGTTTTGTTTTGTGATTTCTTGGTTTCTCAGAAAGTCATTAGCCTCCATCTGTTCCATTCTAATTTTGAGAGAACTATTTTCTTCAGTGACCTTTTGCACCTCTTTTTCCACTTGGCTAATTGTGCTTTTGAAAGCATTTTTCTCCTCATTGGCTTTTTGAACCTCTTTTGCCAATTGAGTTAGCCTATTTTTCAAGGTGTTATTCTCTTCAGCATTTTTTTGGGTCTCCTTTATTAAGGTATTGACCCGTTTTTCATGCTTTTCTTGCCTCTCTCTCATTTCTCTTCCCAGTTTTTCCTCCACCTGTCTAACTTGATTTTCAAAATCCTTTTGGAGTTCTTCCATGGCCTGAGCCCATGGAATATCTATTTCAGATGTTTTGGATACAGAGGCCTTGACTCTTATGTCTTTACTTGATGGCAAGCAGTTTTCTTCCTTGTCAGAGAGGAAGATTGGAATCATTTTTTCACCAAGAAAATAACTTTCTATGGTCTTATTTTTTTCCCCTTTTCTGGACATTTTCCCAGCCAGTTACTTGCCTTCTGAGAGTCCTCTCCACCCCCTGGCCTAGGTCCACCCAGCTAGTGCTTGGGGTCTGAGATTCAAATGCTGCTCCCCAGCCTCAGGGCTTTTGGCTGCAGGCCTGGCTGCTATTCAGGGTAAGATTAAATCAGGTTCTCAGGTGGGGGCAGGGCCGCCTCCCAGGCTCAGTTCCCTCAGGGGGTTTATACAGAGACCTTTTGTAATGGAGGTGCTGCAGAGCTCCTGCCTGCTCTGGGAGCCTCTGGCCACCGCCGCCTCAGCCGCTGCCTCTGGAGGGGGCCTGAGTTATGGAGACACTCTGCTCCCTTCTCAGCCCATCTCTCTCACTGACCTGTACGTCTGTGGGTGGAGGGACCTTTGTGTCTGCTGAAGATTCCATCCCTGAAGCCTGCTTGGATGTGCTCCTCTCAGTGCCGCGTGGCCAGGACAGGGCAAGGCTGGGCTCCACTCCCATCCAGTGCGCGATGGACTTTTGTGATCAGTTTTTCAGGGCTCTCTGGAATGGAAATCTCCTTCACTGTGTTGCTGCGCGGCTTCCACTGTTCCAGAATTTGTTGGGAGTTCTTTTTAGAGGAAATCCATGGGCTGTGGGTTCGGAGCTACCATAAGTGAGTCTTTCTACTCCACCATCTTGGCTCTACCCCCAGAAGCAAATATTTTCTAAGGAGAGTTCATTGCATACTTACATGCAGTTTTCCCTACTGTTTCTGATAGCAAAAATAGTGTGCATTGAAAAGAAAAGATGTGGATTTCATAATATTTTATTTCCCTTCCTTAGCCTTCTCTGTAATATCTTTGAATTTAGACTTTAATTTTTTACAAATGTATATTCACAGACAGACATACTCATACATGGGGGAGAGAGAGAGAGAGAGAGAGAGAGAGAGAGAATAATGAAGGAGATTTATTCAACCAATGCCCTTCAGAAAAGTTTAGTGATTTAACAACAGATTCATATTGTTATTCATCTTATGTTTTTGGTGAAGAACAATGACATTATAAGGATGATGTCTTGACTTGAGCATGAATTGGATTTGAGTGGGACAGAACTGTGCAAAGTCAGTCTTACTCTCTCCATCAGTCATCGAAATCCAGGGCAAGACAAAAGTCAAGATGGCTGGTGACTGCTCAGGATGCAGTGGATGATGTTGATCTTTCTAAATCAAGGTCATTTCCCAAGCTTCAGTTTGTTTGAGGCAACACCCATTCAGCGACTAAGAGATAGGCAAGAACTGAGATAAGATATGAACTAATTTACCATCACAATTATCAATCTGGGAGGGGAAGATCCTTACAGATTCTTACCAGAACAGAAAACAACTGGTATTTATATTCATTCTAAACCCTCAGAACCTAAACCATGAGCCACAGAGGCTTGGACTGAGGGCTATTATTGGTAACAGACCCATAGCTAGTAAATAGCAAAGTTAAAATTAAAACCCAGATCTTTTAATTCCCAATTCAGTTTTTATTGCCCCCAATATTGCTCAAAGCAACCCTTTATTTTCTTTGGTCTTCCCTTTTGACAATGTAGATTTTACAAAGCCCTCCTGCCTTTTGCTATCTTTATCATAAATTGACAACCTTTCATTCTTAACTTTGTGCTAGAAATGTAAATTTAGGTGGAAGAAGAAGAGTTATTGAGGTAAGGGGAAAACCAGTAGAGTGAGGTGATCTTGATTCCAAGAGAGGGGAATAGAAGCTCATAGGAAACCGATTTGTGCTTCAGAGATGTTAAAGAACTTTAAGAAGGCACCTGAATTTGGCAGTTAGGTTTTAGTTGACTTCTGAGGGAGTAATTTCAGTTGAGATGGAAGCAGATTAAAAATTAGTGGTGGAGGGTGGGGAAGAGGGTGGCCATGAACTTGAGACATCAGATATAGGAAACTTTTCAAGTTGAGCAGTGAAAGGGATAAATTGACAAATGCATGAAAATCATCTAGAAGAAAGATAGGTGATTTGACATAGTGGACAAATAGCCACGGGCAAAAGTGCTTACAACAGACCATCCTTAATATAAATGTTTACTCTACTTAGGAAAGGCATTTTCTAGAATAGTGGTTATACATGCTAATAAACAATAACTGATGATGAGAACAATAAACATATTGGCTTAGCCTCACTACTACAGGTAGAAACTTAAATATCAGTAGCATATTGAATCATGAGTTAGGTCACAGTAGTTAAGTAAGGCACTAGCTAATGAAAAAAGACCACCCAAGATAGCATCCACAGAAAATACACCTCCATATCAGTCAGTAAGACTTTTCCTTTTTTCCTTGTTTCTCTTTTCAAATCACTGCCCCTTCTCTCCTCCTCCCCTCCCCTCAAAACCCCAGTCAGTCTTCTACCTGAATTTTGCTTTGTTTTGTTTTGTTTTCTTCAAGGACATATATTAATTTTTACTCTGTAGGAAAACAGGACAAAATCTTTTGTTTAATAATCCCTGCTCACTCTCAATAGTATTTGGCTTCATGGCAAATGATAACAATAAAGAAATGATGCCTGGCACTTTTCATCACTCTTCAGTGCTAGAGATGCTAAACGCTATAATCATTTTTTGCATGACAACTTAAAGAGACCAGTGTTTGCTGATGGACAGCTTTCTGCAGAGCATAATGTGATTGCCGAAATGCTGTTTGTCTTCATGTCTTTTCATTACTATCATTTTCAGTACAATTCTATTGCTTTTTACTAGCTTTCATTTCATTTCTCCATCTGTAGAGGGGCTCAGGTATATGAGTTTTCTACTGACATCCATTTACTGAGAATCATACATCCACAGTAATGACACTAAGAAAGTCACAGCATTGCAAGAGACATCAGCTTTTATATTAAAATCTAAAAGGGGAATATTGCAGTCCACTAATTTCGGTTGTGTGATTTGGGAGGCAGGTTATGAAGTAAAGTGAATGGTAATTGAAATAATAGAACTGTTTTTGGTAGAGTTATTTGAAAACAATAATAAAGCCATTTTTGAATAACTTTCTTCCAGAGGGTTTATTTTCCTTTAATTTTGAAGATTTTATTGATATATTTTGTTTTTGCATTAAAAACATTTCCAGATTACTACATCAATGCAAAAGTTCTTTTGCAACAAGAGCAGAACTCCCTTTTCCACAGCGCTCCCTTGCTCTTCTAGATTTCTTTACTTTTGTTGATGGGATATTCTTGATCCTTCCTTAAGGCCAGCAAGAGGGGAATACTAGATTGGTGAATTTTAGGCACTCTGTGGGAGGGGGAAGGTTGGTAAATGATTCAATTTCTTTTTGACATTTATGTGAAATTCTGTTAATATGCATTTTTGTGATATAACTGAATTGTTAGATTCCCAGTGAATGTTGGTTAAGAAATCTCTCTCTTAAACTTTCCAATTTTATTTAGCATTAAGGCATATAGTAGGAGCTTAACAAATGCTTTATGAGTAATGAACAAGCAATGCTCTGCAGAAAACTGTCCGTCAGCAAACACTGGCTTCTTTAAGTTGTTATGCAAAAAAAAAGAAGACAAGTGTTTACCATCTCTAGCACTGAAGAGAGATGAAAAGTGCCAAGTATTATTATTTGTCCCAGGTGCAGCAGACATCTAGGAGTTCCCCTGACTTTGACCTGATCTTTCTTACCTCTATGTAGGACACCTATGCTTAAGGCAAATCCCCCCCTCATCTTCGCATTTTGAAATCCTCTCCCTTCTTGGTCTGGATCAGACATAATACCCTTCAAGAAGACTCCCTGATTCCCCTACTGGAAGTGAATCTAACCTCCTCATATTTTCTTGACTGTAATCTGCCTTTTGCCCCATCACAGCCTACTTTGTAGCATATATATTTGTGTACATGCTATATTCCTCCTGTTACATTGGATAAAGATGAGTCCAAAGCCTGAAAGGCTAAGAATGTAGCTAGGTAGGACACACAATAACCTTGCCCCTGGGATTAATTTTTTTTTTTTGGTGAAGGCTTGAATTATTTTGTGGAAGTGCTGCAAAGCAATGTTTAGTCCTCAAAGATCTGCAGAGGATCAGACCCAGACATCTTTGTAAGGTTTCTATAGGAAAGCTTCCTTCAAATGAGTTTGATGATAGAAAATGTCCAACTGGGAATTAAATTTGGTTCCAGAAGAAACTGTTAAATCTTTAATAGGAAGGGGTATAGGATAGAAAGTTAAGTCCAAGAAATGATATTTGAAGAATAGAATTTAGCCTACTTAGCTGGAAATGTCCCTATATCATCTTCTAAAGCTATTGTGACCTGGGGAAAAGGATCTCCTTCTGGGGTAGAATAACCACGTGAAAGAAAGAGACATCACTCCTTGAAGAAAAAAAATGCTAAGAAAGTTTTCCTAGGGTGATGACTGGGTGTATTGAAGTTTTCTGTCTTTTTCTCTAAGAAAGTACAGGGGAGAATTCTGCAAAGTTTTAAACTGAAAGAGATCACTCTTCCTATAGAGATGATATAGCACTTCAACTAGTTATCCCAGATGAAGCCAGAGACTGGAAACAGAGAGAGGCTACTTAATCATTTGCCCAGTGGAGCAATGACCAGCAGTAACTACCAGCCTAGTGAAGTGATGTGGAGAAGCAGTCATGAGAGACCAGTAGGGAGCAATGTCCAGAAAAGTTGGCAAGAACCATGTATCCAGAGGGAGAATACCTATCTAGTGAGGCTCCATACCACATGAAACCAGAAAGGGGCAAATTGACATTAACAGAAGACTTAGGGAGCCTTAGGAGTTGGCATATGAGTTACCCTTGTACACTTGTAGCCTTGTCAAATATATCCCCTATGCATATGCTTACACATGAGTTTTCCTTAAGTGTGTCCATTCTTTCGACTGATGCTATATATATTTGTGAATGTGTGCCCCATGTTTATGGGGGAAATGTTTGATTGCTATGTAAACATAGTAATAAACATAGTAGTAAAAATACTACACTATTTCATTTAATGTTTTTCTTCAATCTAATTGTTTCCTTTGGTTGACTAATAAAGGTGAAGACATCAGTGGCAGCTCATGAGCTACAGTTTTGCATGGAAGCAGACTCACAGAGAATACCTTGAGGCCGGTGTAGCAGCTAAGAGGGTACCCTCAGGTACCCCTTTACTATGCCACATTGTGATGATGTACTTGAGGGTAGGGACTATGTTGTTCATCTTTTTACCTCAAGCGTTGAACATGGTGCCTAGCACATGACAGGTATTTAACAAGTGTTTGTTGAAATGAATTGAAGGATATAATTTAGAAAAGACAGAAAAATGAATGAGAAGAATTGCCATTCTGGATCTGATTTTAAAGAATAAGGAATTAATTGTTGAAATAGAAATGATGAAACCCTTATTTAGGGGGTGAAGTGACCACTCTTATGACTCATGATGAGTAAGGCAAAGAAAGTTGGGTATAATATGACTCTCACCCTAGGGTTTAGGAGAAGAGATTTCAAAAAATACAGAGAAAATGCTATCTGTGTATAAGCAAAAGGTCTAAAGTTTTATAGGGAAAGTCAGTCCAGGAAAGACTGTAATTCCTCAAAATGAAATACCAAAAATGCAAAAACAGTCAGAGCCATTTAGAGGAAACGAAGGAGTTAACTGAAAACAACAGTAGATATTCACAAGGAACTCATTCATCAACTTAGATTTTTTAAAAAGAGGTATATGAAAGACAAAAAAAGGCAAATACAGGAGGAAGAATTAGAAAATAAACCTTACTATGGCATGTTCCTACTAGTATTGTATCAGGCACCATAAAAAAGAATGAGCTCAGGCAGATGAGGAATTCCAAGAATGACAGAAAGACATTTTGTTAGCTTTATTGAGGGAATGATCAAGATGAAAGTAGGGATAGTATTACTGTTTGGTTGTTTAAGACTATCATAATAGGCAGCAGAGAGAAGACAGAACTACTCATGCCTTCTGTTACTTCATTTTTCCTGCCATAGGGAATGATCATTGGACTTGAAAAGATTGAGTAAAACAGTGGCTAATGAGGAGCTGAAAATCAAGACAAATAAAGCAGATACTGAAGTCACTTAGCTACTTTTAATGAATGCAAGTCGTTAGGTACAAATAAACTAAATCTCAGAATATTAAATGTCTGGTGGATGTGATGGATAAAGTCACCATCTCCACATGGAGGGGAGTTGTGGGACTAGAGAAGGACAGCCAGTGCCTCCCATTTAAGAGTCAGTGCCTTTGTAGGATCCATAGCCCATTTTTCTGTCAGTAGTGGTCATGGCTTCTGAAGCTGTCACTGTCCTCAGCAGAATATCTTTCTAGATGTATCTGTAGGAGCTTCCTCTGTTGTTGGCCACTACCATTCCATCAGTGACTACTACTGGCTTCAATAGATTCTGCTATCACCTCTTTTCCCTAGAAATCAGGTCAGGTGCTTAATAGAATTTCCCTACATTTTTCATCCTATGAAATAGATGATGGTAAAGGCTCCAATTATCTTCATGCTAGTGTCTTTGCTTAGTTGCATCACAAGCTTGTTGCTGTTCAGTTATGTCTGACTCTTTGTGACCCTATTTGGGTTTTCTTGCCAAAGATACTGGAATAGTTTGCCATTTCCTTCTCCAGCTCATTTTACAGATGAGGAAACTGAGGCAAACAAGGTTAATTGACTTTCCCATGGTTACACAACAGTAGTATCTGAGGCCAAATTTGAACTCAGGAAGATGCATCTTCTTGACTCTAGGCCCAGCACTTACCTTCTGTGCCACCTAGCTACATCTCATGAGCACCATAAAACAAAATGGCCAATATGAAGTGATTTTCTTGTTGTTTTTCAACATATGAAAAAGACCACTATGCCATCTCCTTTATTTACCTCTTTGTGAAGGTGTGTTATAAGAGTGGTACAAGCAAAGTGCTTAAAATATGTAGAAAAAATTACTTCTACTTAAGGATATACAAGAAAACATCATAAAGAAGGTCTCATTTAAGTTAGGCCATGAAGGCAAGTTAAAGATCTTATTGACAGAGATGGAGCACAGAGTTTGAAAGAGACCAGGCAGAGGTTAGCACAGGGAACAGGGCAGAGTCAAGAAAGAGGGAATTGGGTTTGTGGAATGGCAAGTTGCTCAGTTGGGTTGGAATTTTGGTCTAAAGTTAGTTGGGGAAGAAAACAAAAACTATTGACACAAAAGAAGTTTGTGGATTATTTTAATTCCTATTCTCTCTATTTCCATTGTCTTGCATTATGATGTGCTACTGTCATGATCTGAGATCAATGCACCTACTCAAGTCATTAAGTCAATTCAGTGCAGTTCAATGCCTTTGAACAATATTTAGTAAACTCCTAAGAAGGACTGCATTAAGAGCTGAATAAGATATAAAGGTCAGTGAGACTCCCTTCTTTCCTTCACGACACTTAAAGTTTAGTAGGAATACCCATACAAATAATTATGAAAAAAGAAAACAAAGTCCTACCCAATGTACAAGCAAGGAAGGGTTATTTTGGTCTGGGGAAACCAGGAACAGTCTCATGAAAGAGAAAATATTTAGGTGAATCTTGAAGACTTTAAGATATTCAACAGAAGGCAATGAGTTACAGGGTATTTTCATGTGTAAGGAATGGTGTTAGCAAAGGAATGGAGGCAGGGTGGCATATGCCTTTTCTGTAGGATGGCAAGTGCCCCAGTTTTCCTGTAGTTTTTGTTGTCTGTCCTTCTGAAAGAGGACCACAACATCATGGAAGTGATGCCAAAACATGCAAGTGAATTGAATTTAAGTGAGGGAGGGCTATGCAAAGTCACCAGCCTCACTTTTTCTTCCACAGCAATTTGGGTCCAGAGGCAAGATGTAGATCAGGATGACTGGAGACTGTCCCTGATGCAGTGAAAACAGATGAAACTTAAACCATCATTATGAAATGTGGGCTCAATTAACACTGATTGGTAGATATTTCTCTACTATACCATTAAAAAATTAGATAAGTGATGTGAACCACACCACAGTGGTCTATCCAGCCAGTGAAGTAGAAAGCTAGTAGAGTGACTATGGTTTTAGGGTGGAGAAGTCCACATGAAAAGACTTGATTCTGTGATGCTGATCTTGTCTAGTGATCACAGACAGAGTTGATAAAATATGGGAGAAGTCTGAGACAATATTGCAAAGTTCGGTTGTTTCCTAATTGTAAATGCCCTTGAAAGCCAGGCTAAAGACTTTATACTTCACCTAGTTGACACTAAAAAATTGCTGAATGGTTTAAATCTGTGGACCAGTGCAGTGGAAAAAATTAATTTGGCAAATATGTGTTTATTTAAGCCAAAATTTTAAAAAGTTTTTATTCATGTTTTTGGTTTTACATTAGATTTGGTTTTGCATTAATTTCCCTGTGTATCCCTCCTCCCCCTTCTCCTAGAATTTCATCCCATATGTTGAATACTTTTATTATGAAAAAAAGAAAAAGGAAGAACAAGGAAAAAATCCAGGAGAACGGATAAATAAATCATTAAAATATGACATTATATGTAATGTTCTACAAACCTGGACCAGTTCTTTAAAGCAGGAAGTAGACTTCTCAAGTCTCTTTTAGCAGCCTAACTGGTATTCTGTAATTTTGTAATATTCATTTTTGATTATTTTGTGGCTGTTTTTTCTATTTACATTGTTGTAGTCATGTGTATGTGTGTATATCTATCTATCTATCCATCATCTATCTATCTTTGTGTCTCATTTTATATCATTTTATGTAAGTATATGCTTTTATGTATTCATCATATTTATCATTTCTTATAGGACAATAATATTCCATTATATTCCTGTACCATAATTGGTTTAGCAACTGTCCAACTGAGGGACAACTATTTTGTTTTCAATTTTTTTGTTTCCACAAAAATTGCTGCAATATTGGGGCATGAATGTAACTGAATGTTACTGTGCTATAAAAAGAATGGATATGATGAATACAGAGACTTATATGAAGACTTACAAGAACTCACGTAGAGTGAAGTAAACAGCCAAGAAAATGATGTGCACATTGACAACAATGTAAATGAAAAGAACAGCCAAAAACAATGGGATATAAATGATTCAGACTTTAAAAGAACTAGAAGGACTCCAAAGAAGAAATATGAAAAGACAACTCCCCCCACTTTTTTGTAAAGGTTGAAAGCTCACTGATGTGAAAAATTGCACATATTTTCAGATTTTATTGATGCTCTCATCAATTTTGTTGATGTTTCTCTTTAATCATTTGCCTACTGGTGCTACAGTTGGCAATGTCCAGCAGTACATATTTTAAAATATTCTTCATTATATGGGCTCATTTTCTGGGAGGAATGAAGAGGAAGGGCAGGGAGAAATTTAGACAAAAGGTGGGAAATCACCTGAAGGTGATTTGAAGGTGACATCAAGGTTTGGACTACAAGTCATTTTAGAGAAGTCAGTTGTGACTTCTTAATAGTCATGTTAATGTTAACCCTAATAATTCATTTTAAGGCACCATTTAGATCTGCATGTTTTGTTTGTATTCTCTGAACTGATTGCAATTTTATTACATCATAGTCTATAAAAGTTACTTTAATATCGCTGCCATTTTGACACTTATTTGTAATATCTCTGCGTCTTATTATGTGGTGATGATCAAAATATAATATAATTGTTAGTAGTCTCATTCAGAAGATACCATAAATAATTTGTTCTAATTTCTCCAAAAATTTGTTCAATTCTATATTTCATTTAGCTTTGACATAAATTTGTCTTTTTTTAAATTATCTATACTTTTCTCTAATTCAGTTAATTTTTCTTTTGTGAATTTAGTTTTCATGGCATTTGGAGCATAAGAGTTTAATACTGATAACAGTTTGCTGTTTGTCGTTCCTTTCATTATAAAAGAATTTACTTTGTAAATCTATGCTAATTTGGCAATTTTTGGTTTTATTTCACATAATAGTATGATAGCAATATCTGCTTTTTCAGATTCACTAAAATAAAATTTTATTCTAACTTCTCATTTCATTCTGTGTATGTCTGCTTTTGATCTGTGTTTCTTGTAAAGAAAAGATTATGAAATTTTGTTTTCTCACCCAATTTGTCATTCTTTTGTTCATTCATTCATTCTTATAGGTGAGTATTTATACTCATAGTTTTGAGTTGATATTTTCCATTTATTTCTCTACTATTGCTTTTTCTGTGTTAGAGATTTTTTTGTTTCCATTCCTCTATTAACACATTGCTTTTTTCATTTTCCACAGGCTGTTTTCTGCTGATCTCCCAACCTCCTTTCATTTGTTAAATCTTTTGCTAGTTTTGCCACTTTATTCAATTTATTGATTTCTTTTAAACTTAATCTAATTATTCCCCTCTTTCTCCTTTTCCCTCCATTCAGCTAAATGGTTAATTAAAATACCCCCTTCTTTCTTACACTGTAACTTGTTTTGTTTATTATTTTTTTGGCTGCTCTATAATCTTTTCATAAGAAAGAATTTTTAAAACTTGTTCTTTTCACTAATTTCCTTCCTTTTTTAAACTTTTATTCTTTATTTCATGGTCTTTAAACTTATTTAATCTTTTTCTATTCTCTTTGTGTTCCTCATGGAATTAAAATTACCAATTAAATGTACCATGCTTGATTTCTCTTTTCTAAACACTTTCTGTGTAATTGCCTGGTAGACCTTGCCTCCTCATCCCCTTTTCTATTGTATCTCACTCTTAGAAGCATCAGTTCCTGAAGGCCATAAAAATACAAGTATTACTCCATGGGAGAAATTTTCTTGTATCCCAAATCTGCCTTCCTCATAATTACATTCTTTCCAATTTCCTATTAAATGTCCTATCTGAGTCCTTGCTTTCCCACTCATCTACTTTCTTCCAGGAGCTCTTCTTAGAGAAAGTGGAAAAATCATGGTTCTCCATGAAAAATATCTCTCTCCCCCAATGGAAGTATTCTTAGTCTCCTGGTCTTCCACTTTCTGAATCCCCTTTTAAAGCACAATCATGTGCTGTAGTTTAGTCCCAAAAGTTATTGATTTGTCTGTAGGGAGAGTTATGTGGTTTAGTCTATAGGGTTTTATGTCTGCTCTCCACCATAACTTCTTTTTCTTTAAATTCCACCTTTATCCTGGGAAGATTTGTATGAACCAATACCAAGTAAATTAAATAGAACCAGAAGAGTAATTTACACAATAACAATATAAAGACAAACAAATTTGAAAAATTTCAGAGCTGATCAAAGCAGTGACAAAGCATAATTCCAGAGAACTGATCACAAAGCATGCTACTTGCCTCTTAACATAAAAGTGAAGGACTCAGGGCTTAGAATGACACACTTTAAAAATATATAACCAATAGGGGAATTGTTTCTTTCATGACTATGCATATTTATTTTAGATATTTTGTTTTTAGATTTTTTTTCCCCCTTGGGGAATAACTAAAAGGCAAAGAAATAGATTTTTGTTAGTTAAAAAAAGGTGAAATTAAAAAATTGCTTTCACCTCTATTATCTAGTCTATTCTTAAAAGAAATATTGTTGTATTCCTCCTGTTGTTTTTGCTCTTTTAAAAAAAATTGTGTCTTTAATTTTTGAATACTTTTAATTAAGAGTGTCTAGAGAAAGCATAATTTATTTCCTTACTTGTACTTTCTTTTCCAGTTGTATTTATTTATCTTTTATCTGTTGTTTGAGGTGCTTGCAAGTTGAAGAACCTGCTGATACTTATTTTGTGTAGGGATATCTCAAATGACTCTCTAAAGTACCATCTTTTAAATTATTAGGCTATTAGGTTTGCCTAATAATCGTCTGTCATTTTGGCTTTCAGTTTGAGCTTTTTTGCTTTTTAGAATATATTATTCCATCATTGCTATAGTTTTTGGTGGGTACAGTGGTCTTGTGTTATTTGAATGTCCTTTCCTTGGTATGTGAAAGCCTTTCTTCTAGCTACTTGTAGAATTTGTTGTTTGTCATTGGAATTGTGAAATTTAACCACTGTGTCTTGGAGTTTGAAGCATGGAATATTTTTCTTCCTCAAGGAAAGTTTATAGATTCTTCCAAATGGTTCTCTGTTCTGTGTTCAGGAATTCTGGGCAATTTACTTGTATCATTTACTGTATCCTACTGTTCAAGTTTTTTGACTTAGATTCTTTTTGCAAAATTGTGACTATTATTAAATAGTTGACATTATTAATTCTTTAAATATTTATTTATATATATATATCATTTATTAAATAATATAATTATATATAATTATACTATTAAATATAGATAATATTTATTATATAACATTTATATATTTATAATACATAATATTTAAATAATAATTTAAATATTAAATAATTAGTCTCTATCCACCCTGACTTTGAGATCAATGTGTTTTGCTTTTATAAAGATTATGTTTTCTTTTAATTTTATTGCTTTTTCCTTTCTTTTCTTACAACTTGTCCTTTATTTCAATATATTTAAGTTCCCAATTAGTTGTTCTCCTTTTTTTCCTTGTAGAAACATTTACCATTCTGCATATGTTTTTCTATTCCACTCATTATTTTTGAAACAGGACATAAAATTTGTTATTTATTCTCATCAATATAATTTTCTCAAATTTCCTCAAATTTGGATTTCTTTCTTCAACCATAATGGAACATCTTGCTATGGTTCCACATTCTCTTTGGAATCCATAGGACTCTGTTTTGTCAATGCTTGTTCTATTTCTTTTGTCTTACAATACTTATTTAGAGAAATTTTCAATCTTTTTGATACACTATTACTGATCTTCCCTTTTGCTTTTAGTGTTATTTGTCCTTGGGTTCCAAAGAGAACCAATGACATCACAGTTTTGACTTGTCAGTGAATTAGATTTAAGTGAGGCAGAGCTTTTAATAACTTCCTTATTAATCTATCTACTTGTGGTCTAGGATTTTAACTGAATGTTTCCACCTTTTAAAATGTTTGACGATTTTATTCTTTTTTCTTTCTAGTCTCTTACTTTCTGTCTCTTTAGAATGGTGAATTTAGTCTTGCTACAAGACCTCAAAAAAAATCTCTCTGACCCTTCTTTAATGTTGGGGAATTCACTTTTCACTATAACTTCAGGGTGCGCAGTGATAACTAACAATCCAGTTTCATTCAGCTGCAGGGAAAGTATCTACTTGTTTTCTCACTTCTTTTGTTCTCTGGCTGTGCTGATTCAGTTTGATGATTTTTACAATCTTTAGAGAGGGTGGAGTGGGTGTCGTGAACAGTGTTTCCGCCTCCTTTGGATTTTGCCACCTTAAAGGCTTCCCCAGGCTGAGCTGTCACCTCAAGCAGAATGGGATCTATCTTTTCTCTGCTTCCCCTTCCTCTGCATGTGGTTGGGCATTGTTGAGGTTAGTTACTTGTTGCAACTATAAGCTGGAGAAAGAGCAGGAACTACACATACACCATAGAGATTGCAGCAGCAGCAGCAGCAGCTGATGACTATAAGTAGTCTGTGGCATATTTCCAATTATGGCCTAAGTAAGATCTAAGATGAGATCTATTAAATTTAAGCATATTATGCAGTGGAGAGAAAGAACCTAAGCAGGATTTCCCCAGTTACAATGAGTCAACTGTGATCCCAGAACAGAATCCCTATGACATGATAAAAGTATAATAGAAATAGAAGCATAATAGAAATGCAATATATGAAGACTTACATCCAAGTTCTTCTATGATTTGATGATGAAGTGACCTAAAGATATCACTGTCAAAATTTAGGACCAGAAAAAGAGGGCTAGCCAAAGTAATACCTACCAAATGGACAGTTCATAATGCTGCTCCAATAACAATGAGATTGAAAAAGACCTACAGGATCTAATGAGCCATAATTACATACGGGAGAAAGCACAGAGGGACTGCCATCTGCAGCACTGGAGAGAGAAACCACATCAACGAGATCCAAGGTCCACTGGAATGGTGGAGCATGTAATGCACTGAACCCCACAGTCCTTAATATGGCAAATGCAAAGGGAATGTGAAGAGCAGTCTTGACTTCAGAGAGCTTGGAGTTTCATTGCAGAGACCTCTTTTACACACATATGCTCCAATCAGAAAATACATTTGAAAGGCAACATGGTCTAGTGGTGAGAGAGCCAGTTTCACCGTCAGAATTACTTCTGACAAATGTTGGCTGTGAGATTCTGAACAAGACACTTAACTTGTCACTGCCCAGCCAACTGTCTAAGATTATAAGATACCAAGAAGATGGTGATCTGAATCGGTTCAGGAAATTCCTCTATGCTGATGAAATCACAGTACCTGTCCTCTCAAAAGATGTGGAAGGATATGACCTAAAGCTGAAATGAGTAGAAGAAACAGAAAATGCTACAGTAATTCAGAGGAAGAGGACCATTCATGTACGCTAGAATGATTAGGGGAAAACAATGGAGGAGATAGATTTTATGAAGTGGCTATCAATAGAAGGGTTTCGAATGACTTTAGATGAGAGGATGTTTAAAAACATTTTATCAGAGGTATCTAGGTGTTTCAATGTATAGAGCACTGACTTTGGAGTGAGAAAAACCTGAGTTCAAATTCATCCTTAGACACTTGACTCTTAATGTGTGACCTTGGGTGAGTCATAACCCTGATTGACTCAATTTTCCCTGTACCCCAATAACATTTTGTTTTACTTGTTGTAAAATGGGAAGAAAAATAGTCCAACTTTAACTGATTTTTGTTTTGTCATCTTAGGTCATAACAAAATAAATTTTAAAATAATAAAGTAATTTTAATTTTAATAGAAAAAGGTCTGGTAAGGACTAAAGACCTTATTAGGTAAAAACTTAAAAAAACAGTTTTCTTTTTTTTTGATAATTTGATATGTTTGAAAAGCTTTCTTGATTGACTACAATTGGCTGACACTTTATTATTCTAAGGAGACTGCTATTATTGTTAAGCCATTGAAAGGAAAGATTTTAAAGCTTACCTCAGTTGAAAGCCCTTCCAAATGTTCCATGCCACTCCTTCCCTTTCTCTTTCAGATGGAATAAAAATAATTTATTTTAAACAAATTAAACAAAATCTTTTTCCTTTTTTTTCCTTATGGAAGCTTTATGATTTATTCAAGTCTGCATATACCTCGTGAATAAAGCTCTTATATGAGATTATATTAAATTTGCATCAAAACTATCTTTTATCAATTCATTTTTAATTGAGGCTGGCAGCTCCTGTGTTGCTTATGGCTAAATTTCCTTTGCTGAGTTAAATATTTAGAGCATTACAAAAATTCTAGAGAGAATTATAAACACTAAATCTATATTTGAGGAGAATTTGTCTTAGGGAAATATAAGAGGCTATAAAATGAGGTTGCTCTCTTCAAGAGGACTTTGTAAGCTGTGGAAAAGATCAATCTTACTATTAGGGAAGTTTATGTCTTCTTAAAGAATACATTATTCAATTTTTTGTAATAAATCTCTTATTCTAAAATATTGAAAGCCAGATACAATTATGACTTATAGAAAGGGTTGGCATAGGTGTAGTCATCTATGTGGTGCATATTAGCAGCGCTAGGAACCCCTTGCCTCAATACCCTCAAATAACTATTTTACCTGTTTGCCACATTTCAGAATTAGAAAATAGACAGTTTCTTTGTGTTAATCATTTCTCTCTCCTTACTGTTCTTTCAAAAGTAATAGCTTACATTTACATGTCACTTTAAGGATTACAAAAATGTACAACATCTTAAGGTTAACAGGGTAGGTATTACTGTCTTCATTTTACAGATGCAGAAACTGAGTCACAAAGTGAGGAAACTTCCCAGTAGTTATTCATCTAGTGACGGTAAGGGACTCCTGACAACTAGCCTAAAACCATTTGTATTATATTACTATTTGGAATGAAAAGTATTTCTGGGGATGCAGGTAACTTGTGAATAAATAACCAGTAACTTAGTTCTAAAATGCCGATCAGCTCAATTTCTTTCATGATGGGAGATATGAGCAGAACAGAACTAGTTGCCTATTGCAGACTGACTGCTGAAGACAAACTGCCCACCTTACTATATTCCCTTATGTTGTATCTATTCACAGTAATGTCATCGTTTATAGTAATTAATTGATATAATTAATTGCTTATGGCTAAATTTGGAAGGGTCTTGGAAGATCCCTTCAAGAAGCTAGACCTGGAGCTGATTATGGATCAGATCTTGACCTTTGAATTATAAAATTCAGACTCGAAGAAAGTAGGGAAAACCATCAGATCATATAGGTATGACCTAAATAACATTCTTTGTGAATGTGAAGAGGAAGTGATGAGTAGTTTTAAGGACTTAGATCTGGTAGATAGAGTGCTTAAGGAACTGTGGACAGAGGTTTACAATATTGTACAGGAGGCAGCGGCAACAAAAAAAATTCCAAAGAAAAAGAAGAGTAAGAAAGTTAAATGGCTTTCTGATGAGACTTTGAAAATGGCTAAAGAAAGTAGAAAAGCAAAAATAGTGAAAGGGAAAGTTATATCCAACTGATTACAGAATTCCAGAGACCGCGAGGAGAGGTTTTCTTAAATGAGCAAGGCAGAGAAAGAAGAAAACAACAGAATGGGAAAGACAAGAAATGTCTTCAAGAAAATGGAGATATCAAGAGAAATTTTCATACACAAATTGACATGATAATAGACAAAAATGGTAGAGACTTAACGGAAGTAAAAGAAATTAAGACGAGGTGATAAGAGTATACAGAAGAATTATACAAGAATGATCTTAACATTAATGATAACTATGATAGTGTGGTAGATCTAGAGCCAGACTCCTAGAGAATGAAGTTGAGGGCCTTAGGAAGCATTGCTAACAATAAGGCAAGTGGAGGGAATGAAATTCCAGATAAACAATTTAAAATCCTAAAAGATGATGCTGTTAAAGTGCTGCACTCAATATACTGGCATATTTGGAAAGCTCAATAGTGGTCACTGGATTGGAAAAGATCAGTAAAGAAGGGCAATGCCAGAGAAAGTTCAAATTACTGAACAATTGCACTCATCTCACATGCCAGCAAAGCTATATTTAAGATTTTGCAAGGTAGGTTTCAGAAATATACGAATCAAAAATTACCGGAAGAGCAGACTGGTTTTCAAAGAACTGTACCTGAAGGCTATTCTATCCAGGTGATTGACATAAGCCTTCCAGTTTGTGGGGAGAAGTCCCTATTCTTCTCAGAGTACCAGCTGATTAGGCAGTAACTCACCAGATGTAACCAATGAGGCAGATGGAGAAAGTTCTGCCAGTTGGTGCACTCTGGTTTTACCTCAAATGGAGTGAGGAGACATGACTTCTAGCTGACGCTAGTTGTGTGATCATGGGCAAGTCATTTCATACTCTGAGCCTCGGTTTCTGCAACTATAAAATGGGGGTAAAAACACTTTCAGTACTTTCTCTACACTTCGTTAAGAAGAAAGTATTTTGCTAACTTGAAAAAAGTGCAATGTGAATCAATTGTCAAAATTTCTGAGGTTCGTACTCACAGATCAGCTGGTGACCACTCTCTCCTCCTTCTATCAGTGCAAAGAATGAATCAACTCCTTGACACTGCCATATATAGCAGACTTGAAGATGTGTTTCTCTATAGATCAGAGATGTCAGAGCTTTGTTTCACGAGCTTCTGGGAAATTCACTTTAAAAGAGATATTATATTGGTTTTTTTTCCACACTGAAGGACACTTGACTCTCAGGGGAATAAAGCAAGGGTGAGGATTTGGAACTGAATACAGTGGCAGCAAGGTTCAGAAGATTCATAGCCAAAGACTAGGGAGAAATGAACTTCAGAGGGGGAGGCTGCATATAGATTTTAATGGAATTGAGTGAGGGGGAGCCAAGAAAAGAATGGAAGCTAGATGGGGGACTACAGACTGGGTTTTGAGGCAGCAAATGACCGGCCTGAAGCTTCAGAGACCCTGGTGAGATGTATGAGTAGAACAGATTGAAATGTTGCTGAATAGTTTTTCTTTGGCAGATCAGAGATGGCAAAGGGTTCTAATCCTACTCCCCTTGCTCCCTCTCTATGCCTGAGACTTCAGAACTTGACGTCTAAGGATATCATTGTTCTATAAAATTACCTTTCAGATTTCTGTTTAAATTGCTTGAATTTTTGTCTACTTGATAACATTTGACCTATCTTTTCTGTTTTTTGATCTGTATTTCTGTAATTGTGAATAGGTACTTGTAAAAGAGAGGAACAATGATTACATATATGGAAATGCTGAAAAGGACTAAGGTTCAGACCCTAGTCCAAAAGTACTAGGCCTCTTTCTGTCTGGGGATTTGACCCAAATGAGAATGAATGAGATTGATATATTAACAATCTTATAAGCTTCTCAATAGTAGGAAAGATTAAGCAATATGAATATGGACCCTTCACCTTAGACAATATCTGAACGATGAGCAGGTTTAATTGGTGGAAGGAGGCTCAATGAGTAAGACACAAGTGCTTCAAGCAGGTACTCTTCTCACATTGTTTTCTCTCAGCTAATTTAAATGACTCCATCTGCTCCCCATAAAGGCTTGAATAAAACCCAAGGGGTCTTTTGGAGGGAGGAGTTGAAAAGAGTGACCTTGCCCCCACTAAGGAAGAAATCAGTTAAGGGGGAGTGGATAGGATTGTGTTAATCAAAATACCTTAAAGCCTAGAAAATGCTATAGATAAAACTCTCAAATTCTGTGCTTCCCTTTTTGATTATTTCCTTTTCAAGACTGAATTAAACTGATTTTGCTTTTATGAAAATTGTGAGGGGAGGGGTTGTCACATATTGGAAATACCAGTGGGCCTCAAACTTCACTTGGCATCATCTTGCTTAGTCAAATGAGAATTTTAAACTTCAACTTGAGTCGGTGCTAATATCAAAAGAATGGGGCTCAAAATAGACTTCTTAAGAGAGCTGCTCTAGGGAAGGAGCAGCTTTTAGAAACAGTGCAGAAAATTTACTCCTAGGTAAGTAATTTATCTAAAGGTCTAACTTGGGATAAACCATAACCCCTGGAAACCTCTGTAAGGCTAAATGGATAGAGCTTGTCTATTCTAACAGGAAGAGCAGAAAATGGTGAAAGAAGAAAAAAGTCTAAAAGCATTAATCACATAAAAATCAATCAAAAAGACTTCACATAATGGTATGAGCATGTGATTTAGACTCAAACTAGACAAAGGAGAGAATGACTATGACAATTTAGAAATCCATTCGTATGGTATCTCTGCATTCTAATTTGTTTTCTACTATACTTATATGGTGGTTTAATCTTCACATATTGGATATTCTCCAACTGACTACAATGTGTAGTGAAAACTTCCTACAGCTCTACTTAAAATTGTATTTCCCCTGGGCAAGTCAAACCCTGGGCATTTGTTTGTAGCTTAATGCTGCATTAGAGTGTGGAAATAACTCAATATTTTGAACGTGTGTTCCATCATTCCATAATGATAAAAAACAAACTGCTAAGGGGAAGCCAGGCCAATACCTGAAAAAGGATTTTGTTTATAGGGGAGAACCTGCCATGAATTTTCTTTTAATACATCCAGTGTTATCCATTTCCCACATCTGCTCCCTCATTTATGGCACTGAAGCCTTTTGACAGCTTATTGATCCGTAAATTCTTTCCTTTCCATCAGACAAAGAAGACTCTTGCCTGTGTATGGTTCATGTTTCCTGTATGCATGGTACCTGATTGGTGTGAGGTTGCTGCACTGCTGTAGGAAATTAACTATTGAAAATTCAGTTCAGAAAACATTTATTAAGCAAGTTCTTCATAATTCCGTGATAGATGACCAAGCTATTTGGAAACTTGTACCTGTGGGCACTTTTTTCCTGTGGTTTTCTAATCTGGAAAAAAGAAGATAGAAGAGAGGAAGCATGGTATAATATATAAAGTGCTTGGAAGCAGTATGACTTAAGATTCAAATCTTCCTTCTATATGTGGCCATGGGCAAATCACTTACTTGCTCTGAGTTCTATATGTTTAAAATAAAAGGTTTGGTCTAGGTGGCTTTGAGGTCTCCTCCAGCTCTACATCTAGGATCCTCTTTCTGTAACCTTTTTTTTTTTCATTATTGCCTCCTGTCCTATTTCAGGTACTCAGTGTCTTCCTTCTATTTAACCTCTCTCTGATTTCAAAACAGGAAAAAGATCTATCACCTACGATTCAGTTACTGACACTTGTGATTACACCTTATTGGGTATGTGCTAGGTAATGCATTTTCTAACTCAAACCATTTGCATTTTAAATCT
The DNA here is from genome assembly GCA_028658325.1 of Potorous gilbertii. Taxonomy (NCBI): domain Eukaryota; kingdom Metazoa; phylum Chordata; class Mammalia; order Diprotodontia; family Potoroidae; genus Potorous; species Potorous gilbertii. Next base: position 380,970,139 of record CM053770.1, on the reverse strand, counting down.
TTAGCCTCTCTCTGTGGAATGAAAGACTTATTCTCAATTAAAACCATTTTTAATATCAACAAGCAGGGGAGTAATATTTTTAGTCAGGAATTTCATGCTATCATACTAGCTGTCAAGTCAGTCCTGAAGCTAAACCTGATTTAGACATATTAGGAAGGAAGGAAGAAAATAGGTATTTATTAAGCATCTAACTACACGTTAGGTACTAAGCCAAACACTTTATAAATATTATTTTATTTTATCCTCACAATAATCCTGGAAGGTAGGGTTTTTTTTTATTTTACAGTTAAGGGAACTGAAGCAGACAGAGGCTAAATGACTTATGCCACATCAGAAGAGCTAGTCACTGTCTGAGGACAAATTTGAATTCAGGTCTTTACAACTCTAGATCTAGAACTCTATCCACTGTGCTATCCAGCTGCCTTTTAGGGTGGCTGGGAATCTCTCATCCCTTGGAGAGAATATCCTTAGTGGCCAGAAGCTGAGGAGGTTGACTCTTCAATTCTTCTTGGATGTGAAACATACTCTACCTTACATCTTTTCTGCTTGAAGATAGGGTGGTCATATCTTTCTTCCCTTCAGAGATACCTAGATGTTCATTTGATCGTTTTTGTTTTTAAGTTAGCATTTAATGATATTTTTGTATGGCATCCATTTTGTCTAGTGTATTGGAATATATCCCCAGATGCCTGATATGGATTCTGCCTTCTAATAATGATGAAAAAATGTCTTAATAAATCATCTTTTCTTTCAGAATCTCAGAATTTCAGATATGGAAGGGACCTCATTCTCCATGAATCGATCAATTGATTGATCAATCAATCAAAAGCACTAATTAAACACACAGCCCTGGAGTTGCAAAAAAAGAAAAACAATCCTTGTCTTTGAGGAGATTGAATTGTAATGGAAGGACAAGACATAAATAACAAACTAGGTATAAAACATAAATAAAGTAGATGAAAGGTAATACTAAAGGAGAAGGAATAAGCAGCTAGGGAGATGGAATAAAGTCCTATTTCAGAAGGAGAAATTTGAGCTGAGACTTTAGGGAAATTAAGAGGTAGAGATGAAGAGGGAGAACATTCCACTCCTTGACTCCTCACTTTTTCCCTCTCCCCCACTCATCCAATCAGTTGCCAAGTCCTGTCATTTCAAGTTTCATAAAATTGATTATATATGAGAGATATGTGTATCTCTCCCTTGACATTGCCATTCCCATTGTGCAGGCTCTCAAAATCTCAGATCCGTACTATTGCAATAGCCCTACTCCCTCCTCTAGTCCATTGCTCACTCAGCTGTCAAATTAATCCTTTTTTAAATATAGATTTGACCATATCACTCAACTCCTCATTAAACTCCAGTGGCTCCTTGTTAACTGCAGGATTGGATAAAACATCATTTGGTTTTTAAAATCTTTAGTAACCTGGCCACTTTCCACTTTTCTGATCTTATCCCTATTTCTCTGGGCCCTATAAACTGCAGTCTAGGGATGTTAGCCTCCTTGCTGTTCCTAATATGATACCCCATCTCCCAACACCAAGTATTTTCATTGGCTTTCTCCTAGTCTTGGAACTCTCTCCCTCTTTGTCTCTCCCTCCCTGTGTCACTGGTTTCCTTCAAGTATCAGCTAAAATCCTCTCTTCTGCAAGAAGACCTTCCCAATCCTCTTTAAACTCAGTCCTTTCCCTCTGAGATTATCTTCAATATGACCTGAATTGAATTTGTTTGGATATAGTTTGTATGTTGTTTCTTTCATTAGACTATGAGCTCATTGAGGACAGTGACTGTTCCCCCAGCTTTCTTTGTTTCTTGTGCTTAACATGGTGCCTGGCACCATGTAGTAGGTGGTTAATAACAGTTTCTTGACTGACAAAAAAATAGTAAACATGATAATGTAGTTGGATTGTGTGTAGAGGAGACTATGCCTGAAAAGGAATGTATCTATAACATATTCTAAAAGTCTAGTCATTACCTGAAGACCTCCAGTGAGTGGAAACTCATTAATTCCAGAGACAGTTCCTTTTTGTATAGCTTTAAATGCTAAGAATTCTCCTTTATGTCAAGTTTAAAAGTCCCACCTTGCAACTTTCATCCATCCTAGTTCATCCTAATACCTTAGGTTAAAAAAATCCCAAAGTTCCCCACTGTATCTGGGGCCATTATCAATTGTTTTGACCTCTCTTACCACTGTACTCCAAAGACTCTGGAGGAGAGTGAGGCTGATGACTTTGCACAGTCCTGCCTCACTTCAGTTAGGTTGCAAATCCTGACATCAACCTCCAGAGTTCATTGGTTGTCTTCAAGAACAAAGGATCTGTGAGCACCAACTTTCCTTTAAATACTGGAAGACAGCTATCATGTCCCTTTCCCTACTCCTTCCCAAAATCTTCTCTTTCCATGAGATATTTGTTTCCTTAAGTGTTCTTTGACATATATTTTTTTTGGAGAAAACCACAACCGGAATTATAAAACTCATCCAGTAATCTGATTACTAGGAGTATACCCCAAAGATCTAATTAAAAGGAAAATAAAAGAATCGCTATTTGCTCAAGGATATTTATAGTTGTGCTATTTGTAATGGAAATAAAAAGAAAAAAAATTGTTCACCAATTGGAGAATTACTAAACAAACCACAGTTTAGCAATGAAATGGAAGATTATAGAGTCATTAAGAAAAACAGTAATAAATACAAAGAAAAATCAAAAGGCACATGAAATAATGATGCATGAGGAAGAAAGTAGAACTAGAACAGCATACTTGCTGAATATAATTATCCCCAAATTAAAACGTATACATATCTAAATTGCCAATTAAAGAGATAGGAAGGGGATAGAGAGGGAATAGCTGTTATTACTGATTTTTATATATTAGAGTATATTTTTATTATATATAATTTGGAATTTTGTAGTTCAACATAAGTATGAAGTTAAATTTGCACAAAACTTATTTTTTCAAAATTAAAACTTTTATTTTGGTCCATTTATTTGGCTAATTGTGGCTAATATGGTAAATAAGGTTACTTTTTTTTTGCCTCGGCCATTCCACTATGCTAAATGACACTATTTTCTTCAGTGATGCAGTGGATAGAGTGCCAGTGCAGGAGTCAGGAGGACCTGAGTTCAAATCTCACCTCAGACACTTGACACTCACTAGCTGTGTGACCTTGGACAAGTCACTTAACCCAAATTGCCTCATTCTGGGTCATCTTTAGTCATTCTGATAAATATCTGGTCACTGTATTCAGACGGCTCTGGAGAAGTGAGGCTGGTGACCTGCACAGCCCTCCCTCACTCAAAACAAAGTCAAGTACAAGTCATATCATCAATTCTCTGATGGCATGGTCTTCTTTGGCAACAAAGGATGAACAGACATGCTTTATCTTTGAGTCATCTCTAACTTATCCTATATCCCTAGATATAAAAAAATTCATTTCTTATTATATTGCTTCTCTCTGATTGCTTTAAAACTCAAAAATAATGAAAAACACCAGTTCAAATGGAATAGGATATTTTCTGTATCCTTGAAATTCTTGTGTTTCTGATCGATTGGGTCATATGAATTACAGTTTAAAGAGGTCTGGATTAAGAATTAAGGGAGCAGAGTTCTAGTCTTGGTCCTTCTACAAACTGCAGTGTGACCATGGGCAGATCTCTTAACTCCTATAGACCCTCTCATTTCTTCATCTGTAAAATGAAGAGGTGGGAGCTAATAATCTCTTAAAGTTCCTCTCAGCTCTACCAGTCAATTAATCTATGATTCTAAAAGTCTGCTCAGATAATCGCTTGGTTAATCAAACTAATTATGCCAGTTAAAAAGACTGGGAAAAGATACCTTGCGTGAACAAAAAAATGGTCGATTATATAGCCACCATTTTTTTTACTCACTTCTGTTCCTCAGGAGTTCTGCAAAAGAGGAAACTAGATCATGTGCCCCTAACTTTCCAAGGAAAAACTTACAAAGTATTGGATTTGAAGTCAGAGGACTTGTGTTCAAGTCTCTACCCTGCCACTTAGTACTTGTGTCACTTCTGTGGACTGCAGTTTCCTCATCTTTAAAGTGAGGGGTTTGTGTGAGAAGACTTTTAAGGTTTCTTGCAGCTTTAAGTCTGTGATGCTAAATGTGATTTTTGCAGCCCTGTCTTTCCTCTTTTTCTTCTTTCATCTATCTCTGCTGATATTCACAAGATCAACTATACATCCATGACTTGCACATCTTTGGATTGCCTTGCTCTATTCCCTTTTTGTTTTCCTCTAGGTTTCTCTGTACACCAGGGACTCAACCTTTTGTTTTTTTAAGTCATGGATCACTTTGGCAATCTGTGCATGCCTATAGACCCTTTCTCAGAATAATGTTTTTAAAGTTTATAAAACAAATACATAGACTTACCCAGGAAATCAAAGGTTAGTAAACATATAGATGTATTTTTTCCTCATTGGACTTTACACACCCTTCAGAGGCTATGGACCCCAAATTAAGAACCCTTGCTCTATACCTAAGCCTTCCCTGTCATGCATAGACTATCATGTGAGGCCATTTGGTAAATATATATTCTGGTTATGATAGTTCATATGTGGTATCATATAAGTTAGATTTTTTTTTGGCCAGTTTTCTAGTAAAATGCCTCCGTTTTGAGGAATGAACCAACCTGGCCATCTTTGATTTCTAATCAAATTCTCCTGACTTGCCAGACGTGGTCACCATGCCCCAGCTGTCATCTCATCTGGGCACTTTAAAGGCATGGAGATAAGAGATACAGCCATATAAACATTATTAGTGGGGAACAGGGAGTAGTGTATGGCTGGACAACAGAACATGTAGAGGGGAAAAATGTATAAGAAACTTGAAAAGAAAGTGGGAGAATGGGTTGTAAAGAGCTTTAAATAGCAATTAGCAGATTTTACATTTCAGAGGTTTATTGAGTAGGGTGGTAGAATTAGGGTGAAATTGGTTAGATTAGCACTTTAGGAAAATCATTCTTTTGAACTTGGAGGATATATTGGAGTTGAAAAAGACTTGAAGTAGAGAGAAGAATTGAGAAGTTATTGCAATAGTTAAGGGAAGGAGGAAAAGGACAAAGCTAGAATAGTTCTTGGGTGAATATAAAGAAAGAGACATACAAGAGAGAATAGGAGGAAAATGTGACATCTGCCTTGAAGCATTATAAGGGATGCGATGTATAAAAAGGCATCTGACTTGTTCCATGTGACCTCAGGGTCACAAAATCTTAGAGTTGAAATGGACTTTAGAGGCCAGTTAATGTAATCTAAACCTGATCAAGAATCTCATCTTTGACATCACAAACAAGTGATTATTCCATCTCTGTTTGAAGACTTCCAGGAGGGAGAACCTATATCTAACCCCCATCTGTTGCCCCCATGCTCATTTTGCACCTCAGAGATTGATTCATAGTGCCTAAGTTTGTGTTAGCTTTTCTTGGTATGCATTTTCACCTTTAATTCATATCGACTCACTAACCTCTTCCCTTGCCTGTATTCTTTTTTACAGAAACTGTTATGTAGGACTGTCACTCTGATCCTGCACTTGTGAAGTTGATTATCGGAAACTGAGTGCAGAACTTTACATGTTCTGTAAGCTTCATCTTATGACATAGCCCATAATTTTTACTCATAATGGTCTTTTATTTTAGATTCTGTGTTTTAGTCTGGAAAAAACTTTTTTTTTTTCGATGGGGACTAGTTCAACCAACAGGCTATTTCTGCTCAGGAGACGCCCCATCTTCCTTCCTATTCTTTTCATCTGAAGACCCTCATCACTGTAATTTTTCGTGCTGGAAATTTCCACCTCCTTAACTTATTGGCACCAACTATCCATGCCATCAGGGTGGGAAAGCAATCAGACATAGTTGGGTGAGAGCTTGTCTTACTCTCTAAAATATGAGACCCCCTTCTGCATTTCCTCCTGCCCTTTCTGTATTTGTTCATCAAGTTGACCTTTGATGTCCCTTCTAATGCTGTAATTCTGTGACTGGTGATAATAAGGAATAGCACCTGTAGGCTTATGATTAGCTACTTCCATCAAGATCTCATGAAAAACTTTAAAAGAAAACCCTTGAAAGAGCAATCCCTTATTCACTCAGGTTTTATTGTTGAATTTTTTTACTTTCAATCATGGTTTTTCTATATTAGTCATTATGTGCAAAAAGATACACAAAAAAAGAAAAAAAGAAGAGGAAAAATGGTGGGGGTTTTTGGTATCTGGACACTTTCTCTGGAGGTAGATAGCATTTTTCATCATGAGTCCCTTTGGGATTGTCTAGGATCATTGTATCCTGAGAAGAGCCAAGTCTATTAAAGTTGGTCATCGAACAACGTTGCTGTTACTGTGTACAATGTTTTCCTGGTTCTGCTCACTTCACTCAACATCAGCTCATGTAAGTCTTTCCAGGTTTTTCTGAAATCATCCTGCTCATTATTTCTTATAGCACAATAATATTCCATTACAATCATATACCACAACTTGTCCAGCCATTCCCCAATTGATGGGCATCCCCTCCATCTCCAATTCTTAGCTACCACAAAAGAGCTGCTATTTAAATATTTTTGTACAAATAGGTCCTTTTCACTTTTTAAAAAATCTTTTTTGGTTGTAGACCTAGGGTGTTTTGTTGTTATTTGTCCTTCATTCTCATAGAAGAACAATGACAACAGAAAGTGATGTCTTGACTTCAAGTGAATTGGATTTAAGTGAGGTAGAGTTGTGCAAAGTAGCATCACTCTCTCTTCCAGAGTCATCAGAATCCAGTCACAAAACATAGATCATAGCACCAAGACTGGCGATGGCTTCAGATACAGAGGAAGACCTTGACTTTTAAGGTGGGGCAGGGGTGAGGAACCTGTGGCCTTCTAGGTCCTTGGGTGTGGCCTTTTGGCTGAGTCCAAGTTTTACAGAATAAATCCTTTAATTAAGGGTATTTGCTCTGTGAAGTTTAGATTCAGTCAAAAGGCTATGCTTGAAGACTCAGACGGCTGCAAGACTGCAGGTCCCCCACCCCTGAGCTGGGGTCTTCCCTGGGTCTCAGTTTATCTGAGGTAGCTTACATCAAAGTGGATCAAAGGATATGCACAGTTTTATAACCCTTTGGGCACAGTTCTAAATGACTCTCCAGAATGGTTGGATCAGTTCACAATTCCACCAACTGGGCATTAGTGTTCTAATTTTCCCACATCTCCTCCAACATTTATAATTTTCTTTTTTGGTCATATTAACCAATTTGATAGGTGTGAGTTGTACCTCATAGAGTTTTAATTTGCATTTCTCTAATCAATAGTGATTTAGAACATTTTTTTCATGTGACAATAGATCACTGATTTCTTTGTCAGAAAACTGTTCATATTCTTTGACTATAGCGGTTTTACTTTCATTGAAACTATATAAGCACAAGAAAAATGAATACCTAGAAAACTACAGACTTAAAAGATTGAAAACTCATTTTTTTTCTGATTGAATCCTATCTTGCATTCTTTCATTTCACTGATTTTAGGTTAGATGAATTTTCTATGATCAGTTGAAAATGTTTAAAATGATTAAGTTAAAAAGGAATCTGATTTTTAGCTTGAGAATGGAACTCAGTCTACCTCATACCTAAGAATGAATCACTGCTGAAACATAACTAATAGCTTTTGATTAGAGATTTCCAGGGAGGTGGAACTCACTGCTTCCCTAGAGTGCTCATTTCACTCAGGATGGCTTTCATTGCTAGGAAGATTAGTTAGGAAGATACAGAAGTTAGAAAGATGCAGAAAGTCTTAACTTCTTTGTAACTTCTACTTATTCCTTGTTATGTCTTCTGAGGTCAAGCAGACCCAATCTAGTTCCTTTTCACACGATACATTTCATCTACTACTTCTTCTCTCCAGTTTCTTCTCCACTTCCTATTTCTTCAATCAATCTTCATATAATATGAACTTGTCTTTCATCAATACTTCTTCCAAGTAACCTTCATATAATATGAACTTACAGCTCTTTGCCATTCTGTTTGGTTTCTTATAGGCACTCTTCAATTTATCAATATCCTACTTATACTGTAGTCTCCAGAAAATCAACACAGTGAAATGAATAGTGGTATTCCTAGGGCAAATTAGAGCAGGACATCTCTTTTTTCATGCAAACTATCTCAATCCAAAGATTGTATTAGGTTTTTTTCTTTTTTGGCTGCCATAGCACACTTTAACTCATTAAATTTTCAGGTCATTAAAATTAATAGATCTTTTTTTCAGACAAATTGCTCTCTTTCTAGTCATATCTTCCCTATCTTGTACTTACGAATTTGATGTTTTAAGTCCAAATTAAAGCACTGCATTTATCTTTATTAAGCTTCATTTTATTTACTATGCTCACTAGAATTCTTGGTTCCATAATTAACAAATTTATTTTCATACTAAACCTTTTCTTTACCTAATCCTTCCATTTTCTGATACTTACCAAGATGTGGCTCCTTTGTGATGACACTGCATCTCTGAACACACTTTCAAGGACTGGTTGCACTTTCACTCATAGCTCACAACTCATTGGTCATCCTGACTGACCCAGAATATTTCTAGTTCCCTATTACCACTTCTGAAATCTTTCTTTACCCCTCACTCAGGAACATTTTTTTTGAGCTTCCTGCTCTACAAAATGCTGCCCAATCAACATCTTGTTGACCATTATCTATTGAATCCCTAGGATTTTCTCCTTTACTTTTCAATGATTTCAGTGAATAGCACAGATTTTTTTTTCTATCACAACTGCTGTGATCATGCTAGGATGCGTCAGCATATGTATTTATGCTCCCTCAAAGCTCTAATTTCCCAGTTGCTCATCCTAATTAATTTCCACCACATTGTTTTCCACTATTCATCTAAGCATGGAGGTGGTCATACTTTTGATCTTATCACTAAAAACATGCATCATTTCTAAAAGCATAATCTCTTTTCATTTGATTTTTCTTCACACCTAATGGCATCTTTCCCTGTTCTTTGTCTTCACCGTGACCTCTATCTTTTCTATCTCTTCTCCCCACTATTAAGTTCCGGGTTATTTTTTTTCACCAGTTATACTCCCTTCTCTTCCCATTTACTTCTTGGTGAATCAGTTCTACTTTATACTTTCCTTTACTCTTGGGTTCCCTTAGTCCCTTGTCCTATAAATGGTCACACCTTGCCAAATTCTACCATCCTGTTCCTTTTCTCCTGTTCATGTGCTGCTTAATGGAGCTAGATAAAACCATGAAACCATATTGAATAGGTCCACTGCAAATTTATACTCCATAATCTCAATGAACCTTTACTGAAGCGAGACAATTCTTTTATGCCTTCCTAAGTGATTTGCTGTCTCACTTACAACAGCTTCTATTCCAGACCTTTTCATCTCTCTTCAAACCTCCTGCCACATCTTTTCCTCCACCCTCTCAGCTGGTGACCTTGTCTCCTCTTTCATCAAAAGCAAATGGAAGTCTGTTTAAGAGCTCCCTCTCCTCATCTCACATCACACACAACTTTGTTATTTCCTCTTTTACTACAGCTTTTGATGAAAACAGGCCTTTCTCCTTGCCAAGGCAAATTTCTACATGCTCCCTTGATTTCCCATCTTATTGTTTGGTAGATTTCCCCCACTACCTCTCCGAACTTCAGTCTTTCCCTGTTTATTGGCTTCTTCCCTCTTTCCTACAGATGTATCCATATCTCTTCTATCCTTAAAAATACTTTACTCAACCCCACCATCCTCCCTATATATTATCTTTCTTCACTAAACCTTGTGAGAAAACTATCTCCTATTTCTTTCCTTTCATTCACTTCTAAACCTTTTCTATTCTGACTTTCAACTTCAGAATTCAACTGAAATTGTCCTCCCCAAAGTTGCTAATGATCTTTTGTCAAATCTCATGACCTTTCATCAATCTCCATTCCTCATGACTTCTCTGCAACCTTTGGCACTGGAACACTCTGAGCACCATCTCTTTGTAGATACTCTCTCCTCTTAAGGCTTTTATGACACTGCTCTCTGGCGCTCTCCTGGAACCTGTCTGATAACTTCTTAGTCCCTTTTGATGAGTCTTCACCCCTATGACACCCGCTGATTGTGAGTCATTCTTAGGGCTCTATCTTGTATCCTTTTCTCCTCTCCATCTACATTGTCTTTGTAATTTTATTTTAAATTTATGGAATAAAACAAGCATTTCTGTAACATAGTACAAAAAAGATGATTGTGCATGAAATTGCAAATCTTCTATACATAACTTTTATTACTCTCAAATAAACCACACAATTATCATGTAAATTTTCTTTTTTTCTTCTCTCTTTCCCCTCACCCATGCTAGAGATGGATACCATTAGACACAAATAACTATACATATATATGTAAAATATTCCATGCAGTCTTTGATCTGTCCGTTCTTTCTCTAGATGCAGATAGCATCTTTGTATCTCCTTTATAGTTAATTTGGGTATTTATAATAAACAAACTAACTTATTTGCTCAAAGTTATTCTTAAAATAATATTGCTGTTGCTTTACATTGTCATTTGGCTCTTCATTATTTCATGTGTTTTTCTAAAATTATTGAGATCATCATTTCTCATAAAACATTTATATTCCATTACAATCATATACTGCAACCTTTTCAATCATTCTCCAATTAATTTTCTTTTCCCCTAATCATCTTTGGAAATGGACCAACTAGTGTTTTTGCTTGGGCAAGAGTAGTATAGGCAGTTTAATAACTCTTTGGGCCTAATTCCAGATTGCTCTCCAAAGTGGCTGGATCAGTTCACAATTCTACCAGCAATGCATTAGTGTCCTAATTTTTCTTTGTCCTCTCCAACCTTTGCCACTTGCCCCTTCTATCATTGTAGCTAATCTAGTAGGTGTAAAATGATATCTCGAGGTTGTTTTAACTTGCATTTCTCTAATCAATAGTGATTTAGAGCATTTTTATATGACTATAAATTATTTTGATATTTTCATACCTGTGTATATCCTTTGACCATTCATCAATTGGAGAATGACTCATTCTTATAGATTTGACAAAGTTCTTTACATATTTTAGGTATAAGATGTTTATCAGAGAAACTGTTTATAGAAATCCCCCTCTCCCCATTTTCTGCTTTCCTTCTGATATTGACTACATTTATTTTATTTGTACAAAAACAAATTTAATGTAATTGAAATTATCCATTTTTCATCTTACCTTGCTCTCTATCTCTGATTTATTCATAAGTTGCTTGCCTTTCTATAAGTTTGATAAATAATGTTTCATGTTCTGATTTTCTTGTAAAATCTTCATTCATATCTAAGTCTTGATTCATTTTGACCTTACATTGATAGATAGTGTGAGCTATTTGTCCATGCCCAGGTTCTGTCATACTGCTTTCGAGTTTTCCCAACATTTTTTTTTTTTACCAAATAATGAATTCATATCCTAAAATCTCAAGTCTTTACACTTGTCAAATACAAGATTACTATGTTCATTTGCTGCTGTAAATTGTAGGTCTACTTTATTTCATTGCTCTCCTTTCCTGTTTCTTAGTCAGTACCAAATAGTTTTGATAATTACTGCCTTATAATACAGTTTAACATCTGGTAAAACAACTGTCCCTTATACTCTTTTTCATTACTTTTTTTTTGATATTCTTGATTATTTGTTTTTCAAAATGAAATTTGTTATTATTTTTTCTAATTCAATAAAATATTTTTTGGTAATTTATTTGGGATGGCATTGAATATATGAATTAGTTTGAGTAAAATTGTCATTTTTATTATATTGGCCTTGCCTACCCATGAACAGCTAACATCTCTCCAATTATTTAAACCTGATTTTATTTGTGTAAAAAGTTTTTTGTAAAATTTTGTTTGTATAGCTCCTGGGTTTGTTTTGGCAGGTATAATCCCAGGTATTTTATACTTTCTAGAGTTATTTTAAGTGGGGTATTTTTTTTCTTACTATCTCTTCTTGCAGAGTTTTTTTTATGATACATAGAAATGCTGATGATTCATGTGGAGTTCCTTTATATTGTTCTACTTTGCTAAAATTATTAATTGTTTTATTCACTTTTTAGTTGCATTTTTGGGATTTTCCAAGAATAGTATAATATCTGTAAAAAGACATGGCTTTATCACCTCCTTCCCTATTTTTATTACTTCAATTTCTTTTTCTTCTTTTTTGCTATTGTTAGCATTTCCCATACAATATTGAATAATATTGGCACCCTTGTTTCACACCTGATCATACTAAGAAGACCTCTAGTTTATTCCCATTACTAAATATTCTTACTTACTGATCTCATTTGCTCCCATTGGTTCATTTATCATCTCTATGTATATCATTTCCAGATCAATATATTTAGTCCCAGATTCCTAAGCTCCAGTCCTGCACTACCACTTGTCTTTTGGCCATTATGAACTGAATATTCTGCTGGCATTTCAAACTCAGCATGTCTAAAACAGAAATAATTATTCTCTCCCCTCCCCCAATAACCACTCCTCTTTCCAACTTTTCTATTTCTGTCAAGGATACTTTCATTTTCCTGGTCATGAAAATTTATATCTCCAGTATCATCATTGACTCCTCACTGTCACTCATCCCACATTTTCAATCTTTTGCCAAATCATCTATTCTAGCTTTACAGCATTACCTGTATTATCACCTTGCAAGGTATTTTTTCATCATGCTAGATATTCTTCTAAACTTTGTGCTATCTGCAAGTTTGAAAAGTATGTCTTCTTTGTCTTTATGCATATGATTAACAAAAAAATTTGATAACACAGGACCAAAAATAGATTCATAGGACTCTCTACTAGAGGTCTCCTGCCATGTTAACGTTAACTAATTAGTGACTAGTCTTTGAGTCTGGTTATTCATCCATTTGTGAATCCATCTAACTACTCTACCTTCTGTCTCACATCAAATAGCACAACAAGAAAGACATTATCAAATATGTTGATAAGACCTAGGTAAACTTCTTCACATTTCTTTAAACTACCAATCTACAACAAATTAAATTACTCCGGCATGATTTGTTCTTGATAAAACCATGCTAGCTTTTTGTCATCATTGCTTCCTATTTCTACATGTTCACTGACCATCTCTTTATTAATATATTCCGGAATGTGACCAGAAATTCAAGCCAAAAAGCAAAGTACTTTGAAGATTAGGGCTTCAGACAGTTCTAAACATTTTTAGGAGAAAAAAATGCGTTTTGGAAATCTCAAATTATTTTTAGTTATTCTATGAACTATAACCAAACGAGGCAGAATTCTTTCTTTGTTGGCACATCTTATGAAACATACTCTGAATGATATATAGTGATATATTAACTAACACTAAGAACTTCAAATGGCTATCTGACAGACTGCTTTAGGAGTTTTAGAGAAAGAATTTCTTCTATTAGGGATAAGACAGTGGATTTAGAGGGCAGGCATTGAAGAAAGGAGGGATTGGGTTCAAGTTCTACCTCTGACATGTAGTAGGTGTGTGACACAGGCAAGTCACCTGATCTCTCAATGCCTTCAGGTAGCTTGAACATTGGAGTTTTCATACAAGGACTTATTTATATCTGTGAAATCATGGGTCTGGACCCCTATTAACAAGCAGAATCTCATTTTATGCAATGACTGTTTTTCTTATCGTTCATTCTCAAAGAGGAGTGATGACATCATGAGGTGATACTTTGATTTGTCTATGAACTGGATTTGAGTGAGGCAATGAATGTTCAAAATGAAAACAGGTAACAGTTGATTTTTATAGATACAACTCCATTTCTCAGATGATTGAATAATAATATTTGGAAATCTACTTATCCTTCAATATTTCAATGAACTTGTGAGCTCATCGATGTGTTACTCCCTTCAAATGGAGAAGATTACAACCCATTTAGATCAGAGCAAAACACTCCTTTTAAAGCCTCGCTTTTTAGAGGATTCAGAACCTGCAGCCATCTCTTCATTTTCCACCAGCTGCTCTGCTTGGTTTTGACTCTAATATCATCATTCTGTCTTATTGCACACCTCCTTCACCCTCTTTCTGTGTATTGTCTTCCCCCATTATACTGTAAGCTCCTTGTAAGTTTTCTTTCTTTTTCTTTTTTGTATCCCCAGTGCTTAGCACAATGCCTTGCACATAGTAGGCACTTAATAAATGTTTGTTTTATTGAATTTTTGGATTTCATATACATTTTTCATGCTGAAAATTGCTTCACATACTCAATATTTTTAATTCAAACACAATTTCTTATTTAATATTTTCATAGAAATGTATATATGCATTGAAATTTCTTTTGAAAATAATTATATACTTTTTTCAATTTGCAAATATTTTCTCCTCCCCATTTCTGTCATCTCCCAAAGAAATATAAACATTCTTGTCATAAATAAGTAGAACCAAGTGAAAAGAAAGCTCGCGCTAGCCACATCCAAAAAAAGTTTCTCATTCTGCATGTTAGTCTGTCTTCTCTCTGTTATCAAGTGGGTTGCATTCTTCATTATCAATACTCTGGAATCACATTTGATCATTAGGTTGATTAGAGTTTTAAAGTATTTTAGGATTGTTCATTTATTATAATATTGATATTGTAGGATAAATTTTTCTCCCGGTTCTGCTCACTTCACTCTGTATTCATTCATGTGTTTTTTTTCCCCAGATTTCTCTAAAACCATTTTCGCCCTCTATTTTATGGAGCTCAATAGTATACAATTATATTCATATTCCATAATTTGTTCAACCATCCCCCTGGCAGGTGCTGCCCTGGTTTCTAGTTCTTGTCACTACAAAAAGAATAGTTCTAAATATTATTCTACATATAAGACCTTTTTTCTTTCTTTGATGGCTTTGGAGTATGGATACAGTAGTGGTATTGGTGGGTCAAAGATTATGCATATGTTATTCAGCCAGTAAGTCAGTAAACATTTTATTAAGCACCTACTACATGTCAAGCACTGTGCTAAGCCCTGGGGAAACAAAAGGCAAGCAAAAGACAGCCTCTACCCTTATGGACCTCACAATCTAATGGGAGAGATAATAAGCAAATGAATCTGTACAAATAAGCTATGGACAGGAAATAAAAGGTAAGGTATAACTGGAATTATGGCCTGGGGAAGACCTCTTTGTAGAAGATAAGATTTTAGCTGGGACTTGAAAAAAGGCAATAGGAAGAGATGATAAGGGAGAGCATTCCAGGCACAAGGGACAGTCAGAGAAAAATATTCAGAGTGGTCTTGTTTGTGGAAGAGCAATTACATGGGAGAGACTAAGATGTAAGAAGACTGAAAAGTAGGGGGTAGTGAGGCTAGGTTATGAAGGACTTTGAATTCCCAAAAGAGGATTTTGTATTTGATCCTGTATGTGATCCTGGATTTTACTGAGTGTGTGTGTGTGTGTGTGTGTGTGTGTGTGTGTGTGTGTGTGAAATGGTCAGACATGAACTTTAGGAAAATAATTTTGGTGGCTGAATAGAGGATGGATTGAAGTAGACAGAGATAAGGTAGGTAGATCCACCAGTTGTGTATTGCAACAGTCTAAGCCCGAGGTGATGAGGTCTGCATCAGAATTGTGACTATCAGAAGAGAGAAAAGAGCATATTCAAGAGATGTTAGAGATATTATAGTGCAACTCCAGCAGTCTGGCCATGTTTAAATAAATGCTTGCCAAAAAATCTATTTTGTATTTTTTTTTTTTACTTAATCCATGTCTTTTTTTATTTTTTAATTTTTT
This sequence comes from Potorous gilbertii, assembly GCA_028658325.1. NCBI lineage: Eukaryota > Metazoa > Chordata > Mammalia > Diprotodontia > Potoroidae > Potorous > Potorous gilbertii. Next base: position 380,954,435 of record CM053770.1, on the reverse strand, counting down.
ATTTTTTTTAAATAAATTTATTTAACTTTTTACATTCATTTTCACAAGATTTTGGGTTCCAAAATTTTCTCCCCATTAGT
>CM053770.1:380902176-380953855 GCA_028658325.1 Potorous gilbertii | reverse complement strand
AAGACTAACTATATTTCCTTCCATCCTATCCTGCCCCCCATTGTTTCTATTCTCTCTTTTGATCCTGTCCCTCCCCAAGAGTGTTGACTTCAAATTGCTCCCTCCTTCCATTGCCCTCCCTTCCATCATCCCCCCCCCACCCTAAAAAATCTATTTTGTAGACAAAAGCAAGTGCTCACATGATAGTCAGAAAAAGTAATACAAGGACATTTTCAAGATCTCTCTTAAGAACTTTGGAACTAATTATATAACACAGGAGACACTGGCACTGGACTGCCCAGCATGGCATGCCCTCAGTAGAGAAGGTGCTGTGCTCTATGAGCAAAGCAGAATGGAAGTAGCCCAAAAGAAAGTGAGAGGTGCAAATTTAGAGAGTCTACTCAAATGTTCACGTGAATTATTTGTGCCTGACATGTGTCAGAGTTCAATCTCCTTTTGGTTTGATCAGCGATAGTTAGAAACATTGTAAATTGACTCTAGTGTAGTGATGTCATTTTGGTCCTTTTTGAGAATGAAGGACAACAACCAACCAACCAACATAAGATTTTCTCATTTTCTGTACAAACTCATCTTTTCCCATAGTTCATCTTTTTACATGTCATGTTTAATTTATTATTGAGAACTGTACTTTGGTCTAAATAAATCATGTAGTAAAAAGGAATTAATGAAGATGGAAATTATTTTGACAGATGTTAAGGAAAAACATACAATTTCATCTAATTCTAATATTATTTTTCACAGCAATCACATCCCTCTAAACTTCAAATATGATTTGGAAATGTTAATTATTTTGGACATATGAATGTTATGGATATAATATACCATTATGCCTCACTCTGGAGCATTTGAAGAAATAAGAATCAAAACTAGGAAATACTCGAGCAAAGGGCTATATGCTATCTAGCCTACAGTCGAGAGCAGGTATTTCTCCTTACATCCATCTTGCCATATTTTGACTGCTTACACTATGTCTCTGAGAGGAATCTTGTTACTATAAATGGCATTTCTTATGCTTTTTTCTTTAAGTAAAATTCCATTTTCCTCTAGTGTCATACTTTATATCAACCAGTCAACAATCCCTTATTAATCCTCTACCACATGCCAGGTGGAGTACCAGGTGTTGGGGATATAACTATAATGGATGAAACTATCTCTACTCTCAAGGAGTTTCTATTTTAATGGGTAGATAAGAACTACGTTTATAAGTATATACAGAATAACTATGAAGACGCTAAACATAAGTAAATAAAAAATAGTAGATTGGGAGGGAGGACAGTTGGGGAGAATCAAGAAGTTTAAAAGATGGTATTTGAATTCTATGAATGGGATTTGAGGTAGAGTATTCCAGGCATCTTGGAAGGCCAGTGCACAGGCCTGTAGATGGAGGAGGGAGTGTGATGAGTGAAGAACATCAAGAATACTATGAAAGCTTGGCTAGGAGGAAGAATGTGGGAGGGGGTTGTAATGTACAGTACATTGGTTTGGGCCCAGTTTTAAAATATTTAGAAGTTAAAGAAGAATTTATATTTTATTCTAGAGGCAATAGAGAACCAGTGGAGTTTGTTGAATGGCATGGTCACATTTATATTTAAGGAAAATCTCTTTGGCACTAGTGTGGAAGATAGACAGGAATAGGAGAAACTCGACAATTGGGAATTGATTGTTGCAATTTGGAAGCTATTGAAATATACATGAAGGAAATCTAAAAAGGGAGTGTGTGTGTGATCAAGAAGTGCTGTTAAGGCAACAAAGTTATATAGTGGGTTGTATGCAGGATCCAAAGTCAAGAAGACCTGAGTTTGAATGCTGCTTCAGACAATTACTCTGTCACCCCTTGAAAGGTACTTGGCCTTTCTCAGGTTCTGTTTTCTTATCTGTAAATGGGAATAGTAAAAAGACGTCCCTCCAGGGGGATACTGTTAACTGCTTAGCAGCCATGTCTCCAAAAACACATAACACATTTTAAAATTTAATCTGAAATATTAACATCTTCTCCATCACTTTCTTAACTATAGACAATCAGAAAAAAAATGATGTCAAGCCCTAATTTCTAAGTTTGCTAATTTCTGAAGTATAAGTTCTAAACAGAAAATTGAACAATTGGCCTATTAGAGCTGGCTCTAGCACACTCAGGGGTGTTGTGAAGATAAATAAAATAATGTATTCAAAGCTCCTTTCAAATCTTAAGGTAATATATAAATATGATTGTTGTTGTTGGTCTTTTTAAGGTTTGGCGCTAGAGAAGAAAAAGCCAATGCTGACCTATGAGATGCCAGGGTTCTGGTGAGGAAAAATGGAAATGATGTCCTCAGTGGTTGGTGAATGATTGATCAATTAATGGAAGTGTTTCAAACATTGTGGAGTGGTGGATAGAGCCCTTGACTAGTGTCCAGGAGTTATGAGACTTTGCTTATTTATTTACTTTTATTCATTTTTCATTTTTAAAGATGGATACTTAACCTTTTGGACTTAATGTCCTTATTTTTTAAAATGGCAATCATAATATGAGTTTCTAAAGATTATTGTGAGAATCAAATGAGTTGCATTTGTAAGAGTGAATAGTGCCTGTTGGAAAGAAGCCAACATTACAACTCTAAATCTAAGATCCCATGATCATTTGACAGCAAAGAAAGAGGAAAGTGAAGTCAGCAGACTTGCAGCAGTTTAAGCAGGCTCACTAAGATAGGTTCTGCATGAACCTAGCACGAACACAGACTGTGAAGAAGCAGCTGGCCAAAAGAGACTTCAGCAGCAGCAGCAGTTTGGACAAGCTGAGTCCTGAGTTTCTTCTTCTGCCTCTGTTCAGAGGGCTGTGGTGAGTGGCAGCTGCAAGCTGTAATGGCAAAGCATAAGATAGAGATGAAAAAGTAGGGCAGGGTGGAGGAAGGGAAGAGAAAAAAGAAAGAGAAAGAGGAAAAGGAAAGAAAGCAGACCTTTCTTTATCTTTCTGTCTTATAAAAGAGAAAAGAAAAGAACCCATGTAGCCTCATTCTCTTCACATCATTTCACTCTATTTAGTACTTTGTAAGTGCCTGCTCTTTGTATATCATGATGCCAGATCCAGAGACACAAAGACAAAAACCAAAAACAGACCTTATCCTCAGAGAGCTTATATTTCACCGGGGGAATAATAACTTAGTTTTCTTAACTGTAAAAGGAGAACAAGGGCAAGTCACTTACCCCTGTTTGCCACAGTTTCCTCATCCATAAAATGAGCTGGAGAAGGAAATGTCAAAGCATTCTAATATCTTTGCCAAGAAACCCCAAATGGGATCACAAAGAGTTGGACATCACTGAAAAATGATTCAGCAACACGAGAAACAAAAGGGAGAGCATTGGATTAGATGTCTTCTGTGTACCTTCCAGCTGTAGATCTATGATCTGTGTATCACAAGTGAATATATGACAATTTGAGGAGAGAGAACACTAACAACTAAGATGTTCAAAAAGACTTTCTATAGATGGTACCATTTTGGAGGAAACTAAAAGATTCCAAGTGACAGAGGTGAGGAAGGAAGGATCTTTTCAAAAGAATTTTTTATTATGAGAATCTGCTTTATGAGGGAATGAAAGCAGCCACCATGTCAGAGATTATGTGGCGGGGACCTTGATTATTATTCAAGTGGGATAGATTCAAGGGATATATTTATAATAATTAAAGTCCTAGAAAGTAAGGCATTTAGGATGGTTTAGCAATAAGCAAAAATTTAGTATTTCTTTGGAAAAATGCACTAGGAGAATAAGTTATGTTGAACAGATTTGTGGTGATCTACTTAAAAGACCAAGGTTTAAGACTGGGTTTATTTTATTCTGGAATGATGACGTGGCAATAGGAGATGTTGTTTGCTTAAAGACAGGTGATGTGACCAGAGACCTGATTCAGAAGCAAGAAAGGCTTGATTTCACATCTCACCTTTGACACACACTAATCGGGGGACCCTAGTCAAGTCTTTTAATATCCTAGTGCCCTAGACTGGAGGTGTCAAACAAGTAGCCAAAAACCTCCATGAGTATGGAGGGAGGAACCAGATTAAAATGCAATTGGGAAATGCTTAATAAAATAAATAAAAATATGACGTAGATAATGTCATTTTGTGGTTTTCTAAGTCAAGATGGGGATAATTTCTATTTGAGTTTGATACCACCATTCGCCAACTCTTTAAGACTATATGCTATAAAGAAGATGCTAACTTGATTTGGGGATGGGGCTCCTCATTTGGGAGTTCTTGTACCATTTAAAAAGATATGCAATCATGTGTCAACAGTTACAAAAAAGGGACATTGGGGTTTGGATTAGACAAATAATAATAAGTCGCATTTATATAGCACTCTAAAGTTTGCAAAATTTTTTGTATGTTATTTTATTTTATCTTCATAACAAAAATTACTGGGTAGGTTTTGTTATTAACCTCATTTTGCATGAGGGAGAAGGAGGTTAAATGGTTTTCTAAGATCACACAGTGACTGAACGTCCAGACTGAATTTAAATAGAAGTTTTCTTGATTTCAAATCAAAGTTCTAGCCACTAACACCACCTAACTGACTCCAAGACATCATTAAGAGAGGGAGAGGAAAATATTGGTAAGCCAGATTCAAAAGAAGAAATAGGATAATTGTATTGTTGGTGGCATTTATCCAGATGAATTCAGGGAAGTCATCTAGGATGGTAAGAGAAGTGACATGTAGTAAGGCATGAAGGGTGGGGTGCTGTTTCAGACAGAGAAAGGGAAACTGTAGAGAAGACTGATGTCATGTGGGGAGAAGGTAAAGGAAATTAGATAAAGTAATTAGCAATGTACAATGTACAAAAGATACATCCAGAAAACAATGTACAAAAGATACATCCAGAAAACAATGTACAAAAGATACATCCAGAAAACAAGGAGAAACTAATTTTCTTCAGGAAAAGAGAGGGAATGCATGCTCTGAAATGTTCCAAGTCCGAAGTCTACAAAAGAGGAAAAGAAGGTGAGAATACTTAGAGAAACACTGGAGAAAATGACCAAGGAGACTGATGATGGGCTTATTGCAGATCTCAGAAAAGGTAGTAATGTAGGGACAGGCGTGCATGGAGATAATAGGAAGAAGAGTGAGGAGACTCAAAGGACAAAGGAAAAGAAAGAATTCAAAGGAAAACTTATAGAACAAGCTATAATCGGTGTTAGGGATGAGCCTGATGCCAGCATCCTGCTACTTCAGATTTGACATTTCTATGAAATGAAGCACTCAGAAGTTAACAAAATGAAGCTTACTTTGCCAAAATGCAGCAAGGATACAATGGTGCTTAGCTCCTATAAGTTGGATTCCTTCAATCCTGTAAGGAAATGGGAAATGGGTCCGGTCAGCAAGGCACTGTGTGGTCACTCATGTCGTCCCAACCCCACAGAGATGGAGATTTTTAGGCTCTTAAGTCATCAGAAAGCTGAATCTTCAGCTGGTCAATAGGCCATTAAAACTGGAACAACTTTGTTGGCCATTAGGGAAAATGAGGGAATCTTGATCCTATCACAGTCCTAAGTATGGATAAGTGTAAGGCACTTTCTCTTTAAGAAGCAAGCAGAGAGAATAAAATCTGTGTGAAAAGCAACAATTTACAAATTAACGATGAGCAATTTGATTGCTAAAAGGGTAGAAAATGAGCTCTTACATAAATTTTAAAAACCATCTTATAAAAGATATAAGGTGATGCCTCTGACATATACGAACATTTTAGTGTTTGAAAAAGGCAGAGAAAGTGCTTTTATTTAATAAAAGCCTGTAACACATAAGTGTGAATACACACCTTTTTTTTCAGACACAGATTGTGTAAGGGAACTGGTATGAGAACTGAGAAACAGCCGAGGCTGCAGAGCATTGTGGCCCTCATCTCATTTGCATGCACTTGTCTTTCAGGTTTAAAAGGTTAAACCCACAAAATCATAAAGCATATAACTTTTTGAAGACTGGGCTAATTAAATAAAAGCAGTTGGTTTCTTATAACTAACAAGAATTGGGAGTTTGTGAGGTTTTCTTTTAAAAACCTCATAAGGGAAAGATGAGCCAGTAAGTACCAGGAGGTACTGATTTGAACTGTTGAAAGCATAGTATGAGGAGGGGGTGAACTGGAAGAGTTAGAACTCATCAGGGTGTATTAACACCTAGCAAAAAGCAAGAGTTACCCATGCCTGATGGAATGGGTAAAGGCTCAAACTCAAGGGAAGAGAGTTTCACTTTCATCTTTGTTACCATTTGCAATTTGAAAAAAAGGTGAAGTTATTCAGATGCACATGGTTTGAGAGAGAAAAGAATAAAAGGGAAAGGTTAGTTTTGCAGTTTCTTTACTATGTTGGAATTGATGCTAAGATCTAACTGGATAATGTAGAGTCCTGGTGATGGAAGAGCTAGCTGGTTAAGAAAGCTGGTCTAATGAGCTTTGCATTTTTCTGACTTAAAGGGAAACTGTTAGTCAATAAAATAGAGTTAACACTTTTCATTGCTCTTTAAAGGGTGTTTATTAATTAAAAGAGCTTGTAAATTGTTCATCAGTTCTAGAGTAGAAGAGAAGAGGATTTAACTGGCAGTAGAGCAATGTGTTCCAGCGGAATAGCAGTTTCTTGTGGTATAGTCATTCTCAAATAGATCAGTGATAGCACAGACTTCAGTCCAGAATTATCAGTTATTTTGAGCACTTGGGTTTTCCTTACTCAGGGGTCTCAATACCAGATTCATGTAATTGTGTACTCACAGTCATTGAGTGCATTTTTGGTAGCATGACCCAGTTTTATTCCAGGACTTTATTTCTAAATTTGTTTCTTATGAGTACCTGTGATGTTTTTCATTATTTTTTTTTTACCTTTTTCAGTCACATCTACCTCTTCATGTTCCTATTTGGGGTTTTCTTGCTAAAGCTACTCAGTCAGGAAGGCCTGAGTTTAAGTACTGTCTCTGACACTGTGGGATACCTACAATAAGTTATTTAACCTTTCAGTGCCTCAGGATGCTTTCAAGGTTTTAAGTCTGCAATGATAGAGGAAATTCTTTACTAGAAGCTCTTTATAACTGATGAAATTATGGTTCAGCTTAAAAAAATCGGTTAACTTTTTACTTTTTTTACTGGACCTATAAGTTTATCCATGTAGGAAGCTCCTGGTGTATAGGAAAATGAAGTGTAGAATTGACAGGATTTTTCAAGAAATAATAATGGCTTGCTTTGTGAAATGACAAGGACAAACCTGTTATTTTTTGCCTATGTGACCTTTGACAAGTCACTTCACTCCACTTAGATTCATTTTTCTCATTTTGAAAGTAAAGAATTTAAAGTTGCCGATCTTTGTAGTACTTTCCAGCTCTAATTCTATGGTCTTATGATTTTCTAATCTTGGTATAATAAGAGCCAAAATTGCTTTCTCAAAAAGTAGCAAATTTGGCAGAGTAATATGTAGAGAGAGCAAATGAATGTTATAATAGGAAGAAATTAAAAAATTTGAGGATGATCAACAAGAGGGAAGCTTACTTTCCTTTTCAAGATACTAGAGACTAGTAAGGTCTATTAAAAGAGGATATAAAGGAAACTCTAAAGAGAAGGAATAAAAGCAAAGGCTTTAAGGAGCACATTAAATATTCCCATTTGCAGAGGTAATTAAATAGAAAGCATAGATGGAAGACAAAGGTAAAGCAATAGTTCCAGAAATAATGAAAATCAAAGAACCAATTCGAGAAGTCATTATAGGAAGAGTCCAAGTGAAAAAGCAAGAATAAAGATGATATCTTTCAATATTTTTTAGAACGTAAAAATAAGAGAGGGTAGTGATGAGCTTAAGAGAAGAAATGAATAGAGTAAAATGATCATGAAAGGAATAGCTGAGATTTTTATAAGAGATCTTTTTCAAGGAAAGGTAAAGAGAAAAGAATACTAAGGCTAATGGTAGGTTATCCGTGAAAAGATGAACAGCAAATTATTGAGTTAATTAAACTGAAGGCATAGATTGAAAAGGCAATTAGTACCCTAGTCAAGGACCCTATTACTTTTTGTCTTAACTATTGAAATAGCCTCTTAAATGGGTCTCTCTACATTAAATCTCTAATGTCTCTAACTCTTCTTCCATACAGCTGCTAAAGTGATTTTCCTAAAGCACAGGTCTAATGATATCAGTACCCTCCTCAATAACCTCCAGTAGCTCCCTATTACATACGGAATTAAATATAAACTCCCCTGTTGACAGTTAAAGAAAGCCCTTTACAATTTTCCTGCAGACACTCTCTCATCTAGGCAAACTGGCCCAGTTGTTCTAGCTCCACTTTCAGTGGTATAAACAAACTCTTCAATGCCTCAAATGCATGTCTTCTTCATGTCCCTTGATTACAATGCCTACTTGAATTAAAAAATATATTTATTTTATTTTGAATTTGTGGAATAAAACAAGCATTTCCACAACATCATATAATAAAAAAGATGACTGCATGTGAAACTATGAATCTCTTATGTACAACTTGTTATTCTTTTAAAATATATAATAAAGTTATCATGTAAATTTTTTTCCCTTTTTTCTCCCTGCCCTCAGCATACCATTAGATATAAATATGTATATGTCTGTAAAAATAATTCTATGCATACTTCTATTTATCAGTTCTTTTTCTGGATGTAGATAGCATCTTCTTTCATATGTCCTTTGTGGGTAATTTGGGCATTAATAATAGCCATATTATTTGCTCAAAGTTGCTTTTAAAACAATGTTGCTGTTGCTGTATACAGTGTTCCCTTGAGTCTACTCTTTTTGCTCTTTGTTATTTGTGCAAGTCAATCCATGTTTTTCTAAGATTATGAAACTCATCATTTCTTTAATACAATAGTATTCTATCATGATCATGTGATACAACTTGTTAAGTCATTTCACAACTGACAGACTTCCCCACAATTTCCAGTTCTTTACCACCACAAATAGAGCTGCTATAAATATTTTAGAACATATGGATTCTTTTCCCTTTTTCCTAATCATCTTTGGAAATATATTGATATTGATAGTGTTGGGTCAAAGGGCATAGGAAATTTAATCACTCTTTGGGCACAATTCCAGATTTGTTCTCCAAAATGGTTGGATCAGTTCACAATTTCACCAACAATGAATTAGTGCTCCAATTTTTTCCCATTTCCTCCAACTTCCTGAATTTAAGGAGAACAGTAGAAATTCCAGAAGTAATGAATAGAAGTACCACTGGTTTTGACATTAGAAGACCTGAGAGGACATCCCAGCCCAGATACTTATATCTGTGTGATCTTGAAAAAGTCACTTTACTTCCCTGACACCCAGTTTCTTCATCTATAAAATGAGGCTCAGCTTAAATGCTATCTCCTACATGTAATCTTTCCTCCTTGCATCCATTCATTTTTTTCTGTATGCATTTTGAAGATATTTATACATGCATATATTTTCTCATCCAGTAGAATGCAAACTCCTTGAGAGCTGGCATAGTTGTATTTTTTAAAAAAGTGAACAATTGTCAACCATTCATGAAACCAAGGGGCTAGGGTATGCCTCCTATTACCATCCTACTACAGGAGTCTTATCCAATGTAAACTAGCTCAGTAATTTTTCAGTTGTGTTCAACTCTTTATAACTCTATTTGAGGTTTTCTTGGTAAGGATACTGGAATGGTTTGCTATTTCCTTCTCCAGTTCATTTTACAAATAAGGAATTGAAGTAAGAGGTAAGTGACTTGCCCAGGGTCACATAACTAGTAAACATCTGAGATTGGATTTGAACTCAGGAAGAGGAGACTTCCTGACTCCAGGCCCAACGCTCTATCCATTGCTCTACCTAGCTCCTAGACTAGCATCCCCTCACTCAACAGGTGAGCATATTGAATAAAGAATGTGACAAATGGAAGAAAAGAGTCAGGCAGAATAGTAGGAAGAGTTCTGATTTTGACAGCAGAAGGCCTATGTTGAAGACCCAGTTATGATGCTTATTAGTTATGTGACCCTGGACAAATCACTTAGCTTCTCTGAGTCCCAGTTTCCTCATATGCAAAATGGGAATAATCATCTTTGCCTTAGCCCTTCAGAAGGTTGATCTAAAGAAAGGACTTTGTAAGTCCTACAAGTTATACCAAGTTATCTGTGGTTTATAGATTAATTTATAAGATGATTATTATGCCTTGAACAAAATAACATTGATTTTTTTTGTTGAATCTATGATGAATTTTAGAGATGTAAAGTGTAAAACTAGAAAGGAGTTAATGATTGAGTGTAAAAGCAAGGACTCTAACATACACAGGAAGGCCTGCTATCACAGGTTCTTAGATCTGCTTTGCTAAAAGGAAAGCAACTTTTGAAGGGTCAACAATAACTTTAACCAAACACATATATCATTCAATTAGTGCAGGGAAAAATATTAGCATTCTGAACTTTAGAGAAAATAAAAACAGAGAAACAAAGATCAACCAAGAGACAGGGCTTCCAACTGCCTGATCTTAAGCAATACATACATCACAGATCAACAGATAGATCCAACTGTCTGACCATTACATACATACAGATTTACCAGAGAGAGAAGCACCAACATTTGGGTTTTCAAAGTCAGGAGGCTCCTTAGTGGTTTCGCAGAGTCTCGTCTGGCCAAACAAATACTTACAAGGAGTAAGTCCCAAAGTAGAACCTCATCTCAGAGTATTTGTGTACTTTTTCAGAACTGGAGGGCAGGACCCTCTGACCCAGTGCCTCAGTAGAAATTAACAAAAGGCATTGAAGGCTATTAATTGGTGGGGAAGATCTAATTAATATTACATTGACACAAATTCCTACAACTTTTATTCAAAATTCTCTATGACCTATCTTTCTAACTGTATATTGCATTCCTCCTCTCCAAGAATTCTGTTTTTGTTGAAATGGACTGCTCCTTTTCTCCAAAAATTAGCTCTTACTTTTTTCCTTCATTATTTTGCTCATGTTATACTGTATTTTTGGTATATCCTTCCTTCTTGCTTTATTGATTATATTCATGCTTATCCTTTAAAACATAACTAGAAGATATGAAGCACCACCTCCTTTATGAAGTCTTTCCTAATTCCTCCCTTCCCCAGTTGTTAGTGGGTTGCACCCTGAAATTGCCTTCTACTACAGTCGCTTTATATATGTTTTTATCCATTATGGGAGAGGGCCCAGGCTGGTAAACCTCATTTCTCTTCTAACTTTGCTTCTGGACCTTAATGATATGCCCTCAAATGGGTGCTTGGGTTTTCACTTGCCCTCCCTGCCCCATACATACTTTTTCAGCTCTGTGTGTGTGTGTGTGTGTGTGTGTGTGTGTGTGTGTGTGTGTTTTACTTCCCCATTTAGGACATAAGTTCCTTGAGGCTAGGGACTGTCTTTTTTTTTTTTTTTTAACACCTTTATGTTTCAAGGTAGATGATGTTAAATGGGGGAGATTAAGCTTTAAATTCTACCTGTCGCTGTTAAAAGACTAGAGGAAAGAAGCACTTGGAAAATATTTTAAAAAACACACAAAAAAGACTGGCATATGAAAACAAAAAGGAATTGATGAAGATGATGGTAGAGTGGAGTATAAGTGAATCTCTTGAAAAATTCAAGGTAGTATTGGAGAAATATAAAAAGAGACATACATCTATAAAATAGAATGTGGATAGATCTGAGAATGAGAATATTAAAACGGCTTTTAAAGAGACCTTAGGAAATTGAACTAATAATGTATCATACTCATATAAAGCCTTATGCTTTGTAAATGACTTTGAATATATTATCTCATCTGATCCTCACAGAAACCCTGCATGGCAAGTACTATTATCATTTCCAATATACAAATGGGGAAATTGAGACTTAGAGGTTAAGTAACTTTTCCAGGGTGGCACAGTTTGTACATGTCTTGGGTGAAATTTGAACTCAGTTCTTTCTGGCACCAAGTCCAGAATTCTATCCTCTCTACCAAGCTGCCCACAGGATGAATTAGGTGAAAATAGAGATGTCTTGGAAAATGCTTTACATTCTGGAATTTTGTCTAAAGTCAGTGAAAAGTAATGGGAAAGGAGAGATAAAAATTGCCTAAAAGAAAGTTGTGGGGAACAGGACCTAGCATTGGATGTTGTTTTGCGAGGTGTGTTGGGGGTCAGGCAGAATGAGAAGTGATGGTTAAATTTTCAGCATGAACATTTATGCCTTAGAAATGACCAAATACTACAAGTCAGGGCTTGACAAACTGTTTTGCTGATTTTCTAGGCTTAAGAAAGTGATGAAGAAAATGTTAACAATGCAGATTAAAATGAAAAGTGTTTTGTGCATACATGCATACCCATTGTTGGAAAGATTTTGAAGCCAGTTGACCAAGATAGAAGGAAGTGTCTACTTGTCAAACTACACTGATAAATAGAAGATTCAAAGAGGTTTATTAAAAAGAATGAAGAATTAAGGATCACAACTTTGAAAATAAAGTTTCATTGGCATAGCAAGATTGCAAAAGAGGGCTAAAGCGTGAAAAAAAGTCAGGTCCATGTCAAGAAGAGTGAAATTCCTTCAGAAAAGATCAGTGGGAAACAGACGAGAGGTAAATGTTAAATACTTGAGATTGAGCTTTATAAAAATTGAAATGTAATTGTAGCCTGCTTGCCACTCAACTCTGAATTCTCACAAATGACTAGTTCCAAGATGGGGTACTTAGATAAGTATAATGTACCTTATTTGTTTCAATTCCCTCTTCTAATTCAGCTGAAACTTGCTGGGGAAGATGATTTTCTGGAAATGATTTTCAAAGTTTTTCAAATACAATTTCCAGTGTTCTATATTTGAAAACATTTGTAAGTCCCAAAATAGTCCTTTTCATTTATTCAGTCCTTCCAGATATATACTTGTACTTAGTTTTGGGGGTTCTACGAACAAAAATTATTAGACTTGGAAGAGACCTTGATTGTCATTTAAACTAATTCCTTGTACAACCTAGAAATGCTCATAGCCTCTCTGAGAGGAACAGCCCAGATATGAAACATGCATGCATTTGGAAATTATAACATTAAATCACTACTAAAACTAACTATGCAAAGTCATTCTACGGACAATTAGGAAAAAAGATGGAATGAGGAGAGCAAACAAGAAAATGTATAAACATTATTTTAGCAAATTATTTTTCTCCATATAGGACAATGGGACTATTTTTGAACTCTAAGATCACAATTCCAAATATGTCTATGAGAGATATGAATTACACCAAAGAGCACAAAGATAGGAAAGCAGTCTGATTGGAATAAATTTGTGTAGAGGAGATCTGTGCTGGAGGACACAAATTTATGATGGTATTGAGGGATCTTTAAAGGGAAGAATATAAAAAAAGTTGAAGAAAAGTTGGACCTTTTTACACTGAAAAAAATGATCAGAGCCACATTAATAACTACTGACCTATATGCCACTTTTCCATATCAGGATCATCTTTATGAGAATCATCAATACATGAATTTAAGGCATCCTTTATGAAGTTATTAGAATGAAAACATCAGGCTTTTGAAAGTTTTATTCAGCCCTGTATGATATGGTTGCTATTTCACAATTGACAAAGTTGTAGAGAATATATGATCTTGCTATATTTATTTTTTGTTTATCAAAAAAACCCCATTTGATTCTGTGCAGTAAAATCTTGCTTTATAAAATACTGCTCTTTTTTTCAAAATCAGGTCTTCCATCTATAAATCTAAATAATTGAAGATTATTTAAATAATCTTATTCAATGACCTTCTGATCTAAATAGTGATTATTACAATGATAGAGTCTAAGTTAAAGAGGGATTGATTGTGGGCTCTCTGTTCCATGTGCTTTTGACATTTTGCTGATTGCATCAAGCCCTGAAATACTGCAGGACTGCCTGGAATCTGCAATCATCAAAAAGGACTTGACACGACCATTGCTATGTTAAAGACTAACTGGAAATAATTGAATATCTATTGTCCAAATTGCAATCTACATTGGGTGAACAGCATGGAACTTGTCCATCGGTATGTATATGTGAGACAGAAAGTATAAATGAATATCACCTTGGACCTGATGTTGAATAGGAGATAGAGATTGGGCTGGATTCGATTGACTTTGGGAAAGGACGTAACTCCTTTTCACATCAATATTCTACCAGAAATGCCAGATGACAGAAAAACATGGAATATAGCAATATCCAAAGAATCAAAAATTAATATCACATAGATGTCAATGGAGAAGTACATGATGAGTGTGATCAGGGTACATTATATGATCAATGAGGAACTTAGAAAAATAGGAGTGAAAATCAAAGAGAAATCGGGGCCACTCAGACATACATGAGGATCCCTGTGGGTCACATATTGTCTTGGTTTTAAAATATAATATTATCATTGTTTCATTGTATTTTTAATTAATTTTGTTAAATATTTCCCAATTGCATTTGAATCCGGTTTGGGCCACTGTCAGGATTGTTGCGGGCTGTGTGTAGCTCAGAAGCTGGGTTTTTAGCCCCTCTGGATTAGGTGACCTCTGGGCTCCTTTCCAGCTGTATGATCTATGAACAAATTATTCTACTTGTGAGTAGAAAAAGCAGTTTAGTAAGTCGGGGGAAAAAGTTGTAGGATCAGCTCTGAACTGTGTGCTTACCATTTCTCATGACAATAACACAGATACCGTTGTAAGTCACTAGACTTGCAGGCAGGATATAGACAGGTGAAATGGACTTATGTTGTGAAAACTTACCCTGAAATGTAGTTTTCTTCTAGTACTTTTAGCATATTTCAGTGTGGCTTACGAGATTTGCTGAAATGCACAATTTAATGCTCCTCTATTCCAAAATGTATTTACGTAGTATTTTTATAGTCTAAGCATACATTTTGTGGTTATTACCAAATGAGATATATATTCGTAAGTTATTTAATTCCTCCGATGACAGGCTAACTGACATGGAAAAGATGAAGGAAAAAAAATCTATCTTAGAGTAACTACCCAAGCCAGAAAACAGCAACCCAGAGGTAAATAAAAATAATGATATCGAGAAGCAGTTTACTAAGTTTCCTTTGCGTGGTTCT
Organism: Potorous gilbertii; assembly: GCA_028658325.1. Classification (NCBI taxonomy): domain Eukaryota; kingdom Metazoa; phylum Chordata; class Mammalia; order Diprotodontia; family Potoroidae; genus Potorous; species Potorous gilbertii. The sequence continues at coordinate 380,938,837 of CM053770.1, read as the reverse complement.
TAAAAAAATCCATTCAATTTATATTGATATACATGACTTCTCACTACAAGAACCCTATGAATACCCATTTAATATTTTCTGCTAAAGGTCAGGTTTTATTGAGAGCCTGATTCTTCCAGGAGAGGTAAGAACAATGGGAGAAAACAAGCACATGAAGCAAAGTAAGGCTATCATTGATTACAAATGCCATTTTCTCAAAGAGGTTCTCAGGCTGTAGCAACCCATTTCCATCAAGGGAGCAATTTCCTCTCTGCTGCCATTTGTGGGTAATGCTTCCCACCAAATTATGGGCTGTAGATGTGACTAGACACACAGAGACATATTCTCCTTTTGGAAAAAGAAACATTTAAAGAGAATATTTTCAATATGAAAACACATCTAGTAGGTTTCATGGGATATGAATGTTTGACAAACCCTTCTGCACCTTACCCCCATCCAATATTCATTCTTCTGTTTTCCCCAACCCTTCTCTATTGTGGGATTTCCTTGAATATATAGAATGAAACCTGTGTTATGTACTAAAATGGTGATATTGTTTCAGGGTTCAAAGATGATTTTTTAACAATGCCCTAGCATATGTTTTCATATGGATTTTTAAAATAAATAGTTCTGTTTCGGTAAATTTGTTTGCTTGAGGATTTTTAGGTTACATAATGAAGGGCAACAATACATAGATTGTGCCGATACAACCGTATTTCTATTATCCATCTCCGACAAATTATAGGCTGCCAGGAGAAGCTGCAGACCACTGATAGTGGGGGTAGTTTAGTGTTAAACTGTGCAGTGCCTACTCTGTCTTAAATACTTAAAGTAAGGCCATAATTCTTCATCTTCAGTGGAAATGTAAAATGTCCAGGCTCTACATATACAAGGAAAATGAAAACCTTTTTTCTTCTCCCTTTCATTGTCCTGTCAAGCCTTTGCTGCATTGCAGGTCTCAAGCTTTTTTGCTCAGACATATCAGCTGCAGCTGTATGGTGCCTCATATAGAGTTACAGATTATTGTTAGTATTTTTTAAGCAAAACCAGAGTGCATCGTTGGAGGTCATCTTTAACACTGGACTCCATTTTTATGTGAGTGTTTTGATAAAGAGAATGCAGACATGTTGGAGTGATGTTTGCTGCTGGGACAGTTTTATGAGAAAAAGAATGCTGTTTAGCTGCATTCTGAACATAGTGCTACCATGTAGGTTTAGGGAGATACCCCTTATTCTGTTATTGATATATAAATTTGCTGCTAGATAAAATGAAAAATATATTCTTTGCTTGGTTGAAACTTATTGATAACATACATATTATTTGGAAGTGGCCATTTAAGGCTTTGTCAAAGGGCATTTATGAGACTCAGTCTCTTGCCTCTGTAAATTACAACAGTTCCATTCAATTAAGTTCAAGTCAATAAGTACCTCCCATATGCAAAGCACTAAACCAAATTCTGGAGGAAATACAAAGATTCAATAGGACTGTGGTTAGACTGAAGAATTTTTGTACCTGATACATGTATCCCAAACCACTTCTGGAGCAATCAATGCAGAGTTAACCCACTATTTTTGGGAAGAATAGGAATAGAATTCATCATAACCCACCACCCACTGGCTATTTTAATTCAACTAATTATCCTTGTTAGTTATTTGCTGAGCTCTCTTCTTTCTACACTGCCAAAAGACTGCAAGTATTGTCAGCACACTTTAAATTGAGTGCTCCAGCAAAAAGTCCTAGTCACCACATCTCAGTTATGGCTCTAATAGTTATCATAGGCTGGATTTGAATTCATGCCTTCTGAACTACAAGTCTAAAACTCTATCCACTAGACAAAGTCTTAGCTATTTGAGAAACTATTTCAAATGAAATATTTCCGCGGTATCTGTCAAACAAGTGAATTAAAAAGCATTTAATGGTGAGTACTTCCTTAAAAGGTACATCAAGTTCTTTATTCATCAGATAGAATTAATTAAATATAATGGTAATCTTGCTCTGATTTTCACACAAAGGGAATCTAAAAACTATAGACTAGTTAGATAGACTTCAATTCTTGATAAAATTCTAGAATATATTATTAAAAGATGACTATTATATCATCTAGAAAAGCAAGCTGTGATCACAAAGACCACTGACTATGAAGAAGTAGTCATTCCAAACTAATACTGCTCTCTCTTATATAATTTTTTTATTACTAATCTGGTAGATCAGGGGTTGCTGAGAGATAATGGTTTAATTGAATTACAATTCTGTGAATTTGTGACAGAATAGAAATTCTCTAAGGTTTTCCTGAATGTTCTCCTTACTTCTATCAAAATAGTCTTTATAATTATGCCCCTTGTGAATTTGTAAACAAAATCATCCTATTTTAAGAATACTTTAATACTTCAATGATGCAGTTTGTCTGTGGATGTTTTTTCCTCATTCATAGAATGCAAACTTTTTCATCCTCCAAAAGATAGTTGTAAAGTTTCTATGCTCCCCCTGCCAAAATTATTCTTCAGAAATATCTTCTGGCATTGATTTTTATGAGTAACATGGGATAATTAAATTAATCTTTTAAGAGCCAGATTAAAAATGCAAATTAAAACCACCCTGAGGTTTTTCCTCATACCTAACAAATTGACAAAGGGGACAAAATATGTAAATAGTTACTGTTGGAAAAGCTACAGAAAGATAGACACATTAATATGGTATTGATGGAGCTGTGAACAGGTCTAATCATTAGGAAAAGCATTTGGAATTATGGTAAAAAAATGATGAAAATGTTAATATCCTTAGACTCAGAGACCCTGTTGCTAGGCATGTACCATAATGAAGTCAGTGATAAAAATAAAGGTTCTACATATATACCAAATTATTCCTTATTGATCTTGTTTTGTAGTAGCAAGGAACTGGAAACAAAGTAGATGCTCCAAAACTGAGGAATGGATAAACATATTGTGGTCCATCAGATAATGGAGAATTAATGTGCAATAAAAAATGATAATTGTTTAAAAATAAGAGATGCATGGGAAGACATTAAATGGTCCTGAGTAAAATAAGCAAGATTAGGAAAAATATATATGAAAATAACAATGTAAATATAACAAATGAATAAACCAGCACCATCACTGTTACCAGTACCACCTACAGATACAGCAAAACCAAACAAACCCTAACATGGACACTGTGTAATTACAATGAACAGACTTGGCTTTGAAGAGCAGTTGAGAAAATGTTTCTTGTTCCTCTCACCGAAGAAGTGGAATATTTTTAGTATTAAGTATTGCATATGCTGTTAGGCCCATATAATGAAAGAAGAAATACAAATTTTCAGAAAAAAGTCTCCTGGGGTAAAGAATATTTCCTCATCTTCACATCATGAGGGGTTTGTTTCTGATAGGGCATCACTATTATAACCGATTTTGAGGGTCATATAGAAATAGATAGCATAGAGGATAGAGTGCTAGGCCAGCAGACAGAAAGACCTGAGTTAAAATATGATTTCAGTTACTTACTAGCTATGTGACTCTGGTCACTCTCATAACCTATATCTGCCTCTGTTTCCTCAATCTAAAAATGAGGGTGTAACAGACCTAGAATTGTTATGAGGATCAAATGAAATAATATGTCTAAAGCACTTAGCGCAGTGCCTGGCACATAGTAGGTCTACAATAAAGTCTTCCTCTCCCCCTTGATTATCATTGTCTATTAAGTCTACCCTTGAATGTGTCCAGACCACTAAGAACTCATTCTTTATTCAGATCTAGGGTGTGCTACCCGAGGTTTTGTTATGTTTTGTTTTATTTAATAAATTTTATCTTAAATGGAAAGAAAACAGTTTTTGAATAACACAAAAATAGATGACAAGTGTGCATAATAAAAGCAGAATGTGAAAGATTAGAGGCTGAAGATCAATGATGCTGCTTGCTTTGTAGGGAAGATAGTGACCCTATCTTCATTTGCAGGTTCATTAGAGAAAATCTTGGGACTGAGAGAAGCCTTCCTATTCCAACCCTTTCCCATATAACACTAGTATGGGTTTGAGGGGGGGAAGGTCCCTGAAATGGGTTTGGGGGTCAGGATCAGTGATAGAATAGTAATTTTTCTAACTCCAGGTCAGGTGATTTTGTGTGAACAAGGATCTTGAATTGGCACCAAGAGAAAAAATATCAAAAGAATAAACATGTTGTTTGTCCTTCATTCTTGAAGAGGACCTTGACACTAGGGAAGTGAGACTATGACATGCAAGTGAATTGGATTTAAGTGAGGGAAGGTTGTGCCATATCACCAGCATCACTTTTTTTTCTCCAGAGCCATCTGGGTCCTGTGGTGAGAAATAGAACAGCACTGGAGATGGCCCTCAAACTTCAATTTAGCCTAACGCTTTCTGCTGGGTTTTATTAGCTCTCTGATTCAGTATAGTGACTCATATCACATTACACAAAGGGTAAATATCCATGAATCAATTAATCAATCAACAACTACTTGTTGAGTGCCTACTAAGTGATTCTATTTCATCCCGTCCTCTCGAACATTGTGTCTTCTATCATTCCTATTCTGAGTTATCTTCAGTCTCTCTACCAGCTTCTTCCCTATTTTCTACAAACACTCCCATATTTTTCCCATCCCTCAAACCACCACTTGATGCGCTCATAGTTCTTATGACCCCTCTTTATCCCCACTAAACTTCCTGAGAAGGTTATCTATATTCCATGCCCCACTTTAACTCTTTGCAGTTTGGAGTTTGACCTCTTAAGTTAACTGGAAACTGCTCTCTTCAAAGTTACCAATGTTCTCTAATGACTTTTTGTCATCCCTCTTGATTTCTGCGTGGTTTTTAACACTCCTAATCCCTCTCTTCTCCATGATATTTTCTTCTGTCTAGGTTTTCATGGCACTATTCTATCTCCTGGTCATTCCCTACTTATCTGACTGCTCCTTCTCAGTTTGCTTGGCTAGATTTTCATCCAAGTCATGACCACTAACTGTGGGTGCCCTGCAAAAGTCTATCCTAAGGCTTCTTCTCTTCTTTATACTGTTTTACTTGGTGATCTCATTAGCCCTCTTGGATTCAGTTATCATCTTTATGCTAATGATTCTCAGATCTATTTATGTAAAACTAACTTTTTTTATCCTCCAGTCTCACATCTCCAACTACTTATTGAACATCTCAAATTGAATTTCTCATAGACATCTTAAAATTAGCACATCTAGAAGTGAACTCTCCCTAGCTTCCTCATTACTGTCAAAGACCTTGCCATCTTCCCCGTCACCCATATGGCAACCTATATGTCACTTTTGGTTTCTCACCTCCATATATAATCAGTTGGCAAGTCCTGTTAATTTTGCCTTCACAACACCTCTCACATACTGCCCCTTCTCTTATCTAACACTGCAATCACACTGTTGTAGACCCTCATTATCAAATACTTGGATAATTGCAATAGTTTTCTGTTTAGTCTCTCTGCCTCAAGTCTCCCCATGCCAGTCCAGTCACTACTCAACTGTTAAACTGGTCTTTCTAAAGCATAGATCTGATCATGTCACATCCTAACCTACTCTCCTCCTTTCAGTAAATTCCAGTGATTCCCTTTTACTTATAGGAACAAATATAAAATTCTCTGTTTGGCATTTGCAGTATTCTTACACTCTATCAACACCCTCACCTTTAAACTCTGAGATCCAGTGACATTAGCCCCTTTGTTATTCCTTGCATATGACTTTCCATCAACTGAGTCTGGATATTTTCATTGTATGTCCTTCATGCCTATAATTCCTTCCTTCCCCATCTCTTGCCTCCGGCTTCCTTTAAGTCCTAGTTAAAATATTATCTTCTACAACAAATCTTCTCTTTGTTGATTATTTTCAATTCATCCTATTTATATCTTGTTTGTAGATTGCTGCTTGCATCTTGTTCCTTCCATTAAACTGTGAACTCCTTGATAACAGAAACTATGCCCCCCCCCTTTTCTTTGTATCCCTAGTGCTTAAAGTTATGCCTGGCACTTAGTAGGTATGCAATAAATTTTTGCTGACCGACTGACTACTGTGTGCCAGGTTCAACGAAGAGACAAAATAATTGAAATCCAGAAGATAGTAGAAGGGAAAATCTTGACAACTACAAAATCAGCAGAAACAACATGACAGTGACAATATGTGCAGTGGAGATTATGCACCAGGCAGGAAACAAGAGACATCATTATAATGAAATCAACAGAGGACACCAGCTCCTCTGCAGTGTCAGAGGCGTGAATTGTCTTAACTGTGTGTCCATTTAGTCACACATATCTTTGTGTGTCCTCTACAAATGTTCACTGGGCAAATGGACTCCTGCTTCTTGAAGTATCCATCAATAAATAAGCACTTGTTAAGTACTTACCATAGGCTAGGCACGAGGCTAGGGATGTAAATTAAAAAGTAATACAAATCCTGTCCTCAAGGAGCTTATATTCAGCTGGAATTATACAGCACACATTAGAGAATGATAGTCAGGGAAGTTTTTGGCAGTCACATCATGAATGGATCATATGGTAGTAAATTCCCTTGCCCTTTCCGGGAATGATGATAATGTTAATTTGTTTATTGTCTCTTCTGCATGAGATGAAAAGTGGAGGGAAATGATGTTGTGATAGAACAGATGTTGATGCCCACACTCGCTAGGCTCTTGTGTTCTGAAGGATAGCTTGGGTTCAAGGATGGTCTTTGGCTAGCTAGGAAAGATGGCTCAATTGAGGATTGATTTGTTCACCAATCACTGTAGCCCTGCCCCGGTGTAAATGCTTCGGCCAGTAGATTAATTTCCTGGCATTTGGGCATGGGGCATGTTCCTTTTATGTCTCACTGGTGGAAGAGCAACTTGTGAGAGAATATACCCACTGTATGCATCAGGTCAAAGGGGGAGGAAGACTCTTTTTGTTACTTGATTTACTTCCTTTAAGATAAAAAGCAAACTCCAGTTTGACATTTAACAACTCCAACACCTCTTTCTAGCTTTATTATTTATTGCTAACCGTCAAGCACTCTAAAGTTCAGATAAACTGGTCATTTCACGATTTCTCACATATGAGCTTCCATTTTTTTGTCACTGTGTCTTTATACAGATTGTCTCCTATGCCTGGAACATACTCCCTTCTCCCTTCTGCCTCTGAAAATCCCCAAGTTTTCTTCAAAGTAAAGTTCAAATGATGCCCTCTTTTTTTGGTGCTAGTATTTCCCAATCCCAATTTATCTGATATTTCTTTTGTAAATCTTATGTGTCTACTTGTACAAGGTGTCCCAAAAGTCTTGGTGCAGAAGCTACTAAAACTTGGGTCAGCCAGGTGGCACAGTGGAATGCTAGACCTGGAGTCAGGGAAACATCTCTTTGAGTTCAAATCTGGCATCAGACACTTACTAGCTTTGTGACCCCAGGCAAGTCACTAACCTAGTTTCCCTCAGTTTCTTCATCTGTAAAATGAGTTAGAGAAAGAAATGGCAAACAATTCCAGTATCTTTGCCAGGAAAATCCCAAATAGGGTCATAAAGAGTCAGATATGGCTGAAATAATTTAACAACAATGAAGACTTTTGGGACAAACTTACATGTATATATTATCTTCCCCAATGAAATGTGTGTTCCTCAGAGGAATGAATGAAATTTATCCTAGTACGTGTAGCACCCAGGATAGGACTTGACACATTCTAGGTGCTTTAAAAATGCCTGTTGATTCTTTGCTTTATATACTATTGCCTTGAGCTAATGCATCCACTCGTGGGCTGTTCAAGGAAGTACAATGGTGGTTTTACAATTTCTGCTTTTGGGTGGATGCCTACCCATGAGTGTCTCAATAGCTTTTCTGGTAGCCTAGGTATGAAGGGATCCCTAGAAACTTTGCAATACAAAGAAAAAAATCCACCGCCAAGATGGATGGAACCATCCAGAGGATCACGCTTTCCTTTCTATAAGGGTATCATATTTCATGGGTGCGCCTTCAAGGGCCTCTCTTTTAATATATTTCACAGTCCTCTTTTGAGACAGATGGCAAGTACTATTACTATCTTGATTTTAAATAGGGAAATAAAATGGCAGAAAGGTTGAGTGATCTCTCTGCTACTGCATATTGAATCTATGACTGAAGGAATGGATAAAAACTTTGAAAATACCATAGTGATTCCATGGTTCAAAAAATGTGACACATTTTATTAGCATTTCAACATAGATTAAATACTTTATGGTGTTAGAGAAAACAGAATTACTTAAAAAATCCATTAATTCATAAATGTGCTACACTCCATTACACAGGTCTCTAAAAGTAACTGAGCACACAAGGGAACAAAATGAATGTTTGTGCCATTTTCTTTTAATATGAGCCTCTTGAGGTTGCCATTAACCTTTTAGGGGAAAAAACACAGTCTCATGCATCACTTAAGCTGTTTTACCAGGAGAGGTCAGCAGTCAAGCTAGAACTTTCAGCAATTTAGCTACAAGGAACAAGTACAATAATAAATATTTTTATGACTCTTTAAAGCATTTTGTGAAATGATTTAGTAAAAACGTTTGTCCTAACAGCTTTCTTGCAAGGCATGTAGGTGGTAAATCACAGAGTCTCCAAGTGGGAAGGGGCCCTTGAGACCATCCAATCCAGTCCATACCTGGACAACAATCTTTTCTACAACACATCTAACAGGTGCTTACCCAGCCTTTGCTTAAAGATGTTCTGGGCTTCTCAAAGCAGCTAAATTACTTTTGCATAGCCTTAATCACTAAGAAATTTCCTCTTTATTCATCTAAGATATTCCTCATTGCAGCTTCTACTTATTGGTCCTGGTTTTGCCCTCTGAGGCCAAGCAGCCTAAGTCTAATCTGTTTTCCATTTGACAGCCTTCAAATGCTTGAAAATAGCTATCATGTGGTAACAGCGCTGAAAAATGGTCCAAGCCATACCTCTCCGACACTTTAATGAGAGGAATGCATGTCATTGAATTACAGAATTTTTAGAACTAGAAAGGGTCTTGGATCCAAAACCCTTCATTTTATTGATGAGATTTCAAACCAAATTTGAATATAAGAAAATTGAGGTGCCAGGATGTATAGGCTTCATCTTTAAAGTGCACTGTTACTAGGATAATTCAAATGGTAATGTAGTTTTATCTGAAGTATCCTTATATGCTCCCTAGCCCTTGAAGAGAGGCAGTGTACAAACTAAAACGAGTGTGGGAGGGGAGAAAAAAATGTCACATCCTATCCAAACAGTGACTTGTTAAGCTTGTTAAACAACCGTGCTACTTCCAGATTTCCAAGGCATTTCAATTCTGTTTTGAAGCACGTAGGAATAAAAAGACATGAAATGTGCCCCCAAAATGCTTGACTCCGAACAGTGTTCCACCAAGTAATCCTGGCAGACTTCCACAGAAAACTACAGCTGAGGATTCAAGTAGTTCTTCCAGCATAAATACTACCTTAGACAATTGAGTGCAGATATTACTGGATGACTTCTCCCTTCTATGACTATAAATAATGCATTAAAGGACCTTTAAAATCTCTCTCACAACAATATTTCTATCCTTATTCCACACTATACTTACTATTCACAATTTACACAACTTCTGCACTTAAATAGGATGATTCACTGTCCCTTACACTGTAAATGCCTGATGTTTTTCCGTTTCTCTTGTTTTGCTCCTCTTCTCAATATCTAGAATATTCTTTCTTTTCTTTATCTTTATGTCAAAGTTGCATATTTCTTCTTAACTTTTTTTAAATTATTAACTTAAAACATAGACATTAAGTATTTAAAGAATAAAAAAATACAAAACTGAACTTTAGTTATTGACAGTTTAAAAAATATTTTATATTGGATACTCTTGGATCTAGGGGGTTTGGGGTGTTGTAACCTTTCTCCGTCTAAAAGGGTTCCTATCCAGGCACGAGTCTTTCTTTCTTAAATCCTTTGGCTGTTTCGATTCTACCCATGGAGTGCTTGGGAAAATCATTTAAATCTTAGATTTGACTCAAATATAAGATCTCTCCAAAAGGTGAATGAATGATATTCAACATACAATGTAGAACATGGATAGGGCAGCTGTTTTTTCTTCCACATAAAAGAAAGGCTTAACACACATGATACTCACAAGAATGCTTTGAAGCATTGTTTGAAACGTGTGAAATATAACTACAGTACTATTATCTTTTCCTAGGTAGTTTACACTGAAAACATTAAAACATGAAGAACTTGGAGATTCTGTTGAAGAGATTTCACTTTCATTTCATCTATGTAATCTCAGAACAATTTCCTTAAGACCCATATCTTCTTAGTCAATAAGTCAGTCAATAAGCATTAATATAATGCTTATTATGTGTCAAGAACTGTGCTGAATGCTTGGAATATGAGGAAAGAAAAACCTATACTCATCCTTGGCCATCATCTTTTTTTTTATTTTTTAACTAAACATTTATTTTTTAAAATTGTCAAGCATTTCCCTCTCCCACCTTCCTTACTCACTGAGAAGGAAGAAAAAAGCAAGGAAAAAAAGAAGAACGAAGGAAAGAAAAAAGAGAGAAGGAAAAACGAAAGTAAAAAAGATAGAACTCTTTTCATATAAGCACAGTTAAGCAAAATAAATTCCCACACTGGTCACATCAAAAAATGCTATTCTGCATATTAATAATATTAATTGTTATATTTAATTGTAATAATGACAATAGCAGCTAGCATTTATACGGTGCTTACTATATGCCAGGCACTATGCGAAGTTCTTTGCAATTTTTATCTCATTTGATCCTCAGGACAACCCTAGGAGGTTGATTCTGTTAATATCCCCATTTTACAGATGAAGAAACTTAGGCAAATAGGAGTTGTGACTTGCCCCTGATCACCAAGTTATTAAGTGTCTGAGGCCAGATTTGAACTCATGTCTTCCTGGCTACAGGCCTAGCACTCTATCCAACGTACCATATAGTTGTGTCATGAGGTAGGTACCATTTTTTCATCATCAGCCTTCTGGTGTCTAATTCTAGCCAATTGATGGTGTCCAGAAAGACACCATCTGGTATCTGGTAGATGCTGAACTTTTATAGCCTCTAATCATATATTGCACAGTTAATACAACTTCGCTAAATAATCTTCATTGATTAATAAATCTAGGTTCCTTAAAGATAATCTTTTATGTTTTATATTATTGCACATATAGAACCTATTTAGCATTCTTATCTTTTTTGGGGAAGGGGAGAAGAGAAAGGGAAGGGGAAAATTTGGAACTCAGAATTTAAAAAATGAATGTTTAAAAATTGTCTTTATATGTAATTTAAAAAATAAAGTATTATTAAAACAAGATAATCTTTTCAGTAATTTCTGATGGTAATGCCCTAATCAATTGCATTCATAAGCTACTGCATTTCTAGAAATATATCTGCATGACTTAATTATTTGTTTGATCCTTTTTTGCTAACATATTTTACTGGGCATGAAGAACCCTTTGATTCCACTTTTGGCTCTTACCTCAGAGGCTCTAAACTGGTGGCAAACTACTTTTGATTACCTTCAACAAATCCAGTGCTCTAAACCTAATGTAAACCTTTACTATATTTTAATGAAGTCATGCCTGTTTGTTCTGGAGGTATTTCTGTAAGTCTTCAATCAGGTGATCAGAGAAGGCATAGCCATACTCTTCCTTTTCTGCGGGGAAGAGTTAATCATTCCATATCTGCCTTCAGGGGATGAATTCCAGGTATATACTTTTCATTGTTTCTTGTTCTATTAATAATAATATTAGTATAATACCCAGTTCTATTAAACATCAGATAATCAAGTTCAATAGGATATAAAATGATTATCTGGAGCATATTGTGATTATAGAGAAAATTAGGTTCTGCCTTTAGAGAACAGCAAGGAAGCTTGCAAACTAAACCTTGTGGAACATTCAGTCATTTTAGCTCGACATACCCTTCAAGTATTAATCAGCCTTCTTTTTAATCTTTTAATCAAAAACTATAGCAATGAAATTATTAAAGAAAACATAAAACAAGTAAACAAAGCCCTTCAATCCCCAAACCCAGTATTTGTGAGATATTTGTCAAACTTCAACCCTAGGAAGAGGAAAAGGGATATGTTAAAGTAAAATACATAGAAAAGCTTAGACTGAAAATGCTGACAGTTTTGGATGGAGGGTGAAGAAAGGTCTTGTCACAGTGGAGCTAAAGTGCCTTAGATTAAAAAAAAAAACCCACAGCTATTGAATTGAAAGTTTTATTGAGTTTGGCAAAGGAAGATTTTTTAAAAAGTCCAAATTGGATCTATTCATCTGTAGATGAGCTTTGCCTGCACTGGGCAGGAATTTTCAAGAAAAGTATGATTTCTCCTATTTCTTTTCATGAAGAAGGAAAAAGCTTTTAAACGGATCTGTTTTATTAGGGTCAGATTCTATTTTCAGTAACACATATTTGATATTCATTGATGCCACAAGACAGAAATTGGCCTCAAGTTTATAGCTATTCCCCTAAACACAGAGACTATTTAAGAGAAGTTCTTAGAATGAAAGGTTGACTTGTGGACTAATTCTTGTATTGGTCAAACTCACAAAAAGATTAAAACAAAGTGGTGGCAACAGGGGAAGAATATATCTTTTGTGTTTGCTTTGCTGGACTATAGTCTTTTTGTGGCAGTGGGTATTGGGAGAGTAAAGAGAGGCTTCTTGTGCTATTTTAAATATATACATTTATATGTTTACACACATGCGTATATAATTTTATTTTTGTATTTGGAAATTCACTGTAGATTAGAACTACCTTTTGTAATTTTCAAAGTCTGATGTCACTTTGTTTAGTCTGAGCAACAAGATTTACTGTGAAATATACGATAGTTAATATCTTTTTTCTTTTTTCTCTCAACAGTATACTTATTGAGTATTGGTATATTGGTAACTTTCTACACTGTTTTAGGGAAGTACTTAGCCTTTCAAGGATAAAGAGGAATGGTATAACTAATTTTAGTGAACTTGCTTTTAATCTCATATGAATAAGATTGCTTGTATGAAAAAATAAGTTTTGGATCTTAATCCAAATGAATTCAAATAGCATTAAAGCGCTCAAAAATGCATGACTGCTTTAACTCACTTTGCTTGAATGTTGGTGTTTCTTGCATTTATTATTAAGCTCTATTAGATGCAGTTGGTGATATGGTAGATAGAGTTCTGGGCCTGAAGACAACCCAGGAGATCGAATGCATGTGGAAGGAGCTAAAAACCCGTTTACTAGGGTTCAAGAGAATCCTAAACTCAAGACACCATAGCAAATCTTAAAGCTTACATGTAAAGTGACATTTATTTCAACACTCACATCACTTGTCTTATAGGAAATGGTTACTTCTTCCCCTAGAGCTTGAGCCAATAACAGTTTGAATTCATTTTTATGTAGGGGATTAAGGAGGTAGGTAAAAGAAAAATGATTTCATTGCCCTTTTGTTTTTTTGTGAGTTAAAAACTTTGCTATATGTTTTTAATGCATGGTTTGTGCCTAGAGACTGTGCACTGAAATAGATATTGGGGACAAAGGCATAGTTAAGATTACCTCAAATACCTAATACTGAGTCGGAAGTAGCAAATGGCCTTATCTGGGATAGTAAAGATAATTTGTAAAGATTCTTTCAATATTGTTTTACTATAGCTAATTGTAAATTGTCTACAAACATAGATTGTCACTCAAAAAAAGATTAGGTATGATCACATAAAATGTAAAATGCTTTAGAGGAAGCCAACCTAGAAGTAATAGGTGATGCTTAAGAATTAAATTCTGAGGACGAGGGAAATAATTCCATTGAGGAAGAAAAATGGAATTTGTTTGAAGAGGTCAAGGTAGATGCACAGGAAACTAATGAAAATGGGTCTTAAAAATGTATAGATAATGGAAGCAAAACCAAGTATTGGGAGATGATTATAAGAACATTGGATAATCAATGAAAATGAGAGGAATCCTAATGTTTTGAATGTGTTGAAGCTGCCAAGGGAAGCAAAGGACAACCAAAAGGTTTTGTTTTGTTTTCCAAACTGGGAGAAAAAGTAGGCTCAAGGGAGGAATAGGACCACTGCTTGGGGTAGAATGGGACAATATTAGCTGCAAAGAGAGAAGGCAGAGCTCCTTAATACTTATTCTGTTTTTTTTCTGCCAAGGATAACGACATTTACACTGGAAATAACAAATCATTGAAAGGGACTTGATATCTAAGTAAGGAGACAAGGAGCCTTTAAAGTAAAGAAGCCTTTAAGTTTCCCTTGTTAAATTCAAGTTATTTTTTCCTAATGAATGGCATATTTGCATGATAAAAGAAAAGGTATCTATGATTATTGAACCACAATGATGTTTGAAAGGTCATCAAAAATAGGAAAATTGTTAAGAACAGAGAAAGGCAGATGTTCTAATGGGAAAAAAAACCAGAGTACAGAGTCTACAAAACTATAGGCTGTTGAACTTGACTTCAATTATAGGGAAAATCCAAGAATTGAATATTTAAGAGATGACTGATGATAGAAAAGGGGTGATTTCAAAGAGCTATGATGGCTTCTTTAAGAATAAGTCATTCTAGATTAACCTCATTTACCAATTTTTTTTTTATTTGTACAGGATTCCCTGTAGTACACAAGGAGGATGCATAAAACTTAGCTAGATTTTAGCTAAGCACTTGATAAAGTTTTTCCTACTGCTCTTGGTGAGAAGATGGAGAGATATGAATTAGACAATATTATAATCAACTAAATTCTCACTTGATTGGATGGCTAGACTCAACAAGGAGTCGTTAATGATCCAGTGTCAATGTGGTTGGAGTACTCCTGTGAAGCCCTAGAGACATGTTCTTGGCTCAGTTCTGTTTAGTGTTTCTATCCATAACTTGGATGCTAGGCTTATCAAATCTGTAGAACACACAAAGCTGGAAGAGATAGCTAAGATTGGGTGTTAGGATCAAGACTGAAAAGGATCTTGACATGCTAGAGAAGAAGGCTGAGTCTAATAAGATGAAATTTGATCAACTCAATAAATACTAAGGACCTATTATGTGCCACTGTGCTAAGAGCTGGGAGAAAGAAAAGGAAAGATTGGCTTTGCCCTCAAGGAGCTTACAATCTAGTGGAGGAAGGCAATACACACACACAAAAAAAAAGCCAAAAAGATTGGGGGAGTGGCTCTAGCAATTATGATGGTCTGTGGAATTAAAACCACATAGAGCTGCTGATGGAAAATGGAGAATATAAAATATAGGGATACATGTAATATCTTGCAGTTGTGTACAATCAACTTCAAAAGTATAGGCGGGTGGAGATGTGTGTATATAGCAGTTATTCTGAAAAAAGATATGTCTCCAGTCTCAAAATGAGTTAGTAGTGTAAGACAACCACCCCTTGAAGAACAACAATAACACTAAAAAAAGAAAAACTAGTGTGATCTTGGACTGCACTGAGGGGATGTAGCTTCTAGGAATTGGGAGGTAAAAATTCCTCTGTACTTTACCCTCATTAGATCTCATTTCTAGTCTTGTGTTGAGTTCTCAAAACATGATTTAAGAAGGACATTAAACAGTTGGAAAATATTCCTCCTACCTATCTGATAATACCTCAGTCTTCCTTTCTGTATTGTTATTCATGCCCCACCCCATTCATGGTGGTGTGGTGCTGTCTTGAGCTTTCTTTTCTTTTGATTTGTTCTCATTACTCTATCTTTGGGACTGTCTTTCTTGCTCTATTCCTCTGTCTCTTTGTCTCCCTGTCAGTCTCTGTCTATCCATCTCTATCTCTTTATCTCTCTGTCTCTGACTTTCTATATCTCTGTCTCTGTCTCATTTTATCAGCTTTCATGGTTTTAATTATTGTCTCTGGGCTCATCACTTAGTCTATCTCTTGAGTTTTAATTCTACATAACAGCCCTGTTGGATATTTTAGACTGCCCTGTTGGATATTTTAGACTGTATATTCCATAGGCATATCAAACTTAGCAGGTTCAAAATAGGACTCCTTAACTTTTCCTCAAACTCACTCCCCTCCTGGAATTTCCCTATTTTTATTGAGTTTACCATGTTTTTGGTCACCCACGTTCACCATGCCAGAATTATCCTTGACTCTACATTATCCCTCAGTTGCTATGTCTGTTCTATTCTAATCCAAAAGCACCTATCTCCTTCTCTGTGCTCATATGTCCACTGTCCTATTTCAGGTCCATATTTCTTACCTGGAATATTGCAATATTTTTAGTTTCCCCTTGTATGCTATCCTCTACACAGCTACTAGAGTGATATTCCTAAACCACAGGTTAGGCCACATCACCCCTTTGTTTCATAAGTTTCATTTGCTCCCTTTTGATTTTAGGATATAACACCAACTCTATTTGACATTTAAAGCCCCTCAGCCTTGAGTCTATCTTTCTAGACTTATTTCCCATTATTTCCCTTCATACACTTTGTGGTTTAGATAGTAGTAGTTCCTCATTTGCAAAGCTTTCGCTCACATTTTCTTGCCTTCTAGAGGCTCTCCTCCATGCATGGGATGCCCTTCTACTTCACTTTGATTTCTTATGTGTTGCATGAAAAGTCTGAGAAATAATTTCTGGGTAATTGCCAATAATTTTATTAATTATGGCTAGTGAATAATTAATAAAAGGATGGTCATTTGACTTTTTCTCTTAAACCCAAGATGAATCTTGGGGGCCTCTGAAAGCTTAAAAAGTCTTTGGAACAGAGGGTGTACCTGAGGGTGGAAACCAATTCTGATTTGTTAACAATCAATGAGGGGGTTAGACATATTAATGAAAAGGTGGTCAGAAATTCTTCAGCTTCTTCTGCAGAGAGCATGACCTAGTCATGAGACTCAGTCATTTCCAGCAATATGGGCAAAAGAATCCATCTCTACCCAGACCTCACTGGTTGGTTTTCACCTTCATAAGCTAGATCGCCCTAAATTCTAATGGGAGGTCCCAAAGACAGACAAGGGCTTGTTTTCCAAGAGCAAGATCTCACTTAGACTGGATTCTGTTTGTAAGGTCTCCTAGCTGGATGAAGTCCCCCCTGAGATCGAGAAACATGTACCCTGAAGATTTGGGCAATCTCCTCCATCAGCAATGTCCTTCAGATGTTGACTGGCTAACTAAATCTTAATCTCAATTAATAATTGATTATTAATATGAAAACAATAATAAATTCTCTTATTTAGACTCTGACAGTCCCTTCAAAGCAAACTCAAGTTCCACCTCCAGGGTGAGGTATTTTTTGATTCCCCTTGGCTGCTTATAGCCACTAAATTACCTTTGATTTACTTTTCCATATATTTTGCAGTTCCTTATATGCTGATTCTTCCATATAATGTAAGTTCTCACAGCAAGGACAGTTTTGTCTTTGTTATTTCCAGTTTTATGTGTGGGCCAGACACACAGAAGGCACTTCAAATGCTCACTGACTTGATTGTTTTGACATGTGCTGTTCATAAAAAAAGTTATTTTAGATGGCCACAGCTGACTCATCTGTAAAATGGAGGTAACACTTGGTCTACCTTCAATACAGAGACTCAATCAAATAATCTGTTGAAGTGCTCTTGCTCTTAGAAGAGTTATGAATCTGGTCTTATTAGGTAAGACACAAGGTCAGGAATTTGTTTTATTCCTTTGAAGAGTCAAAGGAATTTTTCAATGAATAGGAACCTATGGGGCTTGATGACAGTGTTTTGGTAATTTTTATGACATGATTTGAAAATATTAGGAAATGATGTTCTTGTAAACTTAGGAAAAGGTCCAATTTTGGGAACCAAAATAAAGAACTGGCCTTGGAGTTAGAAGCACCTGGGGTCCATGCCTACTTTTGAGACATCCTTGCTTGGTGACCATGGTTCAGTTATTTAACCCCTCAAAGTACCAGGAAAATCTCAGGCTATTAGTTGCATTTGTTGATCTGCACTGGTAGTTCTTACACCACCAAAAGCACAGATCCAGTTACCTCTCCCTCTTCCCTAACGTGCCCCCACTCCCAATCTTGAGAAACACAAGATTCAAGGTTAAAGGAAAAATTAGCAAAGATGGGGTCTGTCACAATAAGAATAAGATCATAGAGTGTTAATACTTTTTCTTATGTTGAATTAATTTTTTTTAAAAAAAGCATATCTTTAACTTTTCTAGCTTTAGTTCGTTTCAGTCCAACATGGGACATGCCTTGATCATCCATTGTGTGTTGTATTTTAATATAGCATCTCATCCTCTTCCTTCCCCATAGTCATGGAGTTTACAGAAAGCTTTAGGGATTTCTTTCACAATAATTCCCTGGATCTCATTCTTGGTCAGTACAGTGTAGCTCATTTCCATTAAGCAGATAGTCCTTATTTTTTTCTTTGCTTCCAGACTCATAATTCTATGCTTATCTGAACTGAACTTCATTTGCATTTATTAACTTGGTAGCTACTTGAAATATCCAAGCCTCTTTTATCTGCCTGCATTGTTTCTCATTATTTGCTGTCTCTCTCAATTTAGTTTTAACTGCAAACTTGAAATGTTTCTTCTAAAACCATTGTTCAAATTCTTTGCATACCATAATGGGTTCCCAAACTGCACTCTGCAGGGATCCCAGCTTAGTAACCTTTTTCTGAGCTTAAAAGTGATAATTTCTAAAACTTTACTTTTCAAGGCAGTTTCATATTGGATTATTTCAGTTTCATAAAAATATATGTTATATATGTGCCTGTGGCTATGAAATATATTAGCTTAAAGGCTGCAAGTCTAAGTTTAGTGCCATTATCATCTCTAAATTCAATATAGTAGACATGGTTTGGGAATCGAGACCTATGCTCTGATAGAAACTAACTTAGATACCACCACTCCGAGTGACTTTGGGCAAAGTCGCTGCTTCTTCAGGCTTCACCTGAAGATGGAAGGGATTGGATTATATAATTTTTAAACTTCCTTTCAAGTCTAAACTTTTCACAGCAATAAGGAAACCAGCCCTTTGGAGATAGCCACCTCCATAATCCCATTTTCACCTCTAGCAACAAACTTGGCTCACTGGTGGTGCCTGTTGGTTTCTAACTGTCACTGCCACCTCTCGATTGACTACTTGGCATCTAGACCCAGCCTGATTTGGGAGTGAGGAATGGACTTCTTTCATTTCATTACTCCCTGAGAAAATCACACACTTTTTTATTTAGTTCCTAATTATTAGGAACCACATAGAATTGTATGGAGTTTAAATAAAAAAAATCAAAAGGGAAATTTAGAAAAGTTTCCATAGGCAGTAGCATTGGTTAAATTCAATTTCTCCAGGTACACCTGGAAGAGGAAGTAGGTCTTGCCTTTTCTTAGTTTCTCTTCCTTTAGAACTGGTTGATCTACTGGATCTTGCTCTCTATGTCTATTGACCCAATCCTGTCTATGCTAGATGTTAGATTCAGTTTGCTTCAATAAAAAAAAAATGTGCTGTTGTTCCTGCTTCATTCTCAAAGAAGACTGGTGAAACTTTCTTATTAATTCATTCTCCTTGGCAGAGAAGACAGAAGCAAAGAGCTGAACAGTTCTGCTTTTCATTTTCTTATTTGCTGTTATCTGCTTTTATCCACCTTGAGCAGGGGTCCACTCCCTCCTTAATCTTCCTTGTTTTTTGCAATATAACTAAAGAAAACTCTTAGTTTTCCTTGCCAACCCCAGATCTGAGGATTAACACTTTGCACACTACTCTTACTGGATCATGACACATTTTTGTATTCATCCTTTATATCCTGTCATCTTTTCCTTTTTTTATACATGACTCTTTAAGATCAAATTTGGTTGATTATTTTCCTGTACATCCACATTAATCTGTTTGGGCAACTACCCCTTTTCCTTTTTATTGTACTCATTTTTCTTTGTGACTTCTGAATGTCAATATTGAGAATTTCTGCCTCTTTGGGGATGACTTTCCTATAAAATTATAGACATGAGAAACTTCATTTGAACCCTTGAACTTTGCATGCTTAAAACTAAGATGCCTTTTAGATAATACCAGTGTAAGGGAGGAATGGACTGAGTTAGTCAAGTGATCCTCTTCCACTTGATAAGTAACAAGGTCTACTAATACTTCAAGGTGATTGTCGGAACACATGGAAATCAACCAATTTTAGTTTTATTGATCTGACATTTTTCATCTAGTATTAGATAATGTTGACTGTTGTTTGTTATGTTCATCCTTTGTTTTCAAAGAGGACCATGACATCAGAGAAATGATGACATGATTTGAACTTGACTTTGTTTTGAGTGAGGGAGGGCTGTGCAGGTCACCAGCCTCACTTCTCCTCCTGAACCATCTGGATCCAGTGACCAGATGAGATATTCATCAGGATGACTAGAGATAACCCAGGATGCAATGGGAGACCTTGGCCTCTTTAGGTGAAGATCTATTCAGATACTCATTTATGGTGAGGCAATGCCCAATCAGTGAATAGGCCTATTTAAGAAGCAATCAGGGTATGGTCGCTTTAATGAGGCAAAGAAAAATAACTACATCAGGCTGAGAGGGAAACAGCTACAGTTATTATTGATAATCACTCTTAAGCCAGGAGGGTCCAGAAAACAGTCCTTAATTGGAGCTTGGGCAGGGGCCTAGTGTTGTCCAATCTATGAGATTCAGAGTACAGTAGGTTTAAGGTTTTGGGAAGGGAAGGGAAGGGGAGGAAAGGGAGAAGGGGAAAAGAAAGAAATCTAGCCAGTAAACCCAAAGTTAATTGGTTATCCTCTGGCCTTCCAAATTTACCTTCCTTTGGAGAGGAGAAGAAAGGTAAGGGGGAGACAGACAGGAGAGAAGGAGCTGTTACCCAGCTAACTGGGTCCTCATTCAGGCAGCTATGTCTACTCACAGATTATTGCATTTGTCCTTCATTGCTGAAGACCATGCCATCAGAGAAATGATAACATGGCTTGCATTTGATTTTATTTTGAATGAGAGAGGGCTTTGCAGGTCACCAGCCTCAGTTTCTCCTCCTGAGCCATCTGAATCCAGTGGCCAAGTATCCATCAGAATGACTGGGGATGGCCCAGAATGTAATAGAATTTATAATCTGAACTAATCCAGGGAGTACCCACACCAAAATCAAAGTCCCAATGTAGTATTACAATTTTTAATGATCATTCCTTTTATTTAGATAATTCCTCATTTTATTTGCTTTTCTTATTTTTAAAAATTTTCTAATTTCCTTGAATTGATTCAGTTCATTAATTTTTTTTCATCTCTCGCGAATAAAAGTGTATGGGGCCATAAATTTAATTTTGCATATTCTTTTGGGCACATCTCTTAATTTGTATATGTTTTTTCATGTTCTATTTATATGTCATTCTTAATGTAATCTAACGCCATTTCTATAGTTTATTCTTTGATTCTTCAAACCATTACTTAAGTAATTTTATTCCCAATGTAGGCTTATATTTCTATCTGATTTTCCTTGTCCACTTTTTTCACCACTATTACTCATATATATAGTGCTTACAGTTTATGTCTTTATGAATTTATCTGTAATTGCTTTCTACACTAGGAGGTGATCAGTTTTTGTGAATGGTGTGTGCATAATTGAAAAAAATACGTGTTCTTTACTTTTCTGATTCCATTCTCTCTACCTATCAAATCCAGTTTTTTAGAAGTCTTTGTGACTATAATGTTTTTCTAGTTTTACTTAAAATATTTTGTTGAATTATTGATTCCAATTATTAATTTTATATGTAATTCTTTTTGTATTTTTAGTTAGCTATCTTATTATAAATTTTAGTTAGCTATCTTATTAT
The DNA here is from genome assembly GCA_028658325.1 of Potorous gilbertii. Taxonomy (NCBI): domain Eukaryota; kingdom Metazoa; phylum Chordata; class Mammalia; order Diprotodontia; family Potoroidae; genus Potorous; species Potorous gilbertii. The sequence goes on along the minus strand of CM053770.1, from coordinate 380,917,135 downwards.
AAATTTTACTAAAGAGATTGTAAATTATAGCTGGAAAAGACATTAGAAGTCATTTAGTTCAGTCTCTTTTTTTAATGGATGAGGACTGTGTTTGTGTGCGTGCGTGTGTGCGTGTGTGTGTGTGTGTGCGTGTGTGTGTGCGTGTGTGTGTGTGTGTGTAAAATCAAGTATGACAGATACTGTCCTCAAGGGAAGGAGGTTACATTCTAATGGTAGAAGACAACAGTAGAAGAGGTATCATGGGATACAACTGGCATTATAGTGACTTGGAAGTCTAGTTCTGGCCAAAGTAAGTCAAAAGGTCAGTTATTAGAGCTTGGGATTCTTGGATCTGATTTCTAGGGTCTAGTAGGGGAAAGAAAATGATAATTTCTGGAGTGGAGGGAACATGGTGTAGACATGTCTTGCAATTATTAAATTGTTAATGATTGTTTAACTATGTTAAGTTGTCTGATATCATCATTAGGATTCTGGATGTTCTGGAGGTAAGTTGAAATATGGCCAATTTTGGTTCTTCCTATGGGGGAGCTAGGTGGTGCTGTAGATACAGTGCCAGACCCGGAATCTGGAAGACTCTTCTTACTGAGTTCAAATCTGGCCTCACACACTAGCTGTGTGATGCTGGACAAGTTACTTAACCCTGTTTGCCTTAGTTTTCTCATCTGTAAAATGAGCTGGACAAGGAAATGGCAAACTATTCCATATCTTTGCCAAGAAAATTCCAGATGGGATCACAAAGAATCAGACATGACTACAAATGATCGAGAACAACAAATGGTCTTAAATCCATGTTCATCTTTCAAAATTAGACAGTTTTCTGTAGATAACATCATTGGATTGTATTTTTAAAATTCACTCAATAACTGCTTTTCTTTTGTGGGACAATTCAATACATTTTTGAGCAGTTATAACTGCCTAATTTCCAAATTAAACAGTTACAACTTTGGGACAAAAGTTACACTAAGAAGATGGCAGAGTGGCTCTTAGCATAACTCTAACCCTCTTTGTCTCAAAATAATGAGAAATGTGCCAAAAACAGTAAATTAGAACAAATATAATTAGAAAAAAAGAGATTATTGGAACCATCTCCACAGAAAAACTATTCTTCTAAAGTAAGAGTGGAAGGATGCCTAAAGGACCTAATCTCCATAACTTCTCTAAGGCTGCCTTAGGCAGATTTTGACCAACCCGGACAGGATTTCATTTTGAGCATTGACTCTGTTCTGGCTTCTATCTTGTTCCTTCTGTGACACGATCCAATCTGATTCTGCTCCCTGCTTATCCCCTCCCTCCTCCATGCTCCCAAAAAAATCTTCAGGAGGAGAGTACTGAATTTGCATAGCTCTACAAGGGAAAGAAAAATAACTGTGGAAGTAGAAGAGTTGGCTGCGGGAAGTTTTATAGTGTGGGAAGAAAGGGCACCAATTCAGCTCTGATTGTCTCTCTTGAAGATTCCATGCAGCAGGGATCCAGCTGCACCATTTCTTCCCTTATTGGAGGAGGTAATTGAAGCCACATATCCCTGGTCTGTAAAGGAGAAAATTGTCAGTTGATTCTGGAGGGATAAAACAGTAAAGAGGCTTGAAATCATCGAGAAAAGACAGAAGGCAAAAAAAGTCTAGAAAGGTTGGGCATGATCCAGTCTCAAAGTAGATAAACAAGAATTGAGACCCTTATAACAAAGAAGGAAAAACTAGCAATATTTTGAAAAGTACACATTAAATTGAACCAACAGTATACAGTGAAGGAAAAGAAGTCAGAAAAACTTAAATGTAAAAGAAAACAAAAGAATAAACGTTATGAACCATTAGCAATAACGGAATAACAGGAAGAAGTACTGGAATGGTTCAGAAGAAGTAGAGAATAATTAACAGGAGCAATTACAATGTAAATTAGTATAGAAATTAGGGTGGAAATCAGGGCTTTTAAAGAATAAATCAATAAGACAAACAAAAGAAAAGAGCAATTTTGAACACATGAGAGAATCTCTTTCCAAAACAGTATAGAGTTTCTGGCAAAGATTTGTAATAAGAAAAAATACAGAATTGGGAGAAAATATGACCAAATAAAATAAAACCATTACTTTCATTCAAGTTATGCATGAGTTTATTCAAGTCAAAACAAAACTGACTGGGATTAGAAAGATAATTTAAGTCTCTTAGGTCTTCCACAAAATTACAATAAACTAAAATGCCTGATTATGACAGTAGAAAATCATACAAGAAAATTATAGAGAAATATTAGAAGCAGTGAATAAAATACTGATCATAATAGTCCATAGATCAACTATAGAAATAAATCCCAAGTATAGACAGTCAGGGATTATATTGTTCAAACGTCAGAATTCAGAGATTACATGTCCAGAGCTGAAAGTGGCTTTTGTCTACAGAGCCCTAGGTCATTCTCCTTCCTTCCTCAGTGGGTTTGATACTTGGCTTGCAATTTTTCTCTTCTCCTTAAATCCTACTTTCACTAAGGGATATTACTATAAGTTTGTTTTAAAATAAATTTCTTTATGATTTATTATCATTAATGTTTGATTTGTATAATTTTTTGGGTGTAGAGTTTTCTTGGGTGAAAAAGATTGCAAGGGAAAACAATTTAAGAAGTCTTGCTATAGGTAAAATTTTAGTTAGAACTTAAATGGAAGACATGGAGGTCAGTAGTAGGAGTGGAGGAGGGAGAGCATTTTAGGTATGGAGGAGAGCCAGAGACAATATCTAGAACCTAGGAATAGAGAGCCTTGTTCATGGAATAAAAAGAAGGTCTGTGTCACTGGATTGAAGAGTACATAATGGAGAGTAAGATATAAGTAGACTGGAAATGTAGGAGGGGCCTAGAATATGAGGGACTTTGAATGCCACAATATTTTGTAATTGCTCCTGGTGGCAATAGGAAGCTGCCAAAGTTTATTGAGTAGAGAGATGACACGATTGAACTTGCATTTTAGCAAAACCACTTTAATGACTGACAGATAAATTGTAGTGGGGAAAGACTTGAGGCTGGCAGATCCACCAGCAAGCTGTTGTAATAATCAAGATATGAGGTGATGAGGACCTACAATAGAGAGATAGTAGCATCAGAGGAGGAAAGTGATTCTATTTGAGAGATGTTGCAAAGTTGAAATCAACATAATTAAAATGATAGGAGAGAAAGAAAGAAGATTCAAGGATAACTCCAAGGTTACAAGGTCAGTTGATTGATGAGCCTGGATCAGGGGCCAGGTGTGTCAGAAGTGGGTAAACTTGATGAAATGAGTGTAGACAGCTTTTGTGAGGAATTTGGTTGTGAAAGGAAAGAGAGGCTGTAATATAATGGCTTGAAGAGATGGTAGGCTCATGTAGCTTTTATTTTTTAAGAGGTAGTAGACCTGAACATATTTAAAAGTATCAGGGAAAGATCCTGAAGGAAGCAATTGAAAATTGATGAAGGAAAGAATGATTGGTAAGGCAAGCTCCTGGAAGAGATAGAGGGTACGGGGTTAAGATTTCAGGTAGTGGGATTCCACCTCTTTCTCAGAGACAGGAGTAAAGACTGATCTTATGAGCATCACAAACCATCCCCTTCAGACTGACCAGCCCTTCGCTCCAATTATTCTTGCTTAATCCCAGTACCCCACATCCTACATTGCATCTGGAGTCAGACAACTTGGATTCATATCCTGCTTGTGCTGCTTAACACCTGTGGGACTTTGGACAAATCACTTTAGTCTCAAGGGCATCAGCTCCTAATCTATAAGGTGAACAAGTTGGACAAAATGAATTTGAAGAACTCTAAATCTATGATCGTATCATCCTATGCTTTTGTGCCTGATAGAGCTATGCCTGACAGGAACCACTAGCAATTGGCAGAGCTGAATCTGTAGTAGGTATGTGAGACTATTAGGAAGAAAAGCCTGGAAGATAATCATTTACCTCACCCACATGCCCAGCAGAAACTACACACTATATGAGACAAGCAGGGGAAAAGAGGTGTGGGAAAAATTTAATGACATCACTAGCAGACATAGATGGCCTTGTTGTGCTGGTGATGTGAAATGAACAAACAGTAGCCCCATGTAGTCCTTTGGGCTTTGAGTCAGGAAAATTTGAGTTCAAATCTGAATTTGGGCACTTAATAGCTGTGTGACCCTGAGCAAGTCATTTAACCTCTCTTTGCATCAGTTCCTTCAACTTAAAATGGGGACAGTAGTAACACTGACTGTCCAGGATTGTATGAATCAAATGAGATTTAAAAAGCATTTAGCCTAGTGCCTAGCACAATGTAAATCCTATATATAAATGGTCTTCCTCCTTGACATATGTTTGACCCAGACAGGTATCCCGTATGTGTATCTATATCATGTGTGCATTCAACTTGGACCCACATTTTCCACTAGTGATGTGGCTTTATGGTAAAGTGTACTTGAGGTTTATTGGTAAAACATTTTATTGCTATTTTTAGTACTATACTATTTAATTAAATGTCACCAATTTCAACTAATTGCATCTTCTGGGTTACTAGGAAAAGTAAATGCATTGGTGGGGATTTGTGAAGTACAGTCTTGATTGTATATGGGCATGTAGAATACCTTGGATGGAGATAGCCTGCTTTGGGGAACAGAGAGAGGTAGATGAGCAGTGAGCAGAGTGCTGGTCTCAGAGTCAGGAAGACTGAATTAAAATCTAGCCTTGGACATTAGCTGTGTGACCCTAGGTAAATCACTTAATCTCTTCTTGCCTTTGTTTCCCCATCTGTAAAATGGGGTTAATAATGACACTTGCCTTCTAGGGATGTTGTGAGGAACAAAATAGCTATTTGTAAAGCACTTAGTACAGTGCCTGGTACAGAGCAGGCACTTCGCACATACTTGTTTCCTTCCTTTGTACTTCTTGAAAAGTGCCCCCAGGCATACTACATTTTGGACCCAAATTCATTTTGTACCCAAATTTATTTTTTCACATTTTCTCCTGCTGCCATTCCTAAACTGCATCTCTCAGGTACTTATACAAGGGACATTTTTGGTTGGCTACTCTGTGTCAGTAGGGAAAGAGTTTAAAGAGAAATTAGGTCAGCCAGAGAGATTTAACTTGGATCACTTGGAAAATGAACAATGACTTCTTCGGGAGAGGACAACCCACAGAAAGAGGGACAGCTTTAGTATGCAAGTCAATGAAGGCATAAATGAACAGATCCTGACATTTGAAAAATATGAAAAGATCAGGACAAAATCCATTTAGCTTTGCGTCTGTTATTAATTTTACATCACAAAGAACAAATATCATTCGTATCCGTTTTCTTCCAAATCAATCATGAGGAAGTTAGTGAATTATGAATGACAACATAACTGAAATGGAATGTCAATCACCTGTAATTATTTGTAAATCACACTACAGTAAAAAAGATTTAATGAGCTCTTGTGGAGCAGAGTTTTATAACCTGTTATATCCTAAGATATATGAGCAGGCTTGAAGAATGACAATGGACTGCTTAGTTTAATGGCTGGGCTTTTCCCTGATATTGCATTTCCTCCTTTTAAGACTTCAAAGCATTTCATGATGCTTTTGACTAATTCTTCTCAATTAACAGTTGCAGAAGTATGATGGCCCAGGGATTTTTACTTTAGCATACGTTAGTATGCTAACTTCAACTTTCTTTCTTTCCTTTCTTTTTTTAACCCTTTGCAATTAACCTCCATTCTCATAAGTTCCCTTATTTGAACATTAAGTTGGGTTATGCTGTCTTCAGTATTAACCTGTTGAAAAATAAAATGATGTGGAAACATTTTTTTAAATGAACAAAATTCCCAGGAATTTTTAGTTTTAATGGCAGTAGCAACAAAATAATGAGAAAGAAAGATGGTATTTGAACCATATGACTGCATGAGCCTCGGCAATTCCATGCACGGTGTAAAAATTTATAGGCAGATTAAGTTAAAAACCTAAAGAATAGTGGTGTTCAGTGAGCCAGTAATTCCCAGAAAGTCTACATCGCCCTCTCCAGACTTCTGACTTCTTAGTTCCTTCTTTTCCATGTTCTTCATGCTAGCTGTAACTACCTTGAAAGATGTCTGTGTACTCACTTTTGGATTGTTTGACTTTGATAGAATTCAAATTTTTCCTCCTGAGATTACTATTAAATTAATTGTTGGTATGACTTATTAGTGGTTTTTGATGTTGAAACCATCGTTAATCATTTGGCATACCTAGTTGCAATTTCCCTGTGGTGATTACAGAAGGCAACATGATAGAGTGGAAAGAACACTTCTTCTAAAGCCAGAGGACTTGGATTCAAATCCTTCTTACGTGACCTTGAGTAAATCCCTTCAAGTCCCTGGGTTTCAATTTCCTCATTTTTATAATGAGTAGGTTGGAGTAGATGACCTCAGTTCCTTTCAATTTTGTATCTATGATTAGACCTTCCTTTGATTAAAACCCAAAGGGTTGTTAATGATTCTCAGTTATGGACTCTGAAAATCATAGTCAGAATTTTTATGTAGCAATAAAGGGTATGGAACTGGTACTTCTTTCATAACTCTCTCGTCATCCTCAGCTCAATATTCCTGGTGCAGTCACATAGACAGGCAAGGGTGATTTCACAGAGGAGTGGCTACATAGCCACAACTCATCCATCCTCAAGGACTCAGGAGTAACTCTGGTGTGAGATGAATAGAGGTCTATATTAACAGCTACAATTCCTGTGCTCCTAGAATATGCTTTTCATCTCTTAAAGTAAGTCATAATGGCACCATTAATTCTCAAACATGAAATATTTATAAAACAAGAAGGCAAAAACAAGAATGATCATAGCATAACATTTAATAAATAGCAGGTGAAAGCATGAATAATCATAACATAAGAGCCCACCCACAAGGCTGGGTCATGCTTTCCCATTAACGCATACACTATTAGGCTGATGAAGGTGAGGAAGCATAAGCAGAAACTCGTGTGTCCTGGGCAACACACAACTCTGTGTCTTGGGACTGCATATCTATGATCCCTTGAGGCAACATTCTATGACTCACATGACCTACTTTTCTCTTCTGAGTCTCTTAGTTATCCTGCTGAATGAAATGGCTTTTTTTGCTGCTGAAGATTGTTGTTTTAGTTAATAGTACTTAATTCTGGGGTTTGTAGAGTTTCTCACACTTTCTTTCTTGGCTAGGTGGTGAGGCAGCATGCCACTCTTTCACTGAAGTTAATTCCCTGTAATTGAGATCTCTTTAGGCTGAGGGGATTTTTCCCCTCTCAAGCCACAGAGGGTAATAAAAGGTAACATAGATAATTCTTTGAAGGATTTTCCCGCTTTCAATCCATGGATGGTACTAGAAAGACAAATGTCTTTTCCCAAACAACTCTTCCCACAGCATAGGGTGATGTTTTCTCCAATCAGTTCCCAGTATCTAAGTATTCCTCTGATCCTATGAGCTCCTAGCATCTACTGTAGAGCTTGCTTATTTCTAGTTAGCTGGTATCAAATCTGCTTACTTTTTTAACTTTCAGTTCCATTGGCTTCTGTGGTCTTTCCTCCCCCTCCATTTTTTTCCATAAGCAACTTTAATTATTTTTGTCAGTTTTTCCAAATCTTTTCAGCTGCTTTATGATACTATGGATTCTCATGGACTCTCTTGCCTAAAATCAGGGCTTCCTTTGTACAGTGATCAATCTCCATATCTTTCAGACATGAAAAATTAGTTAAATTTATTATTTTTCTATAGTCCTACAAAAGTTTTTTGATTCAAAATTTCCCAGCAATAACACCAGCATTATTAACAAAATTACATTGAAGTTAACTTTTGGGAAACACTGAATTGGCACTATCTCTAACACCATTCAGTACTTTTGCATCTATGCTGCTTTAATCCAAATCTTTTCAGAACTTTTACATGAGGGTCTGTTTTGGTCTCAGATCCACAGAATTCTCAAGCTATTTTCCTCTGAGTTTTTCACAAGAACATCCCTTTCCTGAAATAAAGACCCATGCTCACGAATGTGAATTTTTCTTAACTATATGGAAACTACAGCCTACCTAAGCCTTTCCATCCTATGCAACTCTTGTCCATGTTATTTCACAGATCCTCCATAGGTAAGAAATCTAATGTATTTTAGTCATTTTAATATCATATTAGTTATAGGATTTACAACTGGAATGGACATTAGAGAACATCTGGTCCCCTCCTCCCCATTAACAAACTAAGGACAGTATCCAGTCACAAGTAACAGCTGGGAATTTTATCCAGGTTCTCTGATTCCAAATCTACTTCTTTTTCAGGGATATTATATTTGATTGTATCAAAATGGCATCTGGGATATCCAGCTGTTATTTTGTGTTCTTATTATATCAGTGGGCCAATTCTTTTCCTATCACACATGTTCTCTTTGTTCCTCATAGAACATTTATTACATGGGAGATATAATTGATAATGTACTATGGCCCACATATGCCAACAACACTTCTTTCCACTGCTTTTTAAATTACTTACAATTATGGTTCCTCCAAGATTATGATATTCCATAATCCACAGCTATTAACATCACTGGAAGAATATTGAAGTTGAAGAGACTGGCTTTTGTGTCAATGAGGAGTTTGCAATCATGGAAAACACTCTGCAGTTTCTAATACAGGATGCACCTTGATTTCTTTTTCCTACTCAATTCTGGAACTGGAAATCATAATCCCCCTTTTCTTGCTTTTACAAAGATACACCTGTATTTATTTATGAATTAACTAAATGTCATCTACCCAGCTACCTTAACATAGTGTATATAATACACATTTTCATTCACTTGTTTTTCCATTGTGAGTGGATCAAAACTTTTCGAATTTTTACAGAATTCTCTGTAAAGATATTATAATGTTTTGGTATTCAATGTGTTTATTACAATGTCATTTGTGGGCAGGAGAATTAGGAGAACTTCACACTCATCAAGGAATCTTCCTTTTTTTGGATACTGTATGGGACAGATATTGTTTTTAGCTGAAAGAGAACACATTTTCTTGTTTTATACCTTTTTTGAGGATTTTGTTCAATAGATCACTGATAAAATTATTTTTATAGTTGCGTTTGTCATATAATTATATAGTTTTAATTTATATGTGGTTGACAAATTAGCATTAGAGGTTGTGTTTGTTCTGCAAAGTCAAACATTTCAAGAAATAAAAAAGATAGTAGGACTTAATATTTCTTTTTCTTCACAATCAGTTGTATTATACTATCTGTATGGTTCAGCCTAGGAGTGGGATATTGCCTGAGTTGAGATGATTCTGGGTTTGTAGTGCTTCAGAAACTTTTCTGCTCCAAAAGTAGGGAATAAAAGGAGAGGGGGAAAGTCCAGCATAAGCAGAGGACAAAGGAGCTTGACATCAGGGAACAAAATAGAGAAGTCAACTAGTTACAAAGAGGCAGAGGCAGAAAAGTTATGGGCACAGGGTCAAAACCAGAAATTCACTACAAGTGACAAGATAGAGTCTGGTAAAAAAACAAAATTTTCTGATGCAAGAATTTAGATTAGTGACATAGGAGAGGAGTCACATTAGGTATGAACAAATACATTTTTGCACTTCAAGGTTATAGGACAGTGGCGTTTTACAATAAGGCAATTTGAGGCTGGTCCAATATTCTGAATTTGAACTCTCCTCCCATTTTGTTCCTATTTTATCATCTAAAGAATGAGGTAATGCTAATTACAACCTTCCATCTTCTTCAATAAGGTTCTTCTAATAAACTCATACTCCATCTTGGCTGCCATGTTTCTCCCCTTGAGAAGTTTGTTGAAGTTTGCTTATTGAAAAACTTTTTGGGGTTCTGTAATCTTTTACAATAAGTTAAACAGCAGGTTAATTTGAAGCTGCTATAGTCATATGCAGGGTCTTATTTTCATCTTGTCTTTTCTTGCAATTTTGTGGAAGACAATATTAGAAAAAAGGAGACTTTTGGAGGGGAGACTAGTTAGGACATTGTTGTAGAAATAAATATATATAGTAATGATAGCTTGTGCCAGAAAAATTGATGGGAGAGACACATTTTCTTGGGGAAAATGTTTCCAACTTTGTACAAGTAAACGTCTCTTATTGGAATTGTGTGTCTTACCAGATACCTAGAAGATCGGGCTACTTCAGGTTTGGTCACCTATATACCAAAGTGATATTCCAAAAGCAGTGCCCTGATAATGTTGCTATTCTGCCCGATAAATGCCAGTTATTCCCATTATCTCTTGGGTCAAATTTACATTCTTCTGTTCAGTATTTAAAGCCCTTAGTTGTTTGGCTTTTCTAGCTTTGTGATATATTACTTTCCTTTATTCACTCTTTGGTGTGGTCCAACCAGAATTCTTGATATTTCACCACCTGAATTCCCCCTCCTATTTCAGTGTCTTTGCCTCTAGGCTATTTCCCATAGTGGGAATGCAATTCCTCTTCCTTGGTGGCTCATAGAATTCTATGTTTTCTTTCAAGCTTACTTCAAATACCACCTCTTTCCTGATTTCTTTAGGAACTTAATGTCTTATCTCAAAAAGTACCTTGTATTTATTCTGCATAAATATGTATTGTATATGGACATGTCGCTCCCCAGATAGAATGTGAGGTTTTCTCTGATAGAATGTAACAGAGATAATTTCCTTTTTGTCTGTATCCTATGTACTGACCACAGAGTCTGGCACATAATAAGTACTGAATAATTCTGGTTGATTGATTAATGGAGTTCATCAGGTCTAGAAACTTGGACTCATTAAACAAGCTACTTATTTACCATCACTATACTTATTTGAGTGGATAGGTGATGCAGTGGATATGAGTGTTGGATCTGGATTTAGGAAGAAATGAGTTCAAATCTGACCTCATATAATTAGTAACTGTGTTACTGAACAAATCACTTAATTTTTTTTTTGCCTCAATTTCCTCAAGTATAAAATAGAGATAATGATAGCAGCTAACTCCCAGGGTTATTAGGATAAAAATAGATGATTTTTGTAAAATGTTTTGCAGACCTTTAAGAACTATAGAGATATTAGTTATGATGATGATGATTAACTTCCCTGGTAATAATTTTTGGTTAATCCTTTCTACTTCTAAACTCATTCTCCCTAGTGGAGCATGGAGAAGCAAAAAGAGAATCCAGTACATGTTTACCTTCTTCTGATAATCTTCCCATGTAAAGCAGGAATTCTTTTTGCCTTCTAATGTGTTTTTTGGTTTCATATCAACATTATTCTTTATCCTGTTACTTCATACCTATTAAATCTTCAGGGTGATGGGGAAGTCATTTAAAATTAGGTTTGTAGCAAATAATTCATGAAGAGAATATTCTTACAGTATTGACAATGAAAAGTGGATTTTCTCTTTTATGTGTATATATCTATGCATAGATAACCTATGTACACATATATAATTACTGATATACATAGTGTACATAGTTTATTAATTTGCCCTATGCTAGTTAAAACATTTAAAACCCAACAGATTTGATATATAATATTTTTTATGATTCTTGATGGCAGTAGTAGTAGTTGATATTTAATGTTTTGTAGTTTCAAAGTGAATTATATACATTATCTTATTTTATTTCATAATAGCCCTTTAGGATGGTTAGTGTAACTAAGAATTAAATACCTACAACCTTTATAAATTAATTATAATTTAATTTAATTAATTATAAATTAATATGCCTTACAATGCTCTGCATGAAGTATGTTTTTCAAATGTGCTCCACTAGGTTTTTCCCTGTTAATGAAACCATTTTGTCCCTTATGAAGCTGAGTTATAGTGAAGACTGTTGCATAAAGAACAAAATATGTGGGAAGAGGAGAAAACTATTTTTGCTCATGATAATTTTCAACATTTGACATCTTAAAAGTTATTGAAAAAGCTTTTTACTATTCTTATAGAAGCTTGTTAAGATCTCAAATTATTCAGCAACTCAGAGGATTTAGGTGTAGAGTAAAATACAGATGTGGATTTCACTTTCAAAAGTAAGCATAGGAAAAGAAAGAAGAATGCATTCCCCTCTGATCTTCTGGTTATCTTAGCATGCATTAGGAATTTCTTTGAATCACTTTGTTCCCTCCTCTAGCTAGATATAGCAGCAAGTTTATTACTGCCAGGGGTTGAGTTAGGCATTCAGAGAGGTGTACTAACTCTCTAAGGTCAATAGAGCACATTTCATGTTTAGGAGCAGTAATTAACTAAATGGTACCCGGAGAGTAGAAGATTTAATGCACCTCCCAAAGCCTCTAATTTACTCACAGGGATGAGTTTATTACCCTAGTAAAATATTGTTGCTCCCCCTAAAAAATGTAATGCCTCAATTATAAAGTGTGTCTGAATTTGAAGTAATTGTTAATTGACATTGTGTAGTTCAAACACATATTTAATTCAAGATATATTGAAGAGTTATCTTTATGTAGTAGTTCAATTACTTACATTTTATCCATTTCTAGTGTAAAAGATTGGATGTTTGTGGGGAGTCTCCTCAGCATTACTATCCTTTATTTCCCAAGAGTACTCTCAGGCCTCAGGCTCCAAATATTCTTTGCTCCCATGCCCTAGAAATTCCTCCTATTAAGATATAGACACTAAGATCACTTGGACCTCATAGCATAAAAACAAGAAAAAAAAGCAAGAACAGAAAATACCAAGGAGTTTGATATTAACAATAACAAAAGCATATCATCACCAATACATTGCCAATATCTACAGTCCTCCCATCTCTTCGTATTCCTTCAGGCCCATAAGGTTGTGAATTTAGGTTGGTCAGCCCCTTAGCCTGGTCACAGTCCTGGCATCCATCTAGGGGAATCAGAACTATTGGGGTAACAACTTGTCTGTTTCTACAGGAATATATACCTTTCAGGATCTAAAAGCCACTTTTCTTACCTGACAAAAGAATATTGCTTTCTGGGAATGAAATTTTCCTAGTGGAAAAATGTGACCCTTCCCCATGCTAGGAACCAGCAGGAGTGATAAAGCTTCCTAGGAATGTATCATTGCTGTTATGTTACATCAGTACTTGATGTCGATTTCAGTAGAAGTAGAGGTTAAACCTCAAGTCCTGCAAACCCTTGAAAAGACCAGTGCACCATATCACTTTTCTTCTTTTCTTCTTTCTTTCTCTTTTTCCACACTATACTTTTCCAAATGGATGTGTTTCTCTGAAAATCTGTGCTTATCTCACTAGACTGTATTGTATATAGACAGACTGTATCATCTGTTGTTCTCTGAATACCACAAATGTAGAAATAACATTAGTATTAGCAATGACTCACACTAACATAGGATTTTAAATTTTGCTGAGTGATTTCCTTACACCAGCCAAATGAGTTAGATATTTGAAATATTATTATTTCTCTTTTTATTTTTAGTTGATTTTCAGTACGTCTATCTCTTTGTGATCCCATTGGAGGTTTACTTGGCAAAGGCATTGGAGTGGTTTGCATTTCCTTCTCCAGATCATTTAAGAGATGAGAAAACTGGAGTAAACAGGGTTAAATGACTTGCCCAAAGTCATACATCTAGTAATGGTCTGAGGCCAGATTTGAGCTCAAGGAGATGAGTTTTTCCTTTCTCTAGGTCTGGCACTCTATATACCATGCCAGAGGCTCAGTAGGCATGAATTGGTTTTGTTATGGTCATACAACTTGTATATAACTGAGATGGTAAAAGTGAACATTATATAATAATATTTACTAAAGTTTGCCCTAGAGAAGAGGTGACAATGAATGTCCTTGTTTTCTTTGGGTACTATGGGTGTGGAAAATTGTATATCATGTCAGATTGTGTGACGTGTTAGTAAGTCTTCCTGAACCACTTCCTTTGCCCCTCCTCCTTCATCCCCAACTCCCCCAGGCCTTTTTATCTTTTATTCTTCAACACAAGGCATGACTCTCTGGCTAGGGGAGTAAGAAGAGACATATCTAGAAATGAAGGTGATGTAATAACAAAAGATAATTAAAGATTTTAAATTGTTCTGATGCAGAATAGGAATAGAAATTTTGTAATTACCAAGTCTAACTTCCTATCCACAACTCCACACTGCATTATTTACTTTCACAAAAATGGGAATCATGGGGTAGATAAACCAATAAAAGATATTTTAAAAAGAAGTTCTGACCAGAGGAATAAACTGAACTTTGAAAAAAAAACTAGGTATGAAAGACAGGAAATGTTTTAAAAATTATATTCCGAGCCCTGCCCTGGCCATGCAGCACAGAGAGAAACAGATCCGAGCAGGCTTCAGGGATGGAATCTCTGGCAGCCGCAAAGTTTCCGTCCACCCACAGACACACAGGTCAGTGAGAAAGACGTCTGGACAGGCTGAGAGGGGAGTGGGGCATCTCCATGACTCAGGCCCCCTCGGGAGGCAGTGGCAGAGGCAGCGGGAGGCCAGAGGCTCCTGGAGCAGGCAGGAGCTCAGCAGCAGCTCCATTATGGAAGGTCTCTCCATAAACCCCCTGAGAGAACTGAGCCTGGGAGGTGGCCCTGCCCCCATCTGAGCACCAGAACTTAAGCTCCCATTGAATAGAAGCCAGGCCTGCCGCTGAAAGCCCTGAGGCTGGGGAACAGCATTTGAATCTCAGACCTCAAGCACTAGCTGGGCGGCTCTAGGCAGGGGTAGACAGGAATCTCAGAAGTCAAGTAACTGGCTGGGAAAATGCCTAGAAAAGGGAAAAAAAATAAGACCATAGAAGGTTACTTTCTTGGTGAACAGATGTTTCCTCCCTTCCTCTCTGATGAGGAAGAACAATGCTTACCATCAGGGAAAGACATAGAAGTCAAGGCTTCTGTATCCCAAACATCCAAAATAAATAATCAGTGGGTTCAGGCCATGGAAGAGCTAAAAAAGGATTTTGAAAATCAAGTTAGACAGGTGGAGGAAAAACTGGGAAGAGAAATGAGAGAGATGCAAGAAAAGCATGAAAAACGGGTCAATACCTTGCAAAAGGAGACCCAAAAAAATGCTGAAGAAAATAACACCTTGAAAAAT
>CM053770.1:380884494-380901676 GCA_028658325.1 Potorous gilbertii | reverse complement strand
AGAGGGCAGATTGATGATAGGGGAAATTAGAATGCTCAGTGTACTGGGGTGGGGGAGGGGACAAATGGGGAGAAAATTTGGAACCCAAAATTTCGTGAAAATGAATGTAAAAAGTTAAATAAATAAATTTATTAAAAAAAATTATATTCCATTTTAAAATTCAGAAACCTAGTAATACAGGTCAGGATCCTTTAAATTCCTCTATAGAATTGTCATTTTCATGATCAATATTTGATATCCTCATAAAATCTGCTCATTGTTTATAACGGATGGTCTAGTAATGTGCAGTTATGGCTAATCAAATCTCATTACACATGTATTTACTTTCTTTAAACATTGTCATATTTCATTACAAATAGCCTTTTGAACACTTCCATATCCGTTATAGCATTATATTTCCTTCCAATTTACTTCTAATGTTTTTTGAACAACTATATTGTAACAATTGTCTTGGTGCATATAAATATTTCATCACATCTTCACAGTAATCCATTTCTCATGTTTGGCCAAATTTATGAAGTGCTTATTAAAAATTGATAAATAACCTTATAGAATACAATAAGAATTGCTGTTGCCTTGGTGAGTCTTTAAATTGTCAAAATCCATACAGATTATTCTCTGAGTTACAATATCATCTGGTAGAAACCAAAGAGTATCTCTGCCCATGCTTATAAGGGGAAAACTGTCATCTTAGTGGTAGAGCGGGTAGACTCCTGCCCTTGGAGTCAGAATGATTTGAGTTTAAATCCTACTTCAGACACTGAATAAACTGTGTGATAAAGGCAAGTCATTTAACCTATCTTAGCCTCACTTCCTTCATCTTTAAAATGGGTATAATACTAACCGACCTCACAGGATTATTACTATGATGAGGACCAAATGATATATGTGTAAAGGGCTTTTCAAATCTAAAAGTGCTTTATGTATATCAGTCATTTGTTATTCCTACTATTATTAAATATCCAGCTTCATTATAGAGAACTTCCTATCCATTGATTTCCTATTTTGTGAGCTAATCTATACTTTTACAATTTTAAAGGTGGGGAGATTCACTGGTAATAGGTTTTGTCTCTGTAAATTCTGCCTGGTGGTTTTAGAGCATATACATTTGTCTGGCTTGGTTGGTGGAGATCTTGTCTTATTCTTTTTGTCTGTACTTGTGGCTTCCTTGCTGTGTGAAACTTTTGACAGGGAAACTTTCTCTGCCCATGCTTATAAGCCATTCTTCAAACTATCAGTAATCCAATTAATAAGCATTTAAGTGACTTCCATATGTCAGACATAAAGCTAGGCATTTGGGGATACTGTCATTAGCAAAATAGTCCCTACCACCATGGATTACATTTTGTAAGTGGGAGAAAATAGGTCCATGTGTGAGTGTATACATCTCATTTGTATAGAGTGACTTGATTATGGTTAAATTGCTAGTATGTGCTAGTATCCAGACTTTTCTGATTTCTCTCTCCACTCTGATAGACTTGTCAGGATAATAGGAGCATGGGGCAATCCTGGGTGAAGGGACAGGAGAGGTTGGGTCTCACACAGTGAAGGACAGGTTCTCTGAAAGAATACCAGAACTCTGGGACACAGTTGAGTCAATGGAAGTCAGCTCTGCATCCATGCCTCTGATTAAGCACCTTCCTTCTCATGTATGAAATTGATGTACTAGTATGTGTTGGACCCATTCCTCTGTCGTGTTTACAAAGCAAATTCAGTTCTAAACAGTTGCTTTAATCTTTCTGCCAAGGAAGAGGACTGGCCAGTTGTAACAGGCACAGATGGCAGGCAAGAAGGGATTTCATGCGTCTGGTATTTCTAGATTCATTGAATGGTAGATCTAGAAGGAGATTTAGAGATTAGCCCAGGGGTTTTTAACCTGGGGTCTACCGACCCATGGGAGGTTCATGGATAGATTTCAGGGGGTCTCTAAATTACATCCTTATTTTCACTAACTTTTGTTTCCTTTGTAATCATATGAATGTTGTTTTATGCATTTAAGCACACGATTCTGAGAAGGGGTCAGAAGGGGTCAAGAATGAGCATCAAATTGTCAAGTGGTCCACAGCACAAAACTCTGTATGGAGAACTTAGGAATCATCTGGACCAGCTTCTTCAGTGTGTAAAAGAAGGAAACTGAGTTTTAGAGGGCAAAAATTATTTGCCCAAGGTAACTTCCAGTACAGTTTTCTTTTCCACTATGCAACATTTCTTTCTTTCTTTTCTCTACTTCTGCCTGGAGGCCTTTCCAAATGATAGTTGCTATTTCCCCCTGCTATCTCAATGAAGTAAGACATCCAGTTTGAATTCTGCTGTCATTTTTGTCTGTCACTTTTTCCTTCTGCAGTTTATACCTTAGGATGGTTGACATCTAGATACTAAGTGATATATGCTGACAGATATGTGTATATTTATTTCTTCCCAGTTCTTTTAAAACACTGACTATGTGACTGCTATATAAAGCAGATGTGGTCTCCCAAGATACATGTCCTCTGAATGTATAGAAGGTAACATTGCTATGTCATTTTATTATTATGAAAACTTTTCACCATAAAGACAATTCCCTTCAATCTAACTTGGACTTAATTTTCTTAGGAAAAGTTGATAGAAAAGTTTCCCAAGTCCTACTAACTTTCTTGCAGCACTCAAATTCTTACTTTCCTGTTCTCTTACTTAAAACAAAAAAGTCAGGTGGAGGGAGACCAGCCACAAGCCATCTGGGACTGATGGTAAAAGAAGTTTGTAATCCCTTGTGACAGTGATGAGGAAAACAGGGTCTAATGATTATATTTAAATATACTCCTGGGATTAGTAGTGACCTGAAGTAATTGGACCTAAGAAATGTAAATGCGACTCCTATTAAAAATAGCATTAACTCTTCATTGACTCCAATGGCTTCTGCCTTTTTAGAGAGATGGACTTTCCTTCATTCCATATGGAACATATTAGTCCCTGAATGAGTTCATAAGTTCTGTGCCAGATCTGCTTCATCAGAAAGCCTTGTTAAATCTGGGAACTAATAGGAAATGAATTTAGTGAGCAAAGAGAAACCAGACTGTTAAGAAAGACTCAGAGCAATAGAACCTTCTAAGGCAGTTGGCATACAGCCTTGGAGATCAACCTTCAGCATGAACGTCACAGTACATTATAATTTGCTGTGTATTATTCAATTGTTCTAGTGATTCATGTTCCAATCTTATCTCTATTAGCTTTGTGATTAATGATTTTGGAGGGAGGGAGAGATTCATGCTAACTAAGGGATAAGAAATTGTCTGTGGGATAGCAAAAAGTGCCAGCAATTAACTTCCCAAGGCACCTTTATGGAGGTGCAAAAAATAGACTAAAATTTTATATCATATTACATTAAATGACAGAAAGATATTTGTCCTATGATTTTAAACATGATGGGAGGAGCAAGTCAGGTTTCTTGATGGATGTAACCCAGATTTGACACTTATATAAGATTAATTCGTTATGGAATGGTGATGACTCACGTCAAACTTGATATACAGAAAACCAACACAGCAAGGTGTGTCAGAGAGATTTGGACTGCACATCGTTGGAATATGCTATTGTTGTAGATGGGCTGCTTAGAAAACTGTCGGAAGACAGTAAGTAAACTCCTGCAGATCATGTATGAGAAAAGAATGTCTATTTCTGAAATTAATAATGTCAGTTGGCACAAATATCATGTAAAGGACAGGAAAGAAGAGTAAAAATCCTGAATCTATCAATCATACTAAAAAAAATCAGACATGAATTCTCTGGGGAAACAAAGAATTAATGCACCAGCAGTTCATACCTATCTCTTCTCAGAATTAAAGTCAGATTACCTGTTTTCAAATTCTAATTTGTCAATCTGAGTGACCTTAGATAAGTTACTTTGCTGTCTGGGCCTCCGTTTTCTCATATGTAAAAGAAAGTTAGATTAGATGATTTTTGATGTCTCAAAATCTAATGAACTTATGGTTTCATGATTAAAATTAAAGTTAATTTTGTTTTCTTAAAAATAATCATGAGAAATATGGACCATCTTACTATTGAGTTTGTTCTTTTCCTCTGATTTTCTCAACCTAGATGATGGTAGAAGCTTTAAGTTGCTACTCAGAGGGTTAATGAACCTCTAGTGAAGGCATGCTTTAATGTTTCATGGTGGCATGGAAGTGACCTGGTGTTCTCAAAGACAAGTTAGAGAAGTGCAAGCTCTCACAGATGCTACTAAAGTTAGGAAGTCTGCACTTTATTTGAGATTCCGAGAAAGTTTATTAAATCATTCTTCAGTGGTTCTTTTATTTTTGGTGGAAATTTGTAGGGCTCATGGGGCTTCTTGAAAGAAAAAAGGAGCTCAAGCAGCTTTAACCAGTCATAACTCTACCTCTGAAAAATTCAGTTGTGTGTGGTGATGATGATAGATGACATTGGCACAAGAGGCAGTCTGCCCAGTCATACAATTGCTCCGATCTATTTTCCAAAATGCTTGTTCCTTGTCCCCAAGGCAGTTGAAGTGGGCAGTTAAAATCTTTCCTCAGACACTTTCTTAGGTGTGTGATCCTGGGTAAGTCACTTGACTTCTCTTACTTTTAGTTTCTTCACTTGTATAATGAAGATGATAGTAGCACCTATATATCATAGGACTTTTATGAGGATCAAATGAGATAAAATATGTAAAGTTCTTTGTAAACCTTAAAGCACTTTAGAAATGCTAGTTATGATGACAGAGAGCTAACGATAATGAAGATGATTATGATGATGATGTCAGGGCCCAGGGACAGGGGCACTGAAGTGATGGTACCTGGGATTCGAATCCAGTAGCAGTCATATGCCATGATGCTGGAGGACCATGAGGTGAGGTGTGCGTACAGGATCTGCCACAGGAAGGAAATGCTGACCCTATCTCCACACCCTCATATTGGCCCCTTGAGGAAAAAGCTCCATTCCTCCTTTGACAGTTGCAGCCATACTCAGAAATTCCTGTAGTAAGAGCGGATGAGGATGCCTTCCGAAAAGTCCTACCTCCTGAGACAGTGGTGTTCCACTCAATATGCAGAATGAGACTCATTTTGGGGCACTGTTAAAAAGATAAATAAGAATTTGTTTTACTTGAGCTATACTATTTATTACAAGAGCTTTGTTTTTTCTCTTTTCAGTGTTGGGGAGAATTGGTAGGAAGAATCAATTAATGCTTGTTAATTGAAGAAAATTGAATTTTAAAAAGGACTGTGACTTTTGTTAGGTGCTTTAGTTGAAATTTGATGTGCCCTTCCTTGATTTCTAAAGTATCTTTGCCTGCTATGCTGCTGTTTACTGCTCTATGAACTCATCCCTACCTATAAGGAGCTTATATTTGTCTGGTCAGATATAACATGTAGATGGATAAATGTGTGTGATAATTTGAGAAGCCAGAGAGAGGACTACTAGCAGTCAGGGGGATAAGTAAAAACTTCCTTTCCTCCTCCTTAGGAGATGTCATATGAGGGAACCATGAAGGAAAATAGGGATTTGTAGAAGCAGAGCTAGGAGGTGAGAAGATTCTAGGTACATGTGAGTGGGGGTAGACTATGAAAGGCATCGAGGCAGGGGATGGAATCCTAAATATCTTGAATAAAAATGAAAATCATCTATTTGACTTAATCAGTTTCTAGGAGTTTTAATTTTTATTTCTTGCCAAGATGATGCAATTCCATTTTAATACTATCTAATACCCCTTCTGTAACCAATTTGTTAATCATGTTTTGGTGACTGACTTTTGGGCACACTTCCCAAGAACTTTAAGACTGCCTTAATAAACACTAATGTGTCTGCAGACAGAACTAGATGATTATTATTCATGGATGGCATTATATAGAATTAAACTTTCTGAAACTGCACTGAACACATTCCGCTAGATGTGAAAGTAAGCTGAATTTCCATTTGGTTTGCTTCTTGCTGAGCCTTCAAATTATAAAGTGAAGCAAAGCCAAAAGATTAATACAATGAAAACAAAGATTGGGAAATTAAATGACACGATGCAATTTTCTGCCTCATTGGGCTGGCACCAATAATATGCAAAGGAAAGCCTGCTTAGTGTGGGTTAGCTGCTGTATAAATGCAGGACAATCATTCTCCTTCTCAAGGGAGACTATTTTCTTGAATCATACAGCCATTGACTCTTCCAATTACCAGAGCTCCCATGCACAGTTCGGGGCCTCTATCTTTCCCCTCTTGCTGCTTGACTCAGTCACATTATTAGCCTTTACACAGGTACATGCTTTCATATTATCTCAAATATTTTGAGATAGCTTTGGGGCATATATAAAAACCTGATGCCTATTGCTGCCACTCTCATAATTAAATAAAAATAATATTTCAGAAAATGGATCTTTATGGGTAGCTGAAGTCTATAATGTACTATCCCTAAATCATCCCCCTATCAGTGGACCATTAACTCCTCATTAATCTCTTTCCTGTTCAGGCTGCTAGTGGCATATCACTCATAATGTATCATAGCTGATCATTGGCAAAATATTTTCTAAGGGCATTTGGATTAGAAGTGACACTAAATTCCCCCTCTTACCTTTAGCATATCTTAAAATAGTTCCTACTTAAGATTTTGCTCAAGGGTGAAGATTATGCTCTAGATTTCTCCAGGTAGTTTAGAAACCCTCCAGTGAATTTAATTGTCATAAATTTTTATTTTTATTTTTTTTCCCCTTCTTAGAACAATATTAGCCAATTAATATTAATTGATTATCTACTCTGTTCAAAGCTCTCATTTGATCTGCAGGAGGTACAAAAGGAAAGACAGTTCTGCCCCTTGATGAATTTCAATATGGATAGTATTTGATGATATCGTCTTTTCTTGAGTAGTGGTGGTACTATATTCTCAAATGAGTTTGAAGTCACACAGATGGGATACTGGGGGAGTTTTTAGAATCTGCAGGTCATCTATGCACATGACCATAATCAGAGAACTTTCAAAGGATTTCTTCTTCTTGTATACAAATGACAAAACACTATGATCCTCTAGATGGATTTTTTTTTTGGCAAATGTTATTTAGGAATGGGAGCAAAAGCAAAATTCACTGGAGTTTGCTTTGTTTAGTTGAGCTAGCCAAGGTCATCATATTTTAGCTGCTTATATAAATAAAAAATATAAATATGCTGTGAGCATGGAATGATATGATTTCTGGCACAGATTTCTGTCTCTTTGGAAAATTATTTGATTGACATAAAATCTCCATTTTAGTCCATACAAGATGGTTAAATACAAAGTAAAAGCTTCTGTATCCAAGGATGGATACTAAAAACTTGTAAACATGGCAAGCAAAAAGAGTTAGGGTGATACTAGGGTGGCTGTATGAGGACTCATAATGGAATGAATGGTTACTGATTTTATTTTGTTGTGGTTTTTAGGATAGATAATTGAGTTTTTGTATTGTTAGCTTGATATGTCTTCATTTTAAGTCAGAGAAACTGTTTTGTGGATCCAATCATATCTGAAGATGTACTTACCTGACATGCTTCACGTTCTATGTAATCGTATTCTGGATTCCATTGAGAGTAAAACTTGCGACCGATGAAGATGTTAGGTGAAGTAGTGTATTTTGTGTTTGACCTGAATCAGGAAGATTCAAGTTGGAATCCTTTTTCAGGTACTTACTAGCTGGGTGGCCCTGACCAAGTTCCTTAACCTCTCTCAGACTCCATTTCCTCATCTGCAAGAGGATAACAGTAACATCTGCTTCACCAAACTGGGAACATCAAATGAGGTATCATATATACTTCATTTTGTAGATTCCAAAGCACAAAATAAATGTTAGATGTTATTTTTTCTTAAAGATGCAGCTGACTTTGGAGCCAGGAAGACCTAGGTTCATGTCTTGCCTCGGCACATAGTGGCTATGTGGATTATTTCACATTTGGATTTATTTTTTGAAATAGGCAGGTTTAACCATATTTGACTTGGAAATTCACACATGTGTCTAAATTGGCTTTATTTTTTTCAACCTTTGTGGAGAGGATAGAACCAGGAGAATTAATTTATCTTTAGTTTATTATCAAAACTTTTATGTCCCTTTTTGTCCCATATTTCATAACCTCAAAGTCATTTCAAAATAAAAGATTAATTATAAGAAAATCAAGATGGCAATAAGTTTCTATTGATCAGCAATGTTGTTCTTAGATTGCTGATAGGAATATGGATAGAGACTAGACCCATGATTTCATTTTTATAGGGAACTTCTAGATGAGGAAACTCTGCTAATGACTGACTGCTTTTTTCCCCCAGGTGCTTCTGCTTTCTTCCATCTTCAGAATAGGAGTGAGAGCTAGTGAGGTGCAGAGATAACTTAGATAATTTTGCAATGTGTTCTTTTTGCAGAAGAAGAATTTTAATAACTCCTCACTCTGAATGAATTAACTGATGGTCGTCAAGCTCCTCATTTAATAAATTTTGGTTTCAAAGAAAAGTACAGCACATACATACTTCTGTGTATCAGTTATTTCTCTGGAGGTAGACATCATCTTCCTTCGTTAGGACCCTTGTAGTTTACCTGAATATTTAAAATACTCAGAATGAGTTAGCCTTTCACAGTTGTTCTTTGAACAATATTGCTGTTATTATACACAGTATTCTCTTGGTTCTGCCCATTTCACTTTTCATTATTTCAGGTAAGTCTTTCCATGTTTTTCCAAAATCAACAAGTTTGTTATTTCTTACAGCACAATAGTATTCTATCGCAATCATATGCCACAAATTTGTTAGCCATTCCCCAATTGATGGGCATCCCTTCAATGTCCAGTTTTTTGCCACCACAAAGAAAAGTGTTATAAATATTTTTAGAACATATAGGTCCTTTCTCTTTCTCCCAGATTATTTTGGAAACACACTTAATAGTGGAATTACTGGGTCAAAGGGTATATGCAATTTTATAACTCTTTGGGAATACATTTTAGATTGCTCTCCAAAATGGTTGGATCAGTTCACAGTTCCACTAACAATGTATTAATGTCCCAATTTTTCCACATCCCATTCAACATTTGTCATTTTTCCCCATCTATCATCTTAGCCCATCTGATAAGTATGAGATATCTCCCAGTTGTTTTAATTTGCATTTCTCTAATTAATAATGGTTTAGAGCATTTTTGTGACTATATGTTGTTTTGATTTCTTCTTTGAAAACTGCCTGTTCATATCCTTAGACCATTTATTAATTGAGGAATGACTCATATTCTTATATCTTGGACAAAGTTTTCCATATATTTGAGATATGAGGCATTCTAAGAACTTTATAATGCTTTCTGTAGGTAGCAGGGAAGAGCAATGGGTTTATTGTCAGTGTTCATGGAAAAACATTAACGTACTAAAAAAAAATACAATAGGAGACAGTGACATAAAGAAATCTCTCTCAAGGAGGCTTGTCCTCTTGCTAGATGGTATCAGTCCAGATGTCAGTAACGATTGTCAGGAAGTTTTTATACATGGGCAGACCATGATTTACCTTAGCAGCCTTGTCTGAATTTCTCTTTATTTATAAACTATCTATCATTTATTTTTTACACAAATTCATTATACATGCCTTCCCTTTCCATTGAACCGTTAAAAACTTAT
Organism: Potorous gilbertii; assembly: GCA_028658325.1. Taxonomy (NCBI): domain Eukaryota; kingdom Metazoa; phylum Chordata; class Mammalia; order Diprotodontia; family Potoroidae; genus Potorous; species Potorous gilbertii. The sequence goes on along the minus strand of CM053770.1, from coordinate 380,892,090 downwards.
AACAAATAAGCATAATACAGCATAATAAATTCCTACCTTGCCAGTGTCTGAAATGGTATGTTTCATTCTGTATTTAAGTCCGTTACCTTTCCGGTGGGAGGTGGGTGACATGCTTTATCTTTGGTTCAGTTCTAAAGTTGAAGTTTATCATTACATTCAATGGAATTCTAAAATCTTTCAAAGTTCTTTTTCCTTTTTCTTTCTTATGTTATTATAATTGTATAAATTTTTCTGCTTCTACTTACTCCAGTCTGCAACAATGCATAGATGTCTTCCCAGTTTCCTCTAAAACTCTCTATTTCATAATTTCTTATGTCATAGTATATTCCATTACATTCATATGCCATTGTTTGCTTAGGCATTGCTTAATGGGTAGATACCCACTTTGTTTCTAGATTTCTAGGTTTTTTGCTATTATGAAAAGAGATACTATAAATACTTTTGTACATATGGATTTTCCCCTTTTTCCTTAGAATTTCTTTGGGATATAGACCTAGTAAATGTATTGATGAGTGAAAAGGACATGGTCAGTTTAATGATTTTGGGGGCATAGTTTCAATGGGCTCTTCAGAATGCTTGCCTGAATTTCTGTTAAGTCATTTATCTGAAATGATTGAGAAGCATCATGGACAGAGATAGGTATGCCAGACTTGGAATCATGTAGTTCTGGCTGTAAATTCTTCCCAAGATATTCTGTAGCTGTTTGACCTCAGTAAAATCACTAAAATATACTGTGCCTCAGTTTCCTCACCAGTTAAAGGAATTAGTTACACTTGATGACCTTTAAAGATTCTTCAAGTTCTAAATGAATGATCTACAAATCTTCCCCCCATCCTCCAAAACCAGTCCTATGCTTGATTTTTCCTTCCAAATGATCTTTTGTGATTTGTTAGATCTATTTCAGTTCTGAAGATAAAGACAGCAGGAACCTGTGAAATAGAAAGCTCAGAAAACTGTTTTTAACCTTATAGTTCATAGCAGCCCTCTCTTGGAATCCATTTTAATTGTGGTTTCACGAATGCTTCTACTGAAATCCAGCGTTTGTCAGAGACACAAGGGATGGAGAAAGCTCTTTGGAATTGCTATTGCACGGAAGGAAAAAAAATGGAGAGAAAGAGGGAAACAAAGTCTCTTAATTTAAGACACATGGAGAAGAATTACCAAAAGGTGGCTTGGCCCAATATACTTGGGTGGCACTTAAACTCCCTTTGGGGGCATATATAAGTAGAAAGGCCAAACAAGTGATTCCAGGCATCCCAAGGTGAGCCATGCTCTCCTTTTGACCTGAGCCCGGAACACCACTTTCTATTTCCTTAAATTTACTTAGTGGTCATTTATAAACTTTAGGAGTTTGCTTTTATGTGAGTTCCTCAGCTGTTGAGTAGTTAAAATTGAGATGGTGGGCCTGAGGAGTGGGGGTGGGCCCCAAAGCTGTTTCCTCTAGCTTTCAGCCATCCACGGAGGGCTTAGTCATAGGAGGTTTTTCTTCATTAAATTACGCCTAATTCAGTGATAAATTGGTTTAACTCTGCCCATTAAAAAGGAAGGCCAGAGATTTTATAGAGGGTCAATGGAGAGGCATGCGGGCTGTTTCATGTCATTAGTTTTCATGAGGTTGCAAAGTGTAACTGTTCTAGCATGTGTCTTTCATTAGTGGGTACAATGCACATTTTTGTATTTGTGGCCATCTTTAGATGGCAAAAACCAATTCCAAGGTTTCTCACCTTGCTTTTCTGCCATTGGATTCCATCAGACCACATGTATGCTGAGCTCAAGGCCTTTGTGGCTGATTTTGAATCATTTCTTATTTTGTACTACATCCTGACAAGCTTATTTAAATTTGAAGTTCTCTTTCTTTTGCTCTCTGAAGTTAATGGGTGTAATGGAGGCAGGAGGGTTCACCTCACCAAACTTCCTTCTTTCCGGTGTTCAGAGAACTCTTCTAATCCCACTTCCTTCATAATACATTCCTTAGCTAAGTAGAAGAAGAATAATGAGCTATTTTCTTCCCTTATCCTCAATATAAAATCCAGACTGCATTTTCTAATGCACAAAGAATATAATGTAATTACTTGGTAATTAACATTTGCCCTTTTGTATATCCCTGTCATTGGCATTGTGAATACTAATAATTAGCCCCTTTTGCTGGAAGAGATTAATGGGCTAGGACTTGATCTGGGTGTAAGTCCTAGATCTCTCTGCACCTTCTAAGCTAGCTCTACTACCTTCACCATATATTTGACAAGTCATTTAATCTCTATGCATCTCAAATCTCATTTTTGTAAAATGAACGGATTTTAAATAATTGACCCCTAGAGTTACTTCCAATGCTAAGATTCTGTGATTTCGTCTTCCACTTCTCTGCCTTTGCTGAGACTGTTCCCCATTTCTGAAATGTAAGCCCTTCTTTTCTCTTAGAATTGGTAGCTTCTTTCAAAGCTCAGTTCAAATTCTATTTCCCATGTGAAGCTTTCTTTCTCCTCACGATTCCTCTCGAGATGAGCTTGTATTTCTTGTCTACATATTTTATTTGTACATATTTGTGCACATGTGATTCCTTGATAGAATGTAAACTTCTATTTCATTTTTGTTATTTTGTTGCTAACTGCCTACTATCTTCCAGGAACTGTGCGAGGTTCTTGGGATACAAAGACCAAAATAAAACAGTCTCTGTTCACAAGAACATTCTATATGAGGGCAGCTAGGTGGTGCAGTGGATAGAGCACCAGTGCAGGAATCAGGAGGACCTGAGTTCAAATCTTACCTCAGACACTTGACACTCACTAGCTGTGTGACCTTGGGCAAGTCACTTAAACCCAATGGCCTCATCCTGGGTCATCTCCAGTCATCCTGATGACTATCTGGTCAATGGATTCAGATGTCTCTGGAGGAGAAGTGAGGCTGGTGACCTGCACAGTCCTCCCTCACTCAAAAAAGTCAAGTACAAGTCATGTCATCATTTCTCTGATGGCATGGTCTTCTTTGTAAATGAAGGATGAACACACACACACATTCTATATGGGGAGATAACATTAAAACATAATATCATATGTATAATATGTACAGACATGCACACACTTTATAAATGCATTTAATATTGCTATGCTCATACATTTACACATATACACATATGAATGCATATATATATATATATATGTGTGTGTGTATTATGCACACACAAATACATATACAAAGTAGTTTGATTTGGGAGGAGAAGACATGAGCTGCTGAGAATCAGGAAAGACTTCATGTAGGAAGAGACTTTTGTGTTGACCATTTAAGGAGACTTAGAGATGCTAAGATGCTGAAATAAGGGAGGAATGTATTCCAGGCATGAGGGAAAGGAATGGAGCAAGGTGATTGAGCAGTATCATAAGGAACAGAAAGAAGCAATAAAATTTACTTAAAAAAATAATTTACTTAAAACAAAAAAAGAAAATTTGATAGACACCCATTTCAGATTGAAAAAAAATAAAACATCTGAGAAAGGGGAAAAAAACCCCTACTTAGCATCCCTCCTTAGAGTCTTCCTTTTCAAGTGTTTATTCCTAGTTATAGAAGAGAACAGTATAGGACTTCAGTACAGTGACCAGGAAAATACCTAGAATGTTAATTTAACTGCTTTTTTATTCTTTTAACGTGACTTGGAGCTAAAGGACTGTTTTCACTCTTGACTTTCCATTTAATGAAAAAGAAGAGATACCTCTACGAGCTCTAAACTTAACAGAGATTATCCCACAAGGAGTTTATTCTAACCCAATCTTGTTTGGAGGGGGCTGGAATTGGGTGTGGTAATGGAGAGATGAGTTTAAATAGTTCATAGATAGCTTTGTGATTATTAATGTGCATGAAAAACAAGTTTCCTCTTTGGGCTTTTTCATGCACAAATAAATCTTCCTAATTGCATATGAGGAGGGTTTAGTTTTTAGGACCAAAAAGTTAGAGGAGAATGCCTGCCAATCTTGTAGGGTGATTTATTTAATTTGTGAAGGGAAGATTCAGATCGTTCTGGTTAATGGCTGCTGCCTCCCATTCAATTAAGTTGCTCTACTTCACAGTAGATGTTGGACTACAGTTTATGAAGATGGATAAATATAGTGACTGGAAACAAAGAAAATGCTTAACTGTTTCCGTTTCTATTATGTTCAGCTTTATAAAATCTCAGTCATCATGTTTCTTTACAAAATCTCTGGGTTCTTTGGGGCTGTACTAAAATGCATTTAACTAAATGCGTGTGATTATCTCCTCACAGGATGGAGATAGTGGAATGTATAACCACAGCAATAACAAATGCATAGTATATATATATATATATTTTGAACCAGAACAGGGTTGTTGTAAGTTTCAAAGAAAGTAAGGCAGAGAATCCATAAGCAGAGATAATGCTAGAGCTTGAAGGACATCAGAGTTCACCAACTTCATTTTACAAATAAGGAAATTGAGTCCCAGAAAGGCAAATTGAATTGTCCAAGGTCACCCAGCCAGTTAGTGGCATGTCCAGGATTAGAACTCAAATTTCTAGTCCAACACTTTTTCCACATTTTGCAAAAGCATAAAATGTTACATAAATGAATATCTATGCATATATATATGTATATATATGTACACACATATATGTCCCACATATTATCAGGTTATGCATTTATTCGGTGGTGTTTCAATTGTGTCTGACTCTTCATTAGCCTGCATGGGGTTTTCCTGGCAAAGATACTGAAGTGGTCTGCCATTTCCTTCTCCAGATCATTTTACTGATGAGGAATCTGAGGCAAACAGGGTGAAGTAACTTGCCCGAAGTCATACAGGTACTGAGTATCTGAAGCTGACTTTGAACTCAGTAAGATGAATCTTCCTGACTCTAGGCCCAGCACTCTATCCACTGTGCTACCTCACTGCCCCATGTTTTATATGTACATGTGTATATATACATATATGTGTATATGTATATATGTATCTGTGTCATGTTATACACAGACACACACACATACTGGATTTATAGCAAGCATCACAAAATTGTAGAAAAGGTCATGGACCAAGAGCCAGAAGATGTGGATTCTGGTTTCAGCTCTTTCACTAACATTTTGTGATCTCTATGCATATCACATTCCTTCTTCGTCCCTCAGTTTTCTTATCTGTAAAATGAGATAGCTTAACTATATTACCTCTAAGTTCTCTTAGTTCTAATGTTCTATGATTCGACTGACTATATATATATATATATATATATATATATATATATATATCTATATTCCATAAAGTGTATTGCAGACATATGTTGGGGGGGGGGGAGAGAGAGAGAGAGAGAGAGAGAGAGAGAGAGAGAGAGAGGTCAATTCTAATTTGTCAACATTTTTTTTGTGGGGGGAACCCAGATTGAAATAAATGTAAGTATTTATATTACATTGACTAATATACTGAAGAAAAAAATTCCCCAGTATTCTCATTGTTAATAATGACTGAACCCTCATGAGTTTTGAAAAGGATATGCAGGAGTTATTTTTATTTATTTATATTTAAGGAGATATTCTTGAGCTTAAGCTAGTGCATTCTAAGATGGATACATTCAGATGAATGCATCTTTCCTTCTTAGAAAAGAGAAAGAAGCATAATTAATGACTATATAGGGAATAGTGTATTTTGTTCAGACACAAGGAGAATTAGGAATTATGGTATCCATTAACATGAAATTGTGGATAGACATTCAAGTACACCTGAATTCACCCTGCATCATAATACCAATAATTTGAAAAGGTGTATGGACGTCGAAATAGGGCTGAATTCATTCTTTCCATCATAGTATATCAAGGTCTCTTGGAATTTAATCTAGTAAACATCAGAAGTTGGATTTGAATTCAGATCATCCTGATTCTAAGCCCAGCACTGTAACCACTAGATCATGTAGGCTTTAAAACTCAAATCAGTGGGTAATAAAGTAGGCAGATTTGAGAATAGCATGAGGAATAATTTTATTAACAGTTGGAGCTGTCAAAAAAGTGTAATAGACTACCTTATAAGGAATCGAACTCCCTGAAAGTGATCAGGAAGAATCAGAATGGCAACAGCTTGACTGTATGACTAATAGGTCCTTATAAAACACACAACAGTAGGGACTGATAAAAAAATAAAATTCCTACTATATATCAAATATCCAAAACATTAACATTTCCCAATCCTGTTAATGTAATTAATTTAACTATTTAAAAAAAATCAAGCATAAGATCATCCCAGTGCCTGTCTGATCAGAATTTTGAAGTTAATGAAGTCTTAGTTGTTATTATTTTCTTGTATGTCAGTGAAAAACCGGCACCCTAAGTCAAACTATTCCCCAAGTCATATAATAATGATGAAGTTATTAAGAAAAGGGTAATCCCTGTGTCTTCATCTTCAGGACAAAATGAAGGAAACAGAGTGCAAAGGGGGAAAGCTATTTTTCTGAGAGTGGAAGATAGCAGCTACTAAGTTTGGATAGGAGGTTAAAGAACATATTTATATACACACAATACATATATATGTGCATGCATGCATCCATGTATATATGAGTAAACATGCATATATGTGTATATGAGTAAACATGCATGTGTGTGTATATGTTTTACTTAAGTTCAGGCAGTGAACAAAAATTTTTTATGCCAGACACTGTGCTATGTGCTGATGACAAAATAAAAGGCAAAAACACAATCCCTTCCCTTAAAGAGTTTATAATCTAATGGTGGAAGATTATGCAAAAAGAGTGTATATACAAGATATGTACAGTACAGATGGAAGGTAAGCTCAGAAGGAAAGCTTTGGCAGTAGAAAGGACTGAGCTTGAAAAATAAAATAGATTCGTATCTCAGTGGGATAGTTCAGATACAGCTCTTGCAGTCTCTTGAATTCATGATGAAATATGGACTTTTAATAGTAGCTTACATTTTAACCATGCTTCATAGTTTACAGAATGCTTTCCCTACAGCAATCCTGTGAGGTAGGTGGTACAAATCACAGAATTTCAGGGCTGGATAGGATCTTTCCTCTGGTCTAACCTATACTTAAAAAGGCATCCTCTCTATAACATACAATTATCCAGACTTTGCTTGAAGGCTTCCAGTAATGAAGAACCTCCTATTCAGGGGCAACCCATTCCACTTCTAGATAACACAAATTGTTAGGAGTTTTCCCCTACATTAAGCCTAAATTTGCAACTAGCATTCCTATTTTACAACTGAGGAAATAAAGGTTCAGGGTTCAACTCCAGGTTAACAACCCCTACCTAGAGTAAAACATAAATATCTCTGATTGATTTTAAAACTCTTCATGGCCTTGCTCCAATCTACCTTTCCAGTCTTAGTATATGTTACTCCCCTTTGTACCCTCTACAGTCTAGTCAGATTAGCTTTTTCTTTGTTCCTCACATAGGACAATTACATCTCAATCCCATCTCTCAGCACTAGCGGTCCCCTATCCTTGGAATGCACTCCCTGTGTTTCAAAGAACTCTTCTCTTACTTCAAGATGCAACTCAAATACAATCTTCGACATGTATCTCATGATCATTTTTGCTTGTGCCTTCCCCTTTATAGCTACTTCACATTTAGCTGCCTTGTATTTATTTTGCATTTAT
>CM053770.1:380864967-380884394 GCA_028658325.1 Potorous gilbertii | reverse complement strand
CTTTCCTTTCCTTTCCTTTCCTTTCCTTTCCTTTCCTTTCCTTTCCTTTCCTTTCCTTTCCTTTCCTTTCCTTTCCTTTCCTTTCCTTTCCTTTCCTTTCCTTTCCTTTCCTTTCCTTTCCTTTCCTTTCCTTTCCTTTCCTTTCCTTCCTCCTTCTTTCCTTTCTTCCTTGGTTTGTTTTTGTCTTTGTAACATAAGTAACCAGAACTTCATAAATGCTTGTTTATTGTGGATAGATTGAGAAAAGTTAAATTGTTTTTTACACATCTTCAGACAGTTACAGGTCACTGTGATATCTGTTCTGGAACCAAACTCTCCCTGATTTTGATATTGCTATTAATTTAGACTGATAACATTCTCTCTCTCTCTCTCTCTCTCTCTCTCTCTCTCTCTCTCTCTCTCTCTCTCCTGTTAGTTTTGTCACATGGTTGGCTCATATTTAGTTTGCAAATAAAACCCTAATTCCATTTTTATAGTTAACTATTTAGTAAGCCATGTCTTCATTCTATTCCTGGGTAATTGATATTTTGAACATAAATAAAATTTTTTAAAAATATCACGTTTTGTGTATTCCTATTAAATTTAATTAGATTTAATCCATTGTTTCAACATGTTAGATCTCTGTCATGCATTGTATTAATTACTCCTTTAAGCTTTATGATATTTAACATTTTAGTAGATATGTCTGTTATATTTTCAGTCAAGAATATTGACCAGGGACTGAGGGCAGAGTTCTGTCACACATTATTGGAGAACTGTACTGTACTCTATGATGCAGCCCATTCCCTGAGCACTCTCTCTAATCTTTTTTCGTAATGGAATTCTCAACCAGACCAAACTGGCCTCTAACCTGTGCTGGAGCTGGCGCCAAACAGAGTAAGCTAGTGACATGAGAGTCAGGAATCAAACAGAAGTTTAATTTCAAAGTGAGGGAAAGGGCTTGCAAGCAAGGAGGGGATCTACACCAGAGGTGGGAAACCTGCAGCCTTGAGGCCATCTAGGTCCTCAAGTGTGACCCTTTGGCTGATCTACATATATGTGTTGGAGCCCTACCCCTAGTGGGGAGACCAGAGGTAGTATGGGGAGATCTCAATACTTAAATCAATGGTTATACAGTGAGTTGTAGCCCTGACAATGAGGAGTAACAGCAACAATGAGACAAGTTTGATTCATAGCAGGGCTTCATGACCAGAACATGGGTATTTGTCCAGTGTTTTAGCTCAGAGAAAACCTGGCTCTGGTCAAAGCACTACAATAACTATGGAATTTCGCCAGAGGGTGAGATCATCCAGAGGGTAGGTGCAAAGGATTGTTATGCTAAGTTCAGGATGCAACTTGCTTGCTGGGCCATTTGTCGAATACTTTGCTGAAATTCAGTTACACTTTGCCCACAGCACTTCCCTTTAGCAAAGCTGTCAAAGAAAATAAGGCTAGTCTGCTGTAGCTTATTCTTAGTGAATATACAGACTCTCGATGATCTCTATTCCCCTTCCTAAGTGTTCATGAACCATACTCATTTAGTAACTCATTTTGGAATAGTGTCAGTGGTTGCTATAAGCCCACTTATGTATAATTTATGGGTTTTCTTCTCCCCTTCCTTCCTTCCTTTAAAAAACCTGGACATAGTCCACATTTGAGCTTTACGCTCATCTGGAAGTTCTTTCAGAACCCCAAGATATAATTTTTCTTTTTTTCTTAAGAAACATTAGAAACAATCATTTATTTATTTATTACATTATTATACTCTTTGTGTATAAAGTATCTTGTTCTAGGATAAAATGTGAATTCCTCAGTTTGGCATTTAAGGTCCTTCACAATCTGGCTCCGAAGTATATTTCTAGAGTATTTTACCCCACTCCTTGTTACACATTCTACATTTCAGTCCAACTAGCTCACTTGTTCTACAAGTGATATTTCCCTGTAATTCTCTCTTGTCTCATCTCTGCCTCTTGGCATCCTTTATTCTTTTTTTTTTTTTTAAATATATACTCTTTATTTTTCAGTTTTCACATTCACTTCCATAAGAATTTGAATTCCAGATTTTCTCCACATCTCTTCCCACCCTCCACCCCAGGATAGCATGCACCCCATTCACCCCTTCCTCCAAAATATCCTTCCTTCTATCAGCCCCCTTCTCCAATCTCCCTCCCCTCTATTTTCCTGTAGGGCAAAATAGATTTCTGTACCCCATTTGCTTGTACATCTTATTTATCAGTTGCATGAAAAAACAATTTTTAACATTCTTTTAACATTTTAACATTTTTAAAGTTTTGAGTTCCATATTCTCTCACTTCCTCCCTCCCCACACTCCCTCATTGAGAAAGCAAACAATTCTATATGGGTCATACATGTGTAGCCATGAAAAACATTTGCATAACAGTTGTGTTGCAAAAGACTAACCACATTTCCCTCTATCCTGTCCTGCCCTCCATTTATTCCATTCTCTCCCTTGACATGTCCTCCCACAATAGTGTTTGCTTCTGATTATCCCTTTCCCCAATTTGCTGTCCCTTCTATTATCTTCCCTCTCCTGTCTCCTTCCCCCCCGCCTTCCTGCAGGGTAAAATAGATTTCCATACCCAATTGAGTGTGGGGTATTCCCTCCATAAGCCAAATCCCATGACGTTAAGGTTCATTTATTCCCTTTCATCTCCCCCTTCTTCCCCTCCATTGTAAAAGTTCTTTCTTACCTCTTTTATGTGAGATGATTTGTTACATTCTACCTCTCTTAGTCCTAGTACATTCCATTCAACCATAAATTTTATTTTTCAGGTACTCTCCCTTCATATTCAGCTTGCCCTGCCCCCTCTGTCTTTATATGTATACATATATGTATATGTATATACATATACATACATATATACACACACATGCACACATACATATATACATACCCATGTATAATATTCACATACACACATAACCATACACACAGACACACACACAGACACACACATACACACACACATACACACATATTCCTTCTAACTACCCTAATATTGACAAAGGTCTCATGAGTTACAAATATCATCTTTCCATGTGGGAATGTAAACAGCTTAACTTTAGTGAGCTCCTTATGGTTTTTCTTTCCTGTTTACCTTTTCATGTTTCTCTTGATTCTTATATCTGAAATTCAAATTTTCTATTCAGCTCTGGTCTTTTCAGCAAGAGTACCTGGAAGTCCTCTATTTCATGGAATTCTATTTTTTCCCTAAAGTATTATACTCAGTTTTGCTGGGTAGGTGACTCTTGGTTTCAATCTTATCTCCTTTGACGTCTGGAATATCATATTCCAAGCCCTTTAATTCTTTAGTGGAGAAGCTGCTAAATCCTGTGTTACCCTGATTGTATTTCCACAATACTTGAATTGTTTCTTTCTGACTACCTGTAATATTTTCTCCTTGACCTGAGAACTCTGGAATTTGGCTACAATATTCCTAGGAATTTTCCTTTTGGGGTCTCTTTCAGGAGGTGATCAGTGAATTCTTTCCATTTCTATTTTACCCTCTGGTTCTAGAATATTAGGGCAGATTTTCTTGGTAATTTCTTGGAAGATGATGTACAGGATCTTTTATTGATCATGATTTTCAGGTAGCCCCATAATTTTTAAATTATCTCTCCTGGATCTATTTTCCAGGTCAGTTGTTTTTCCAGTGAGATATTTCACATTGTCCTCTACTTTTTTATTCTTTTAGTTTTCTTTCATAATTTCTTGGTTTCTCATAAAATTATTACCTTTCATCTGCTCCATTATAATTTTTAAAGAACTATTTTCTTTGGTGAGTTTTTGGACCTCCTTTACTGTTTCGCCAATTCTGCTTTTTAAAGGAATTCTTCTCCTCATTGGCTTTCTGGACCTCTTTTGCCATTTGGGTTAGTCTATTTTTAAAGGTATTATTTTCTTCAGCATTTCTTTGGGTTTTCTTTAGCAAGCTGTTGATGTGTTTTTATGATTTTTTTGCATTGCTTTCATTTCTCTTCCCAATTTTTCCTCCACCTCTCTAACTTGATTTTCAAAATCCCTTTTGAGCTCTTCCATGGCCCAAGACCATTTCATTTTTTTTGGAAGCTTGACCTTTCTGTCTTTCTCCTGTTGTATGCTTTGCTTTTCCTCATCCTAAATTTATTTTCACCAACAAAGTAACCTTCTATCGTCTTATTTTTTCCCCTTTTTTGGGCATTTTCCCAGCCAATTATTTGACTTTTTAGTCCTTTGTCAAGTGCAGGGTATACTACCCCACTTTCAGAAGTTATGCACAGCTATTCTCTGAGATATCTCTAGGGACCTGTAAATTCTCAGTTACTCCAAGATGGCACAATCAAGGGAGAGATGTTTACTCCTCTCCTGGCTTGTGCTCTGGTGTATGAGCAAACACAAGCACTCTTTACCTCCCTGAAACTGCAAGTAGGATTCCTTCTCCATAATTGTCACCTGCTTTGTGCCATGCCAGCACTCTTCCTCACCCAGGACTGACACTCAGGACTGAGACACAGATCAGTGACTCAATTCCCTCAGTATCTGTAGGCTGAGAGCTCCAGAAGTGGTAGCTGCTGAGGCAGTGGCTGCAGTTGTCCTGGGGCTGTAGGCAGACCAAACTCCTTTCTCACCCAGGTGAAAGAGATTTCCCACCGATCTTTGAAGCTGTTTTTAATGTTTGTGGGTTGAGAAATCTGGAAGCCATGATTCCAAGCCCTGAAGTCTACTCCAATACTGTCCGTGCTAGAGTGGCCCATGGTGGACTCTACTTTGCTCTGAATCAGTTGCAATAGACCCTTCCTATCAGTCTTCCAGGTAGTTTTGGGCTGGAAATCTGTTTCACTCTGTCATTTTATGGCTTCTGCTGCTCTAGAATTTGTTTATAGTCATTTTTATAGATATTTTAAGGGCTTTGGGGGAGAGCTTGAGCAGATCTGTGCTTCTACTCTTCCATCTTGGTTCCACCTCCAAGATACAGTTTTTCTGATCAAAGAGATTTGAATTTAGTTACTCCTTGGACCCTATCTCACACAGTGAATTGTTTCAATCACTCATGGTCTTATTATGGAATATATTGTATTATATGTATTTAAATATTGTTCACCATTCTGTATGACTATAAGCTCTATGAGGGAAAAGACCTGTATTTCATTTAAATTATGTATGTCTTCCCTATACCCTGGTGCCCAGCACAATTCTCTGCACATAAGAGATGCTTTAAACATTTGTTGGATTGAGTTGAATTCATTTGAACAATTTAGGTGTTTCTTACTACCTGCTCTTGTATCTTTCACTTTAATTACATCTTGTTCATATCTAATTTTTCCTTTATGGTCTTCCCTTTCTTAGAAAACATGTGAATGTATACAATTGTGGGTGGGGAGGGTGCTGGCTTTAGAGCCCAGTTCTTATGAGTGTGCAACACATACTCTAGTGATGCAGTCCCCACATAGACTCTAAGAGCATGCATAGGTATTGTTTCTGCTCTACTTACTACATGAAGAAAATAAGCCTTTTTATAGACTACTGAGACAGACCTGAGAATACTTACAAGAGTTACTAATCAGAGGTGTTTCCTGATCAGCTCTGTTCTGGTGGTGGGTGCTGCAAGCCTTTGGATAAGGAGAGAGAGACTTAAGACATTTATCTCCCCAGATGACCTGCTCCTGTATAGTCTAGAACTTGGCAAATGCTTCTGGTGTGAGTGTGTGCATGTGTGTGCGTGTGCATGTGTGTGTGTGTGTGTGTGTGTGTGCTTGTATTTTTCTTGCTTTCCAGTAAAGAAGTTTTAGACTAGGCTGCTACTCTGAAAACCTCAAAGTATTGGAAGAGTGAGCCAACAGAGTTGTGGGTGCTGTAAACCATGCCACATTTTGTTGGGAGGCTAGTCTGGTGAGGAGAGACTGGCTTGACCCAGCAAAGAAGTGGATCAAAGGCAGTTAAGAGAATGACAATGATTCATCCATTTGTTATTTGTATTTGGAAATGAATTTGGAGGAGTGAATGCTTTGTTTAAGTTTGATCCCACTCTCCTTAGGGTCCTAGATGATGCAAGGGAGAGTGTGCCCTTTTGATCATGGAGAAATGTCTATATTTCCCTTCTTGCTGTATCTTCTTATTAAATATTTCCTTGTAAAGATTACTGATGTTAACTGGTTATATGATATTGGGATGCTAATCACTGGAGTGTATTGATGATCTAAGGGAACAACTAATTATAATTGGCAATTGATGTTGAGAACACATTGGACTGGGAACTGGAGTGGATAGAATGAAAGAAAAATACCCCCAAACCCTCAGAGGCATCTTAGATGCTTGAAGGGGAGCTGTAAGCTCTCTGTGAACCCAAGGTGTTACTATGGCATGGATTAGGGAGGTAAGTCCAGAGTCTTGCAAAATATGAAAGAAAAAAAGTTGAATCCCCCTCAGTTTTATTTTAATATTACACCATTCACTTTAATTAATGGACCTATTGTCTTTCTTGTTCTTTCTCTTACTACAGACATTATTTCTTCATTTTCCTTCCCTCCACCAAAGCTTAGCTCATTACAGACTTTAGCTTTTCTGATACTGTTCTTGTACATACAGAGGATTTGAATATGAGGAGTCTGGTAAGGCATCCATACAATGCCTCATTAGGAGAGAGTAAATCTCTCAACAACATTAGCTCTTTAATGATGTGTGAACTTTCCTTGCCCTGAGTATTCTCCTTGTTCATTTAAAACTTCATTAATGATAATTGATTGATTCACAGCTAATTTTATGCCTTGACTATATCCTTTAAAAGTGAGAGTGTTAATAGAGAGTTAATAGATAGATGGAGAGAGAGTTGGGCCTAAGAAAAGAGGGACTATATTCCAGAATAGATTTGGTTTTCTAGAGAGAAATCTATGCTAATGCATGTCTCTTGTCATATTTCCCACCATCCTTCAGGATACCACTTGGTGCTAGCAGAACAACCACATGACTCCAAAGATGACTATAGGAATCAGGTACAGAGCAATGAGGAAGTCTTGCCCTAGCCAGGAGTTATAAGAACACAAACCTGAATCAGTGGAACGGCAGTAGCAGATGATTGGACAAATTCTTTGACCATTTATTCTTAACTCAACAAAGAAATTACTGGACCAAACAGAACCTGTAGTCAAGGCACATCAAAAGAAATAGACTTCACATGTGAAGTATGGTAATAACCTTTTGTTTCATCTACTTGTCTCAAGTCTTTTCCCTTTCCAGTTCATCCTCCCCTCAGCTGTCAAACTGACCTTCCTAAAATTCAAGACTGACCATGTCATCCCCCTTCTTGCCACACTCAATAAATTCCCATGGTTCCATGTTATGTCCAGAACCAAATACAAAATCCTCTGGCCTCCAAAGCCCTTCATAACTCTTTCTACTTTTCCTAGTCTTCTTGCACCTTAGTCCCTGCCATGAACTCTTTCTAGCTGTTCCTAGAATACTACTCTCCATCTCTGTCACTGTATATTTTTCCTGACTCAGCCCATGCCTATAGAGCTCTCTCTGTCCTTGTCTCTTACTTCCTTCAAATCCTATCTAAAATTTCATCTTCTGCAAGAAGTTTCCTGGTCCCCCTTAATGCTAATGCCCTTCCCTTGATATTATTTCCAATTATATGTGTGATGTATGAATATCACATATATATACATATATATATAATTTGTATATAGGTTGTACAATTATCTATCTTAATTGTACCTAGTTGTTTTCATATAATCTCTCCTTTTAGATTGGAAGTTTCTTGAGGGTAGGGACTCTCTCTTCATCCTCCTTCTCCTCCTCTTCCTCCACTTTGTATCCCCAGTACTTAGCATAGTGTCTAGCACACAGTGAGCACTTAATAAATTATTATTTATATCAATGTATATTGATACAATATAATATATTAATATATTTATATCAATAATAAATTATTGATTTTATTTCACTTAACTTCAGTGATATGGAGAATATTGTGAACTATACAGGTCTCGCTGGATCATGGGACCTCCCAGAGGGCAGGATTAAAGGACATTTCAGCCACCTTGAATGCTTCTCCTACTTGGGAAGGGAGGGTTTTCAAAATTTGTGTGTCAGTATAAATCTGCCTTGACTATAGGTAACAGGACAGATAGAGGTCATTGGTTTTTTTTTTCCTTTCTTTCTTTTTAGCCGTTGTGTGGCTTCCTCTAGATTATATGACTCAGTTTAAAGTTAATATAATGGATCTGGAGGATTATACAAGTTCTTGAGTAAGGAAGAGTTCCCTAAAGAAGGAAACAGATTCTTGACTCATTAGTCATTAGGCCATAAATCTTTTGTGTTTTTTGTCAGATTAATAGGGCATGAATTTAAAATTAAAATGAACCTTAGGCACCATCTAGTCTAATCCTCTCATTTTATAGCTGAGGAAATTGAGACTTAATGACATTAATTTTATTATCTGTGGTTATAGATATAATAAGTGTCTAAGGTAAGATTTGAATTCAGGTTATCTGGGTCTAAATTTGGTGCTCTTTCCCCTGACAAATGAAGCTTAGCCAATACTTTATGTTTTGTTAGCTGTAATGACTATGTGGGAGATGAGACAAATATTCTTAGTTTGTGGAGACCTGGTCATGACCCAAATTTTGACGTTACCAGGGAAATCTCTGAATTGCTATATGATCCAAAGGCAGGGATGTTAGAGATATCCCTGCATTAAACCTAGTCTGTGTAAGTTTACAACTTCAGTTTGGAGTCATGAGTTACAGTCTTCTGCCACTCTTTTATTTATTCCATTAACTTCATCTTTCTTTTTTGGTGAGATAACTGTGCTTCAGCTTCGAATAGACTGAAACCAAAGACCAAGAATCCTCTTCAGTGATCATTTCTATCATCATTTTCCACCCAAGTATGCTAGCTGAGCCCTCTATAATATTGTACTTGTCTTTAGACTCTGTGTATCCCCCTCTTATTGGTTCTGCTTATGAGGTCAGAGGAGAGAGGAACTGAAAGACATGAGGAGGTTTAGGAGAAACCCCTAGCTTCAGTTTGACTGTTGGTTAGAAAAATAGGAAGTCCCTCTTCTTGGGACATAGAGCTCATGCTTCCAACCCTTCCTTCATCAACCCAGGATGAGTCTTGGGAGGTAGATATGGCTTCTGTGAGATTTAGACCAATGTCCTATGCAAGGGTCTAAAAGCTTAAGGAGTCCTGACACAGTGCCAGAGCTTAGGCACGTTAAGGGGAATTCCAGTGGAATTCTTTTAAAATGTTTCTAAAGTCACTACAGCAAGAATTGTGGAGGTGGGGATGGAGGTTTATTTAGCACACAGTCTTGGTCTGAAATAGCTTGGACCTGAGGAAGAATGCTGAGGTGGACTGTACTTGGGTAAAGGATAGTATCAGAGATTTGGTCATAGAAAGGGACTTATCAAAATAGAGTGAGGATGGTTTCCTCTTTCCCCCAGACTTAGTCAGGGGATTTTTCCCCAGTAATCAATGTCTCTTTGAGGCAGGGTGACTCCCAGTAGAGGGGGACAATAGGTTGATAAGAAAGTACTGAACTTGGGTCCTGCTATAAGGCCATGCTAAGGTGGCAGGGAGATAGTGATGGGCCTGATACGATGGCTCTACAGAGTTCTCCAGGGTAGGTGGGCCAAAAGTTTGCTGTTCAGTCATTTTTCAGTCATGTCTGACTTGTTATGACTCAATTTGGGGCATTCTTGGCAAAAATACTGGAGTGGTTTGCCATTTCCTTCTTCAGCTCATTTTACAGATGAGGAAACTGAGGTAAATTGGGTTAAGTGACTTTTCCAGGGTCACACAGGTAGCAAGTATCTGAAGCCAGATTTGAACTCAAGAAAGTCTCCCTGGTTCCAGGTCCAGTACTGTATCCACTGCTGCCTAGCTGCCTGGGGCAAAAGTTTATACACCCACCCTATTTCATCCTCCCACCTCAACCCTTCTTCAAAGGTGGGCTAGCTGTAGGTCTGATATGGTCTAAATCGATGTTGAGGTGGGTGAAGGAGAAGGTCTCTGAGGCCACATTTGTCCCTCTAGGTTCTCAAGTATGGCCCTTTGACTGAAACCAAACTTCACAGAAAAAATCCTCTTAATAAAAGGATTTGTTCTGTAAAGCTTGGTGTCAGTGAAAAGGTTGAACCCAAAGACCTAGAAGGCTAAATGTGACCTGGAGGCCACAGGTCCCTCACCCTTGGAACTCAGTCATCTGAACCTTATGATTACTTTTCATCTACTTATTTAAAAAATTCTCACCCTCCAATATTTCTTTCATATTTCATCTTGCTGTCAGAGTATTCTCTGGCTAAATTCTAAGACTTTAACAGATTAATCTCCATAGAAAGCAATCTTTTCAAGTACTTTAGAATGATTAATTCATTCATAAAGAGTTCATAGAACAGTGAAAAGAACCATGGACAGGGAGTTAGAGGATACCTTTTCTAATCTCACCTCTGACCCTTATTATCTGACTTGGTGCAAATCACTTAACCTCTGTGGCCATTATTTATTTTCTCATTTGTAAAATGTTGAGGTGGATTAAATGGCAGCTAGGTGAATGGAAGACTGGGCCTGGAGTCAGAGAGACTCATCTTCCTGAGTTCAAATCTGGCTGCAGACATTTACTAGCTGGGTGACCCTGAGAAAGTCACTTAACCCTATTTACCTCAGTTTCCTAATCTGTGAAATGAACTGGAGAAGGAAATGGTCAACCACTCCAGTATCTTTGCTAAAGTTCAAAGAGCTTTAAAAATATCTGAGGTTGAATTTGAACTTGGGTCTTCTTGATTCCAGGTCCAGTGCTTGGTCACTGGAGTCAAATTCAAGTCCTGACTGAAACAAGCTGCCTATGTGACCCAGGACAAGTCACTTAAAGTCTTAGTATTTAGGCAACTCTTTAAGACAAAAGATACATAGAGGGTGCTGACCTGCATTGGTGGAGGGAGTTTACTCATCCAGGAGTTCTTGATATCAATTAAATACACAAGGGCCAATTCTTATATTCTTCTCCTAGCTAATATAAATTAGCTAGATTTACAGCCTGATATCATATTTGGATAATTGTAAACGAGTTTAGTTGATCATAGATTTGAGCGCTTATCCTCATCTTCCAGGTAGTTATTTACAATCATTCTCATTTTGTGAGTCCATCAATTCTGTTGCTTGAAATAATAGGGACCCTGAAACTGTGAAAATATCAGAAAATTAATAATTTATGCTAGTCAAAGTGCTAGAGACAGGATTAATAGCTAGCATCCCTACCAGATTGTCCTTTCTTCCTTCTGACCTATACTACTCATTTTTTAAACTTCTATCAGTATATTAAGCTAAATCCAGGTGCTACTGCAGTAATAACAGTGGTGCCATATGCATAGTCTGAGGAAGGACTAATTTCCCTTCCTCCTTTTCTCACCCATACACACTCAGGGCCATATTATATACCATTCCATCTACCTTAAGAAATACTAAATTAGTGAAGTATATCTAGAGTTATAAATTTAACTTATGATCCCTCCTTGTCTTGATCATTTTCCAGAATGATGATATAGCTATCTTCTGTCAACCTGCCATTTATCTGATTTGGCTTCTGTCATTATTAATATACTACATAGATCTAGGTGAGATACATAGTATACAGTAAAATACATGCAGTAAAAGAAATATAGAATAATGTTGCTTACACCACTAGAACTGAGGATAAACAAAGCTTGCTTTTTTCTGGATGAGAAAACATCTGGAGCCATGTGTAAATTGTTCCCAAAATAAAATTCATCTCAGAAATGGCATTTAAATCTGAATGATAGTAAAGTTTTGAAAGTGTAGGGTGTAAGTGTGTGTATATAAGTGTCTGTGTGTGTATGTGAATATTTAATTTTTCTTGCTCTGCATTTTCAATTTTGCATAAATTGACTTAGGAGCTAGATAGAATCAGAGGTTTTTGTGGATTTAAAAAAATATTATTTAAAAATATTACTTTTCCCCAGAACTCTGCCCTAGTCCCATAAGACAGGCCCTGTCTCATAATAAAGTACAGATAGGCACAACAAATCATGGTTGATAGCATAGACTTCATTCCCTACTGCTAGTCTAACACCTCCTTACCAAGAGGAAGCACAATATGTCACTATGAACTTTGTCTCTAAACTCTAGCTTCTTCTCTCCCTTTGACATAAAGACACTTTGTGGTTGAGGAATCTTCTTTAAGGAAAATTTTACTTTGATCCCTCCTTGTCTTTTAGTTTAAATTCAGCTTTAATATACCTTAGGAAGCTGGAATGGTTTAATAAATACCTGCTGAATTTGAGTTGTTCTTCACCAGTTAAAAGAGGTACGTAGAAAGTGATATTGATATGAATTAAGAATGTCTTGTGTTTCTTAGATTCAATCTTTGTCCTTAGTATATGGACCATACACAGATCTAGATTCCTGAAAGAGGAAAGTTTGTCAAAATGAGACTTCTTCAGCAATTTACTGATCATTAAGTGGTAAGAAAGGGACAGTAGAGGAGAAGACCCAATATAGACCCTCTTTCATTCCATTGTACTATACTGGTTTCTGCACCTCCCCTCCTCCCAACTTTGTTATCCCCATTCACTAACTAGCATGATACAGAGGAAGGAATAATTTGGAGACCGAGAATGAGTTATGTGACCTCAGGCAAATAACTGTCTCAGTTTTGTTTTCTGTCAAATGGGCAAGTTGGATTTAGTGACTGACAAAGTTACCTTTTAGGTATAATTCCTATGATGTCAACGCATTTTGGGACCATAGGTCACTAGAAAAGTATTCTCACCATCAGAGCAGTCCTCTCTAAACATTTTTTTTTGATCATGTATTCCATGAGTAAAAGAAAAAAAGAACAAGTACTCTTTTTTGTTGTTGTTCAGTGGTTTCAGCTGTGTCCAACTCTTTGTGACTCCATTTGGAGTTTTCTTGGCAAAGATACTGGAATAGTTTGCCATTTCCTTTTGTAATTCATTCTACAGATGAGGAAACTGAGGCAAACAGTTAAGTGACTTTCCCAGAGTCACATAGCTAGTAAATATTTGAGGCTGGATTTGAACTCAGGTATTCCTGACTTTAGGTCTGGTGCTCTATCCACTATGTCACTTTGTTCCTATAATTGTATATTATTTATTCATTACTTCTGGCTTCCAAAACTAGTGGAGCCATTGTTGAAAAATCCATTAAATTGTGAGCTCCTTGAGAGCAGAGACTGTCATTTGCCTCCTTTTTTATTTCAGGACTTAGCATGATGCCTGACATGTAGTAGGTTCTTAATAGGTGTTTATTGATTGAAAAAATAATGTTCCAGAAACAGGAACCTAGGGAAATAGACCTGGATTTCTTAATGGAGCAGAGACTTGAATTAAGATCCAATGTGTAAATCCTGAGCAAACTTTTAGTATGGATATTCTTCATTTCTTTTTGGTTAGGATCAGGCATTAAAATGCAATAGATATATTAATAATTTACTTTTGGAAATCTTCTGAAATTACCTGGGACATAAATACACTAAAAGATAGTAGTGACATTTGGATAGGTGAGTTTTTTTCCCCTCCAATATGATACAGCATTTCCAAATATAATCAAACATATAGCAGCCTAAAGAGCCTTACATACTAGCAGGTATGACATATGTTCTATCCAAATTTCAAAAAGAGTCAAACATTTAAAAAAAAAGCACCTCTCCAACTAATGAGCAGGGCAACCCTGTCCAGAATCCTAATGGCTTCTCAATGAAGTAAACAATGACTCTTAATTAGAAGCTAAAATTTTTAATTAAGATGATTCTGCTGTAATTATCTTAGTTGTCTGCTTCAGTGGATTTTAATGAAAAAGATTGATTAGGTACAAAACCAGTAGCATAATTAAACATTCAGGGTCTGCATTGGTTATTGAGGTGAAAGCAATATGGTTAACTTCCAAAGTGCATTTTTCAACAAATGATGTTAGATGTGAAATTCTAGCATCAGGAGGCTCCATTCTTAATAGGGACTTCTTGGACACATCATTTAAGGGAAATTCTGACCTTATTAAGTGGAAATATGAAAAGAACATTTGAAGGCAAAATAAAATGCTGCTACCACTGTATATTGAGGACCATGCCAGTATGCACATAGTTTTTTTTTTTTTAATCTCACTAGTGGTAGGAGGAATATTTTTTACTTTCAATTCAACTCATTAAGCACTTACTACTTACTTAAGTACTTGTTAAATACCTACCATCTTCTGGGCACTGGAAAAAACCTGAGGCATAGTTATTGTGTCTTTTGTCTATCATGAAAAATCTAGTAAATGCCAGAGGCAGAATTTGAACCATATCCTCTTGTGCCTTAAGTACAACAGATGTTTTTACTGTGTCATACTTTTTCTCACTAGTTTTCATGCCATTCTGTGGTAACTATTCTAAGTCATTCATGTAGGTCAGTTAGCTAATTGGTTAGTCTTTTTCTCCCTGCCTCCTCCCATCCCTGACCTATTCTCATCATATAAATAACTAAGGAGTATGACAGGTAAAACATTAGAATTGGAGTCAGTAAGACCTGAGTTCAAACTCAGTCTCAGATTCTTATTAGCTATGTGACTCTGGGCAATAACCTCTGTTTGCCTTAGTTTCTTCATCTGTAAATTGGAGAAATAAGTAGCTAACTTCTAAGATAGTTGTGAGGATCAAATGAGATAATAAAGTGTTTTACATAGTACCCAACCCATAGTAAATGCTATGTAAATATTTGCTATCCTTATTAACTATTACGTAAGTTCAAATCATGCTGGAGACACTTACTACTTGTGCCATCCTGGGCAAGTCACTAAAATTCTTTGTGTCTCATATGTAAAATATGAGTTACTTCTTATTACTTCACATGCAAAATAAAGGTGCTGGACTTAATGATACCACTAAATCTCTGTTCTATGAACCTAGGATTCAAAATCAATCAGCGAAGCTGGATTCAAATCCTTTCCAAACCTGGATTCAAAACCTTTGCTTCTTACTACATCTGTGCCTTTGGGTAAGTCATCTACCTCTCTGAATCTCTGGTCACTCATTTGTAAAACGAGGGGGTTTGTATTATTTGGTCCATCTCAAAATCTATGGTCTTTTAAAAACAAATAGAACACCCACAAAGCCCACCACCACCATAAAGCAAATGGAAAACTAGAAATTGACTACAGGAAATATTTTGTAATTGTTAGTTTCTAAATCAAGGAAAATAAGTAGTCTAGATGTTATTCTCTTTCTCTCTGTGTCTCTTTCAATATGCATAAATGTGCATATGTTGATATATATGTGTATATTCACACATATATATTTAAAGATGAATAAACTAAGTATTTGTTATAGTTGTAGCCAAGGTTTGGAAGTTATACTATTATCATGAAAGCAAACAAACCAAACCCTGGAAAGCTATGGGAAAACCTAGCACTAACTAGCTTATGCTCTCCCTGGAAGAGCAGAAAAACTGGCTAAAACAATTACTTCATCCCTTATTTGCTTTCGAAGGCAGAGTTCTATAACTAATTTCTGGAACTCAGTAATCTTTAAAAACTTCCATAGGCCTCCTTCAATTAACTGAACACTTTTGTATGAGCCCTTGTCAGTAGATGTAGATGAGGAATATACTTGTAATTATAACCTGAGAACTCTCTCTCTGGATTTTAAAAGGTGAAAATGGAATAGATTTGCCAACGATTGTTCAAGCAAATTTTTATCTTCAAGGAATACTACACGTCCACTTATGGAGATGCTCCCTCCGTGCATTGGTTCAGTTGTGGCAATTTCTTTATCATTGGCATTTTTCTGTTATCACTCTCCTTAGCAGAAATCAGAGGATTTTTTCAGACTTTTCTTTCCTTTTTCAGTCAAATCACAGAAGGAAATCTTCACTGTGTCTTGTACAGACAGAATTACAATTGCTAGTAAGAAGATAGCATTTCATAACCTGGCTTTTTTCTACCTTTCCACTATCCTCATACTTTGCTTTCCCCCTAGCGGTGATACTTGACTCCTTGAACACCATTCCACCTCCCATCTCTGTGCCCTTGTACTGGCAGATCCACAGGCTTGGAATTTTCTACCGCCCTCACCTCTGCCTCTTGGTTTTTCTGACTTCTTTCAAAACTCAGCTCAAAACCTACTTCCTCCAAGGGGCCTTTTTCCATCCTCCTCTAGATGTTGACTTCCTCTCTCAGATCACTTTCCATTTCTTATATGAGTGTTCTTATCGTTTATATATGATCTTGCAAAAACCACAACCTCCTTGGGTATCTGGTCCCTCATATGTAAAATGTATATTTGTAAAAAAAAAATGAATTAGAGATTTTAAGAAACTTTAGGATCTTGGTCACAACCAAGGGCCAGTCTAGCTAAGTCAAGAGAGGTTCATCCATAAGAACTACGACCTCCAGGGAATAAAAATTTTATCCACATCAACTCACAAAAAATGTTTATTCAGATATGAACGTGATAGACACAATTGTCCATCACTGACAGTTGTATCTACATTGAGATGGTTCCCAAAAGTGGTAATTGTCCAGTATATGACATGTTTCAGGGACTGAAAATGAAAATGTTTATATTTTGTTCATGATTAAGTTTGCAATGCCAAAGACATTTAAAAAATGATTATATAATTCAAGAAATGAGGACGTGACCCTCTGGGATTCATACATTATTCTTTAGAAATATGCCACTCTTGAAGGGATTAACAGAAATTGGAGATATACAATGGAATGTTATATTACATGATAAATATTTCCACAAAGATACCAGGAAGCAGTTGGCGCTACTCACAGCACTTTGATCAGTGCTGTGATTTTTGTAAAGATTGGTTCAAGAGAGGATGCGTGAAGAAAAAAAAATTCTGTTTGTCCAAGATGGCAGTAGACAACTATATGAAGAGTAAGACTTGTACTCAATGTGCTCCAAGAAAAGTGCTATCAAACCAATCAGGATACAGAGAAAGTCTAAATGCCAGTCAGCCTTTGGTGCTTACGCACATAGACTTTTTACTTGAGAAAGAAGATAGGAAATGTTTAAGAAACATCTTAATGGTGAAATATCACTTCTTTAGATATGCATGAGCACACCACATCAGGAATCTAGAAAACTTCTATGCTACTAAGGAGTATTATTACTCTGTGTTCTTTAAAGTATTTACCTGAAAATAGACTACCAGGACCCACTCTGATCAAAGCAAAATACCAAAAGAGGTATTCATTTGCGGAGAAATAAAGCAACTGAGAGCATTATTCATTCCATCCCTATATGGCCATACCCTACCATGACTTCCTTATAAATTCAGAATGCCAATACTCAATTTCTTCTTTATTTGATTCATTGCCTTTTGAGTTATTATCTATTTCTGAGTCTCTGCTCCAAGTCTCTTTATTTTAGAGTTTGCTTGACTGATTCTCCATCAGTCTTTGCTCGTTTTCCTCAAGAGTATGATCTATTCCCTTATAGGCAATCTGTGGTTGTGATACATATTGTGTTGGTAAAGTTATTAACAAAATATGGTGCTATCTTATAGACTTTCAAGTTGTCTGATATTTGAATTACTTGTCTTGGCGTGGTGACTCTGAACAAATCATTTCTGTTCTGAACCTCAGTTTTCTTACCTGTAAAATGAAAAACTTGGACTTTTGTGATCGTTTCAGTTTTAAAATTGCTTCCATATGTCTTTTTAATAGTCTACTATTTTGTGTTCCCCATGTGACATAGCTTCTTAGCAGAACTCTATGGCCTTGCTGAGAACTTTAAGAATGAACTCAAGAATCATACTAGTGCTTGATTTTAGTAGAAATTTTCTGCAATGATGCCATCCATGTTTAAGTGATTGTGTTAGCCAAGATGTACTGATTATGAAGGCCTATGTCTTCTTCATCTTTGGATAACTCCAAAGCAAAAATGGGTAGACAAACAAAATCTACTTATTGGGAATTGGGAACACTTACCCAAATTTCTTTACAGCTGAGAACACAGCAATACCACAAAGGGTTAGATCTAAGGGAGAGCTTTACTGAGAACCAGAGACAGGCACAAAAAATTTGGTGGTTACCCCAGAGCTCCCTCTGGTGTTTTATGGTACACAAGAAAGGAAAGGCTTATTTAATTAAGTGACCATGGCCTGGGTAGGGCTCTGAACAAAAAGAAGTGAGAAAGTCGTCCAAATAGATATGAGGCCTTTTTATTATGGGTCCTTAACATAGCACTAAGACCTATCCAGCTTATCAGACCTAATACCTAAAGGGTTTCAGGAAAAGAAGTTGGTTACGCTTTAGAAAACTTCCTTTGGAACCCACTGTTGATTAAGAAAGGGTGTTGCTAATTATCTGTGAATCTCTTTTTGTTTACCAAATAGAACTTCTTACTCTCTCATTTTACCACACCTAGTCCTGAAGTCCCATTGATCTTTTTTTTTTGTGCCAAAACATTCCCTGAAACACTGACCTTTTTGGTAAAGTTGGAATACATTTACTGTACTTGCTATCGTTATGTTACTGTTGCCTTAATTGTGCGTTACATTTTCCCAGTAAAATGTAAGCTCCTTGAAGTCAGGGACCATTTTTCATTTTGTCTTGTACCCCTACCTCCTATCCCACTGCCTTGAATGTAGGAGGTGCTCAGCAAGTAGTTTATTTAATTAGATTGATGTGAGAGTTTGCTGAAAACCACTGAGGGGAGAAAGATATTGAAAAGGCTTCACAAGACCCATTTCTGCTCAGGTTAGCATTCATTACTCGGGCTGACCATTTAAAATCAATTGAAGTGTGTTTCTTTTCAGGCTGGTGGGGATGACAGATTTGAAATACTCACATGTCGTTTGTGCTGCGCCAGTCACTGGCTGCTGCCAAGTTGAATGGGATGCTTTTTAATAGTTCTGATTTTCCAGCTGCAGTTTCTGCATTAAATGATGGCCTGAAGAGGAATGTACATACACGTTTTTCTCTGGTAGCTATTGTACCAGTTAATAGCAAGTCCAATCCTAAGGTGATAACTTTAAAAGGAAAAATTCAGTCTTCCTTTCTCATAAATATATAATGTGTGGGCATAGTGAATTGATATGTGGCTGGATAAGAATACAAGAATGTGGTATGATATAGCACCTGCATGGCCTGTGACCACTGCTTTGCTCCCTTGGTAGGACTGTTTATCCAAATTGACTCTCTTTACCCATATATGTGTGTGTGTATATATACATACATATATATATATATATATATATATATGTAATATGCATATATATGTATATATACACACACACACATACACACACAGATTATTTCTCCAAATTGACTCTCTTCAAATTCTAACAGGGGGGCGGGGCCAAGATGGCGGAGTAGAAAGACTCACCTATGCTAGGTCCGAACCCACAGCCCATAGATTTCCTGTAAAAAGAACTCCTGACAAAGTCTGGAACAGTGGAAGCCGCGCAGAAACACAGTG
>CM053770.1:380848211-380864467 GCA_028658325.1 Potorous gilbertii | reverse complement strand
ACAAAGGGGGAGAAAATTTTGGAACCCAAAATCTTGTGAAAATGAATGTAAAAAGTTAAATAAATTTATTTAAAAATAAAAAAAAATTCTAACAGGAATATACACACATATGTACACATGTGTACACATACACCCCACATTCACAAGGTATATATAGAATACAGGTACATGCAATACATATATGTGCACATATGCACAAATATCTACACCAGTATAGACATGCACATACATATATGTATGTACACAATGTAGATCTATATAAATGTACACATATGTATTACACACACATATCTTCACTCATGGTCTTTAGCAGTGTTCAGGAAGAAAGGTCATTTGTTACCCTTTCCAGTGACCAAATGCCCATATATGAATAAGGAAATAATACCTCACACTTACATGTAACTGGGAGGGAGGACTATGCATAATGAAGAGACTCAGTTTTCATGGGATACATGTAAAAGAAAGACACTTCATCAAATGAATTATATGGTTCCACCAAGGAGGTTTAGCCACAAGGGTAGAAGACAGAGGTCAGAGGGCAGATTAGGAGCCTTTAGCACAGAGGCTGAGATTTTTAGAGACTGCTGTTGCTGTCTGCCTGAGATAGAGACAGTGGTTTGAGGGTTACCTTTTAATAGTTAATCATCCATCAACAAGTAGCTACCAAGTGCTTATTATATGTTAGTTTCTCCACAAGGGTACTACGGATATGAAGACAAATACATAATAATACCTACCTTCAAATAATCTATATTATAATGGGGTAGACAAGATGAATGCATAGGTATATACACATGCATGTATGTATCTCTATATATACACATCTATTCACACACAATTTACACACAAACATATACAGAATATCTACAAAACAGATACAAGGTAGCTTTGAGAGGGAGTGTACTAATAACTGGGCTACACCAGAAAAGGATAGCATTTATGCTGAGCATTTGAAGGAATATGGAGAAGGAAATGGCAAATAATTCTAGTGTGTTTGCCCAAAAAACCCAAAATGAGGCCATTAAGAGTTGGACATGACTGAAACAACTGACCAACAATAACAATGTTGGAAAGAAACAGGATTCTAAGAGGTAAAGGGAACGAGGGAGTGAATTTCAGGCATGGGGGGCCAGTAGGAGCCAAGGTGTGGAGAATGAAGTGAGTGAGGAGTATCAAGAAAGCTAAATTTGATTGAATTGTAAAGTGAAGGGAGGAAACATGTAATAAGGCCAGAAAAGCAAGAGGTAGCCCAATTGTGAGGAGCTTTAAATGTCAGAGGAGTTCCTATCTGATCCTAGAGGTAGCAGGAAGTCCTGGAGCTTATCTAGTAGAGGTGTGATATATTATCACACCATGCTTTAGGTATCCCTAAAGTTGCAAGAACCACTTTGTTAGCTGAGCAGAAGATAGACTGTAGGAGACAAAGGCTTTCGATAAGGAGGTCAATTAGGAAGCTAGTAAAAAAGTTTGCATGGAAGGTGATAAAGCTCTGAACTAGGGTGTTGGCTCTAAAAGTGGAAAGAAGGTATCTTTTATGTGCAATATAGAATCAGAAATGGCAAGATTTGGTAGCTTATTGGATATACGGCATGAGGGAGAGTGAGGAATACAGAGTGCTATAAAGATGGCAAAGCTGGGCAAATGGAAAGTTCTATAGGGACAAATAAGGACATTCAAAAGAGAAATGCATGTATAAATGCATGTATGTATGTGTGTTGGGGGGAAATGAATAATATTCCCACATTTTGGGTCTGAGAAAATTATGGAACATACGGTTTGAAATATTCAACATTTTGGTTGTTGAGAGATTGCAACTTGGGAGAAAGAGTATAGCTCAGTGAATCACCTCCACAAAGACGATAGTTTAACCCATAGAAGCTAATGAAATCACCAAGGGAATGAGTATAGAGAGAAAACAATAAGAGAACCCAAGACAGAGCCTTGGGGTATGTCTATAGTTAGGGGACATAATACTGATGACAGTCTGGCAAAAGAAACTGAGCAAAGAGAAAGGACAGTCTCCAAAAACTCAGAGAGAAGAGTGTTTAGGAAAGGTTGGCCAACAGCGAAATTTTGCAGGAGAAGGATAAAGATTGGGAAAAGAAATTAAATGTGGGTATTAAGACATCATTGGGAATTTTGAAAAGAGCATTTTCAGTTGCACAATGAGGTTGGAAACAAGACTACAGAAAGTTTGGAAGATCATTAAAGGAGTAAAAGAGAAGGGAGAATCTATAGCTACCAATCTCAAGGAGTTTGGCAGAGAAAGAGAGGAGATATAGGATGATAACTTTTGGCAATGGTACTGTCTAGTGAGGATTCTTTAAGGATGAGTAGGGAGGAAGGGACCAGTAGAAATGGAGAAACTGAACACAGAGTAGGATTACATCAAGGGTACATATAAAAGAGTTAGCTTCTACAACAGGAAAGGTCATGTCTTAAACAGGCTGGACCTCTTTTACTAGGTAGGCAGGAAGGCTACTAAATGATTTTGACTATCTGGTTTTTCTCCTCACCAGGTTTGTTTATGACACATTGAAACGAAGAATACAAAGTAATTTGGCTTTTTAGTTGTCCATCTTGATGCCTTCTCATTTCTTGTGTAGGGTAGTGTTTGCAAATATCACCGTGGATGTAAAAAGGAAAAGACTCAATATTGTAAAACATAAATTGGTTGAGTACTGTGGAAAGGGTGCTTGATTTGGGGTTAGAGATATGAATTTGAAACCCAGTCTTTTTACTTGCTGTCTTTGTGGACTTAGACAAGTTATTCAACCTCCTGGACCTCAGTTTCCTCATCTGTAAAATGACGATGTTGAACTAGATGATCTCCATAGTCCCTTTCAGTTTTAAATTTATGATCCAATGATCTCTAGTCTCTAACATGGAAACTTGGACTGATGTACGTATACATACATATTTCTGGAATTTCTAGGTAATTCTTCATATAAAATGCTACAGGTTGAAGAAAATTAGGAGGCTGGAGAGATGATCAACATTAATGACACTGTGTAGATTTTGGCTACTTATAACTCATGTGAATTTTTAGTTACGTTGATCTGTAAATGAGAGGGAGTATGTCATAGTGATTAGGGAACCCAGACTGAGAGTCAGCAAACCTTGGTTCAGATGTTTCTGATACATAGTAATTGTGTGATTGTGGGCAGGATTTGGACCCCATGTAGTTCTCTAAGACTGTAAGTTACCCTGGAAACAAAGTAGATTCCTGTTGATGGGGGGAATGGCAAAGTAAGTTGGGTTCATGAATGTAAAGGAATATCAATTCAGTGCAAGAAACAATATGAAGAGTACAGACAACCATGGGAAAACTTATGTAAACTGATTCAAAGTAAAGCAGTATCAGGGAAACAATAACTGGTAACAACAGTGTAAGTGGAAAGAAAAACAAGAACAAAACCAAAAGGAAAATAGATACTACAGTATTACAGGGTTGAAGTTTGGTTCTGAAGAACAGATGAGGAAAATATACATACATCTCCCTTTTCTTTACATGTGTGGGGGACTTTGGGTGTGGGACATTGCATGTGCTGTCAGACTTGACAGATGTGTTGATTACTTTTGCTAAACTACTTTTGTGTCCTTACTCCTTTCTCATTCTTTTTAAATTCTTTCTCATGTGGAATGACTTTCTGGGAAGCAGAGGAGGGAAGGATATATCTAGAAGTGAATGTAATATAAAAACAAAAAATATCAATTAAAAATGCTTTTAAGACTATAAGGTACAGACAGAGTGCTGGCCTGAATAAGTAAAGGAAATTTCTGTATGAGAAATCTTAAAAATTTGACATTTAAATCATAAGTTAGGGACCCTGTCCATACCTTGCCCATCCCTCAAAAAAAAGGAAGAGAAAAAGAGAGAAAGGAAGAAGGAAAGAAAATGATTGATAATGCTGAGATTTTTTCCTCTGACTTTTTTTTCTTTACTAGAATATCTTTATACATTTTTTATTACTCCATTACACAGAACAGGATATTTGTGCTTGTAGGCATGGAGCAGTTAATTGTCCTTCTCCTGTAGGCATTAGCAAATGTGATACCATATGGGGAGTGAACGATTATTTTCCATAAGTGACTAATTAAGATAGAGGCTTTTTTTCTATTAACTTATAACAAACTTTATTTTGCAAGTATAAATGCAGAAATACATAAAGGTTTGGTTGGTCACAAAGAGTGGACACTTCTTGAAAACATACTTGAAAAAACTGAGGATGTTCAATATCAGTAATACATTCCTTATCTCCAATATTTATTTTGGAAATTATGAACTATGCTTGGTATCCAAAAGAAAGGAGAGAATAACTCAATAGGGAAAATTATTTGATTCTACTTTTGATTGTTTCTTCAAGTTGATTGTTTATAATTTTTTAACACTAGTAATGCAATAAAACTACTACAGACAATTTAATGTCCACCCTGTCCCCTTGTTTTGGGTATTTCAAATGACAGAGAAAGCTCATCTCTTACTACTGCCTATTAACAAATGATTTAGAATCTTAGTTGATTAGGAATATCAAGACTGCATGGTAAATTTTTCTAATGGTATAAAATTGGCAAATATCATTTTAACTATAAGTCATCACCAATATTTAGATTTGAGGGTAACATTTTTAAAGTTATCTCTCTCCTCAGAGGCAACTTCCTTCCTTCTTTGAGTAGAAAAATCACAGGAGATTTTCTTTTTGCTTATATAAAAGTAGGACATGTCTTAGCCCTAAATGTCCTCAGGATTCTGTTTGCTATTTGTAAACTGCCTGATTCAGAACTTCATAGGATTCTGGGCAGGGAAAATACTCATCTGTGCTAATTTTGGAGTCATTCCTAAAACTATAGCTTGCTGGTTAGGCATCAAATAGATGTATTACTTTGAAAAAGCTGCACTTAATGAAATGGAAACAATATGCTAGAGTTTGTCTGTAGCCTTCTTTGCTTTTGTCCAAACATCCTCTTTCTCTTGTTGATCCCATAGCTCATCACTATACAGATGACACAGAATATCCACTCATCCTCTCCCTTGAGCTCCAGTCTATCACCAACTTCCTGATAGCTGTCTCCAAAAGAAAGTCCTTTAGGCATCTTAAAAATCAGCATACCTAAACCAGAACTCATTATACCTCCCTAAATCCATCACTTCAAAATTCCCTATTGCAACTGAGAATACAAACAATTTTCCAATTACTGGTGTTTGAAATATCAGAATCATTCTTGACATTTCACCTTCCCTTAACCTCTATATAACCAATCAGTTAATTTTTTTGTCAGTTGTGTTTACAAAACCTCACATCTTCCTTCTCTCTACTCATTTGATAGCCACCCTTGCTCAGAGACTAGTTATCTGTGGACCATGCTAGTGTGATTTCCTAGACTCCCTACGCACAGTCTCTACTCTTTCCTGTCTATCTTCCACACAGCTGTCAAAATATTCTCCCTAACTATAACTGTCTCCTGCTCAATGATCTTTACTGAGTCCTTATTGCTTCTAGGATGTAAATCTAACTCCTAGGTTTAGTGTTTAGATCTCTTGAAAATCTGACTGATGCCCACCTTTGCAGGCTTACTTTACACTACTCTCCATATAGAACAGTGCTCAAGCAGTTAACCATTATTTATGAGAACTAGTGCAGTGGAAGAAATTAAAATTGTCTTAAAGAACCTGCATGTACAAAAATATTCATAGCAGCTGTTTTTTTTGTGGTGGCAAAGAATTGGAAATTAAGGGGACACCCATCAATGGGAAAATGATTAAACAAGTCATGGTATATGGGTGTGATGGAATACTATTGTGCTGTAAGAAATGTTGAGCAGGAAGAATTCAGAAAACCTGGAAAGACTTATATGAACTGAGGCTGAGTGAAGTGAGCAGAACCAGGAGAACATTGTACACAGCAACGTTAACACTGTGTGATGATCAACTGTGACTAACTTAGCTCTTCACAGTAATACAATGATCTTAGACAATTCCAAAAGAATCATGATGGAAAATGCTATCCATATTCGGAGAAAGAACTGTTGGAGTATGAATGCAGATTGAAGCATACTATTTTTACTTTTTTCCATGTTTTTTTTACAACATGACAAATGTGGAAATACATTTTACATGGTTGCACATGTATAACCTATATCAGATTGCTTGCTGTCTTGGAAAGGGAGGAAGAGAGGAAGGGAAGGAGGGAGAAAAATTTGGCACTCAAAAATCTTATAAAAATGAAAGTTGAAAATTGTCTTTATATGTAATTGGAAAAAATAAAATACTATTTACATTAAAAAGAATTACTTTTCTCAATGCTAGCAATCAAATATGATTAATTAAATATATGTAAACATTAGTTTGGGCAGATTGGTGGCACAGTGGATAGAGAGCCAAGCCTAAAGTTAGGAAGACTCCTCTTCCTGAGTTCAAATTTGGCCTCAGACACTTACTAGCTGTGTGACCCTGGGCAAGTCACTTAACTCTATTTGCCTCAGTTACCTCTTCTGTAAAATGAGCGGGAGAAGGATATGGCAAAGCACTTAAATATCTTTGCCAAGATAACCCCAAATGAGGTCACCAAGAGTCAAACACAACTGAAGGATAGACTGAATGGCCACAACAGACCTTAGTTTATATATCTATTAGAAGTGATAAATATTAACTCTAACAAGAACCCCAATAGCAATAATAATGCTAATTATTGCTAACATTCATATAGTACCTACTATGTGCCAAGTACTGTGCTAAGTACATAGCCAATATTACCTCATTTGATAATTTGTCCCACTAGGAGTGAATCTTTAATCTGATTTTCTAGGGCTTCCCATTAAGCACATCTTATATTGGTTCTCACTGACAAGGTTCCCTCTCTGCCCAGGTGAAGCTCATATATCTCCCTCTGAGGTGGTTGTCTGGCAAATTAGCAAATTCCCTAGATCCTCAAGTGCCCTCAGGTGAACATAGATGTGTGAATTTCATTTGTAGGGAATGCAGGAGCTAGCCTTGGTCTTGACATAATGTCTTGCTAAAGGCTAGGTGTCTCAGGTGATTTCTTTAGAATTCTAGTTGGTTATACTCAAGTTCTGATCACTGTTTAGTGACCTATGTTTACCAATTAATTTGATTGATGCATAATGACATAAACTAATGAAAAAAATTCTTTGCTGAATATTTGGGCATCCCATATGTTTATCATTTTTTTTTATGAACACATACATGCTGTTACAAAGCTATATCATACATATGCTTATCTCATTATTGAAGAACAAATAATGAAAACAAACATAAAATCATATCATCACAAAATGGTGACAATACAAGATGTCAATTCAACAAATTTATTCTTGCTACACTTACTTTTACATGTGCTATAGCCTAGCCAAATTGGACTATTTACTATTTTTCCTAATTCCTCATTCCATTTCCCACCTCTCTGTGTTGGTTTAAGCTGTCTTTATACAGTTGAGATATACTCATTCCTCGTAACTTAGTCTCTTTAGCCTCCTTTCAAGCTCATTTCAATGTCTACTGGGAAACCTTTTATAATCTCTGTAGTGCTTCCTAATCTCTTAGCGCTTTCTTATTCTGGAAGATATACACACATACACATATGTACATATAAACATATATGTGTGTGTATGTTTATATATGTTCATTAAACTTGTGTGTGTGTGTTCATCCTTCGTTGCCGAAGAAGACCATGACATCAGAGAAATGATGACATGACTTGCACTTGATTTTATTTTGAGTGAGGGAGGGCTGTGCAGGTCACCAGCCTCACTTCTCCTCCAGAGCCATCTGAGTCCAGTGACCAGATATTCATCAGGATGACTGAAGATGACCCAGGATGAGGCAATTGGGATTAAGTGACTTGGCTAAGGTCCCACAGCTAGTGAGTATCAAGTATCTGAGGTGAGATTTGAACTCAAGAAGCACCAGCATCTGGGTTTTCAAAACCAGGGAGCTTCTTAGCAGCTGCCCAGAGTCTCATCTGGCCAAACAAACACTTCCAATGAGTGAGCCCCAAAGAAAAACCTCACCTCAGAGTATTTATACACTTTTCAGAGGCAGACTGCACGACCCTCTGACCCAGTGCCTCAATAGAAATTAACACAAGGTACTGAGGTCTATTAATGGGTGGGGAAGATTTTTAACTTTCCCCACCCATTAACCTTATATTAACATTATATCCATCAATCTATCTACCTGTCTAATTGATCTGTCAGAAAAAGAAAAACTGTGGTTTCAAGTCCCATTTCTGAGACTTATTTTCTCTGTAACTTTGGGTAAGTCATTTAACCTTTCTATGGCTATAAATTGTATAGAAAGTGCTGATCTGCATTGCTAGAAGAAGGTTCTCCATTAAGAGCTCCCTATACCCATGACATCACAGGTACAGTAAAAAAAGTATCTAAATGATGTATCTCAATAATAATAACCGTTTATAAAGTGCCGCCTATGTGCCAGGTACCATGTTAAGAGCCGGCAATACAAATAAATACAAATAAGAAAAAAAGAATTGGTCCTGCCTTCAAGGAGTTATAATCTAATTCAGGAAGATAACACACAAAAGGAAGCTGAAAAATAGTGGTGGAGGGACAAGGAGGGACAAGGAGGGACCCTGTGACTGGCATGTGTTTTCAGGGAGTTGAAATCTATTGATGGAGAATGGATTTACCAGGAAGGTGGTGAACCCTCTGGAAAATTTGGGAGGGGAAGGATGGGAATGCTTTTTGTTTTGTTTTGTTTTTATTTTGTCATTGCATCCCCAGTGCCCAACACAATGCCTTGTGTAGAGAAAGAATTAAAGAATTTAAAGAATTTTAAGTCAAATTGGAAATCGATAACCTCTAGATTCTTATTTGAGAATCTTAGAATTGACAAAAAATAGACATTTATCGGTCAGTTTACAATGGGAACAATTAATAATGGGCATAAACTCATTTAAACATCTTCATATTATTTTAAACAATTATACTGTGTAAACAGTATGTGCATTAGGAAGTAAGATAGATTAAACTTGGAGGGTTTTGTGTTAACTCCCTTACCAGAGAATTGGACTGGAAACCAAAGGAGTTTACGTGTAGCCAGGACTCTACCATTCCCTTATGTGACTTGGAACAAGTGAATTCACCTCTTCAAGCCTCAGTCTGATAATCTCTTTGCAGTTGTATTAAGTTATGATTAAAGCCTCTTTAGGACAAATATTCTATGATTGTTAGTTAAAGAAAAGGTCTGAAGCAATAAAAGCAGTGAGATGTATTGGAACTCTCAGTATGTCCAATTTTCCCCTTTTCTGGGCACATCACAGTATTTTTGACACACACTTTATGCTACAATTTGTGTCCTTTTATCATTATTTGGAACCCAATTCCAAAATCCAAGGGAATTTTGAATCTCCTGTACTTCAAGTTGTAATAAATGTTACATTTTTCTTCAGCAGAATTCCTCTAAATGATCAATTGGAATGAATTCAGGATCCCTAATAAGTACATTGGAGACTCGTGTTTTCTAGAGTGTTAGTGCCAGAAGCAGTTACTTATGAGAAAAGTTAATGTGTGTACCTGCCTCATTTCCCATATTGCAGTTTGCTTATTCCACTAATCTCTCTTATTTCCCAAAGCAGCCTCTGAATGCTTTTAGCATGGAAATATTTATAGTCTTATAAAATATGACCAGAAATTGGAAACGTAGGTAGAAATTGGAAATAAATTTTGTTTTTCTCTTTAGGAATTCTGTAAATTGTTTCGTTGGAGGATTCAAGAAAACCCAATCAGGGAACTATATTTACATTTACATTCACAGTCTCAGTCCCACCCCTGACTCATGTTAACTTCATGACACTAGGCAAATCACTTAACCCCTCAGTGATTTAGATATCTTTCTAAGCTTATAAATTGAATATTGGTTAAGATCATTTCCTCATTGGGAATTTCCTTTACCACTGAAATCACTGATTCAATTTCTATTCCTATCCACAATAGCAGAATTGTTTAGATTTATGTCAGTTGTGGGGAAAGCCATTCATTCACTGAATGATTTTTGTAATTTTTTTGATAATAAAATATCTCTTCTTACAATTTTCAACCCCATTTGTCAATAAATTACTATTATATATACACTATGCTATGACAAGATATTTAAAGTTAAGTAGTACATAGTTCTTGTCCTCAAGGTTCTTAGTCAACTAGTATATATGGTAGAAGAGATAAGTAATATTCAGATCTAAGTAATAAGTAAGAAATAAGTAATATTCAGGTCTATAATTGATCACCCTTCCCTACTGGATACTACCTCCACCCTGGCATCAGAGACATGACATTCTTCTAGTTCTTTTACCATCTTTAACCATTCATTTTATCTCCTTTACTGGCTTCTCGTCTTATTCATAACCTCTATAATGTAAGTATCCTTCAAGGTTCTCTCCTTTGCCATTTTCTCTTTCCTTTCTTTTCATTTTGTTCCTTGGAAATCTCATCCATTCCTTTTCAATGGCTTCATCTATCACTTCCATGCAGATGGTTCTTAAATTTATATCTCAAGTCCTGACCTTCCTTCTGAGTTCTGGGCCTGTGTCTATGACTGCTACGAGAGCATAGGAACATAGATTTATAATTGAAAAAGAAATTTAGAGTCTATCAAGATTAGTTGCTTCACTTTATTGATGAAGAAACTAAAGCCCAAAGAGGTAAAGGGACTGGCTCATAGTTACGCAGCTAGCAAGTGAAAGAGCCAGGATTCATTCTAAGATACATGACTTCACCTCTATCCTTCTATCCTCTCTGTCATTCAGTCTTAACATATACTCCCTGGATGTCTTCCTGGAGTCACATACTCAATGTGTGCAGAACTTAATTCATTCTTTCCCCTATAAATCTCCTCTGTCTTCTGATCATCATTTTATCCTGTGGCATGATGTCACTCTTCTTTTCTTTGACTTCTTTCTCTCACTAACTTCTCATATTTAGTCAGTCTCTAGGACCTGTTGGTTCCATGTACAAAAGATATCTCACAACAGTCTCTTTTGTTGTTTCCACTGCCATCATCCCAGTGCCTGCTGCCATTACTAAAGTAGTGCTACCATAGGAATCCCTCCCTCCACAATCTCACAGGTGCTATTAGCTGAGCCTTTAGAGAGGTGGCTGATATTACTGCAGGTGTGACACTTTGACTGGTTCACTTTATACTGCAGCTTACAAGCCCCAACCAGGGTCTTTCTCTTTAACAATTAGCCAGTAGTCTCAGTAAGACAGTTGTTAAAAAAAAAAAAAGATAAACAATTTGTATGCTAGTACTTTATTCCAGGTACTGTGCTAAGTGCTAAGGCTGCAAAATAAGCAGAACAGTCTCTGACTTCAAGGATCTCACATTCTAACGGAGGAGAGATAATATTCAAATTATTATGTATATGTAAGATACATGCATAGTAAATTGGAGATAAACTGTAATGTAAGGCTCTAACTTAGAGGGGGAACAGGAAAAACGACCTTAAAAAATGTAAAATTTTAGCTGAGTCTTACAGGAAGAAAGATAAGCCAGAAGGCAAAGACAAAAGACAGCATTCCAGGGATGGGGGTAACCAGTCAAAATGTATAGAGATGCTAGATATAGGGTCTTGTGGTGTGCAATAGTGAGTTCGTCCTTCATGGTCAAAGAAGATCATGCCATCAGAGAAATGATGATGTGACTTGCACTTGACTTTGTTTTGAGTGAGGGAGGTCTGTGCAGGTCACCAGCCTCACTTCTCCTCCAGAGTCATCTGAGTCCAGTGACCAGATATTCATCAGGATGAGGCAATTGGGGTTAAGTGACTTGCCCAAGGTCACACAGCTAGTGAGTGTCAAGTGTCTGAGGTGAGATTTGAACTCAGGTCCTCCTGACTCCTGCCCTGGTGCTCTATGCACTTTCTTACCAGGAATATCAAGAAGGCCAGTTTCATTGGAAGGCAATAAAGTGGAGGGAGACTAGAAAAGTAAGAAGTGTCCAGGTCAATAATGGTTTTAAATGCTAAAAGAAACTTTTATATTCAGTCCAGGTGGTGAGAGAAAGGAGTTTATTGAGTTAGAGGGAGGGACTGAGAGATTTGAGATTTAGAAAGATCACTTTGGTAGCTGAATGGAAGATGGACAGGAGTGTTGTGAGGCACGAAAATTAACCGGAAGTGTTATAATAGTTCATGGGGTGATGAGAGCCTGCATTTGGGTGTTAGCATATGGAGAGTTGAGCATAATGACATTTAAAGTCTCAGTGACTGAGAGGATGGTGGAATTCTCTATGATAACAGTAAAGTTTCGAAGAGGGAAGAATTTGGGGGGAGGGTAATGAGGATAGTTTTGGATATATTGAGCTTGAAATGACTACGGGACTTACAGATGGAGACAGCCAATAGAGGTTTGGAGATACAACACTGGAGGTCAGGAGAGAGGTTAAGGGTGGATAGATTTACCTGTAAATCATCTGTATAGAAGGGATGGAAAGATCAAGTGAGAAGTCTGTTTGTTTTTTGGAAGACATAGGGATTTTTGTAGGCAGTAGGGAAGTGGCCAATAGTCTGACGATTAGTTAGTGTAGAGAGGTCAGAGAAAGCAATCTGCTGGACATGATGGGATGGGATGGGTATCATTTGTATATGTAGAGGAGTTTGCCTTGGCAATGATTTGATGGCAATAAATTTGGATCTTTGGCTGTTTTTGCTTTACTAGCAGTGCCTCTGACTTAATGTGATTAAAGAAGATCTTCCCTACTCATTGATGGGCCTGCCTATTGAGGGAATCTTGATTAGGGGAGTTGTTTTGTAGGAGGGTCCCAAGTACCTTTCATTTTTCTATTGAGGCACTGGGTCAGAGGGTTATGCCCTCAGGCTCTGAAAAGTGTATGATTACACCGAGGATGAAGTTTTACTTTATTTGGCCAGACAAGGACTCTGGGAAGCCTCTAAGGAGGTTGCTGCCCCCCTCCCCCAATCTTTGAGAAACCTGGATGTTCCCTCTCTGGTAAAGGTGTGTGTATGTTAATGGTCAGACATTTTGGAAGCATGCCTGTTGATTTTTTATTTCTCTAGATTTCCTCAGAAGTTCAGTGTGCTGACTTTTTCCCTTGAACTAACTAAATGATACATGTGCTTGATTAAAGAGATGGTTAACTCCTCAAAGGTTGCCTTTCCTTTCAGTGAAGCAGATCAAAGAACCTGTGGTAGCAGGCCCCCCGTGTGTGCTGGGATGGTTACTGATACAAATGAGAAAAGTGACATCAATGGGAGGCAGGAAAAGACATGGTATTGGGGGAAAGAAAAGCAAACACTCAGTGAATAGCCTTGATTTTTTCAGTGAAATATGAGGCAATATTCTGAGCTGAGAAAGTAGAGTGAGAAGAAGCCATGGGATGTTTGAAGAATTGTGATAAGGTTTAGAAAGGATACTATGGTAAGTAGAATAGTGGCTAGATTAGGGAGGTATAAAATGATTTACCTTGCTGAATTGAGGACCCAGTTGGGGTTACATAAACAATTTTTTTGACCTAGTCAACAGTTTTGTAGTTTTCCATTCGGCAGTATGGGAACAGGAGAGCAGGCAGTGGATGGTGTGAATAATACAATATACGGGGTTGGCAGAGCATGATCAGTGTTTCCTGGAGAGCAGAGGGTAGTGCAGAGTTGAACTGGTTCCTCAAGAAGGGGAAGGGAGGCATGAGTAGCCAGTGCATGGTTAGATGAACTGGGAAAGAACTAAGCAAAAGAGATTGGAGGTCATAGTGAGGATAA
Organism: Potorous gilbertii; assembly: GCA_028658325.1. NCBI lineage: Eukaryota > Metazoa > Chordata > Mammalia > Diprotodontia > Potoroidae > Potorous > Potorous gilbertii. Next base: position 380,850,719 of record CM053770.1, on the reverse strand, counting down.
AGAACGTGGTTAGAGGTCTAAGGCAGAGGGAAAGATGGAATTGTAAAGGGTTTTGATCAGATAAAGGGATTTCAGTGCTCATGGAAGTGCAATACTTGTGGATGATGACAAGTTTATAGGTATGATCACTTCTATGCATAGCTGAGGTGTTATGGAGGAGAAGGTCATGGGAAATGAATAAATTGAGCAACATGTTTGAAGGAGTATCTATCTTTCTATCTCTCTTTGTCTCTATCCTCTCACCATCTGTCTATTTCTCTGTCTGTCTATCACAGGTACCAGAATCTTGACTGAATCATGAATATGAATCGAATGAATCTCGGAGTTTGAGTTAGTTATTAGCAAAGGCATTTGCTCAAACGACATAGAAAGAACTATAGTTCCAAAATATTCCCTCTCTCTTACTTTCCTACAGAAACACAAAAGCTTTTGTGGTGAGAAGTGTAGAAACTACCTTAAATATAACATACATATAAGGAACACACATGAGGAAGGCACTTAACAAAGCAGGAACTGCAGGAGCGTGGCAGTCTTCCTTTCTCTTTAGGTTTCTCTCTGAAGGGTACATACATAGTTCATTGCGGCCTGTGATATTAGTGATGGATGAATTCCTTTGCTCCTGGAAGGTCACATTGTCTCAGCTGGACAGGTTAATCCTCTGCTTGGCAAGAACAAGAAAGTTGCTTGGCTACAGAGCTGGTTCCTTTCCAGAAATGGCTGCTGCTGGTCTGGTCAGATCACTCTGCTTCCAGTTTCTGTTGTGCTACAACTAGATTATTCTGGGACCTGCTAGTAGCAGACTGGACTGGGCAGGTCAATAGACTGTTGAGCTGTCAGAATACATTGGGCAGGTCTCTCTGCTTCAGGACTCTTCACAAGGTATGACATCTCTGTTGGCTGGACCAGTCTGCAGGACTTACTGGGGCTGTTCTTTAGGCATCTGCGGTCCTCACCACCTCTAGCCTCAAGCTCAGATGAATAATACAGTTTTCTTTTCAAATGGAGTTTTCCACATTTTTTCTCAACAAGGGAAGTTGCCTTTAGTTTAAGACTGGTAGATGTCTCTCCTCTATGACTCCCTCAGAATTTTATCTTTGAAATTTGTCACCTCTGTACAGGTCTAGCCTCTCCTGATCGACAATCCTTTGGGTTCAGTGTTGGTTTCTCTTAGAGAACGGCCTCTTCAAATGCAATTGAGTTATTCAAGCCTGCTCTACTTCTTAACTTGTGGAATGTTTCCTTTAAGTCTGAAAGATATCTAAAAAAAGTATTTTAGTGTCTGTTTTTGTCCTTTTATGATCTTTAAAATCTAAATAGGGTATGCCCTTACACTATCTTTCAAGATTTTTATAATAGCTTTTGTGATAGGACTAATATCTAATCATTCTCTACTTTTCTCTGATAGGAATCAGTTTCCCTAAAAGAAAAAAAAAGAACTCCCCAGAAGCTTATTGGCTCCAGTTTCTCTGTTGAAGCTCTGAGTCATCTAGTTAGTGGTGTACCAGAGCTGGATTTTCAGCTCAAGAGAATGAATTGTTTAATTTTCAGGAATTTTGAAAGATGACTATTTTAATACCATTAATATACAAGTTCATTGAGCTCCTGTACTGGTAATGCTATTTGTTGCTTTAAAAGAATTGGTGGGGGGGAGTGGTGGTGGAGCCAAGATGGTGGAGTAGAAAAACTCCCCTATGCTAGCTCCAAACCCATAGCCCATGGATTTCCTCTAAAAAGAACTCCTGACAAATTCTGGAACAGTGGAAGCCACGCAGCAACACAGTGAAGGAGATTTCCATTCCAGAGAGCCCTGAAAAACTGATCCCAAAGGTCCATCGTACACCAGAGGGGAGCAGAGCCCTCCCCTGCCCTGGCTGCGTGGCACTGAGAGGAGTGAGCAGATCAGAGCAGGCTTCAGGGATGGAATCTCCAGCAGCCGCGAACGTCCCTCCATCCACAGACGCACAGGTCAGTGAGAGAGATGGGCTGAGAGGGGAGCAGGGTGTCTCTGGGACTCAGGCCCCCTCAGGAGGTAGTGGCAGAGGCAGCTGCAGAGGCAGCAGCAGCCAGAGGCTCCTGGAGCAGGCAGAAGCTCAGCAGGAGCTCCATTACAGAAGGTCTCTGCATAAACCCCCTGAAGGAACTGAGCCTGGGAGGCAGCCCTGCCCCCACCTGAGCACCAGGAATTAAGCTCCCATTGAATAGCAGCCAGGCCTGCCGCCAAAAGCCCTGAAGCTGGGGAGCAGCATTTGAATCTCAGACCCCAAGCACTAGCTGGGTGGGCCTAGGCCAGGGGTGGAGAGGACTCTCAGAAGTCAAGTAACTGGCTGGGAAAATGCCCAGAAAAGGGAAAAAAAAATAAGACCATAAAAGGTTACTTTCTTGGTGAACAAATGATTCTAACCTTCCTCTGACAAGGAAAAAAACTGCTTACCATCAAGTAAAGACATAAGAGTCAAGGCCTCTGTATCCCAAACATCTGAAATAGATATCCAATGGGCTCAGGCCATG
>CM053770.1:380818124-380847711 GCA_028658325.1 Potorous gilbertii | reverse complement strand
CAAATGGGGGGAAAATTTTGGAACCCAAAATCTTGTGAAAATGAATGTAAAAAGTTAAATAACTAAATTTATAAAAAAAAATTAAAAGAATTGGTGTTGGTAGCACAGTGTATTTTTAATACATTATTGTTAACTTTAAATCATTATGGCTTTAAAAATGAATATTTGAAAGTGGTGTTAATTGCATTTTCTTCCCCTGATGGTGCTAATATAATACTAGGAAGAAAGTCTGGAGGAATTATGAAGTCTTTAGGAAATTTTCTTAAGATCATTTGGCACTATTTAAGTCATTAATTGTAATTATCACTTAGCGATTCAATATCTTAAATAAAACAAGTTAATAATTTAAAAGTGTTTCTGGATGAAATTATTCTATTTATGACCAGTTTAACAAAAACCAAACTGAGCATGAAACTGAAGTTTAAAAATTTGAAATTGAAATTTTTGCCGTTGGTTGAGTACTAGTACTGAGATGGGTAGCGTGTCCTTTATGAGTTGTGACTGCTGAATGGCATGCATATCCTGCATTACATATGCATCAGTCTTGTCTTATTCTGGTTTGGCAAAGGGATTAGCTAACATTAATATCTTGCAAGACATTGCTTTAATGATTGACATTTTCGAAAAATTTTCATTACTTTCAATTGCATGGCAGTCAAGATTAACTAACATTCAGAAAGTGCAAAAATAAATCAAATGAACCATAAGAATTATGTAAAATCTAAAGACTGGGAAAGATTGGAAAACATGAATGTTGAGTAGAAATTTAAGTCGGATAAATTTAAAGACATTCCATTTAATGAAAATAATAAAAGTAATTCTCTTTCTAGGAATATGTTACTAGAAAATATATTTCCACACATGAACTTACATCTTTTATTGGACAGAAACAATTATGAAAGTATTTTTAATTATTTTGATTTATTAGAGTCATCTACTTGATCTTATAAAGAATTAGCTTTGCTATGGATAGCTATTAGGACATTGTATCATTTCAGTTAAATTTTAAAACACAAAATTAATGGGAATGATTTTCAGGATAGTATTGTATAATCAAAAAACATTCCAAACCCTGGAATTACATCAAAAGCTAAAAAGATATCAGTATTGCAATTGGCAGAGATGATACTGAAAGAAGTCTCACAGTTTAATGAATATAATTTGTGTGACTGAGAAATAGTATAACAGTAGATCACAGCCCAGATTTAATAACAGTAAATATACTTTAAAAAGTTAGCGGACTGGAATGCATTTCCATTTGTCAAATCGTTATTGAACCATAGACTGGTTATAGATATGAGTTCTGCAAAAATCAATGAAATCATTTTGTGAAATTCAATTGTCCTAATGAAGTTAATAGTAAAGAGTATTATATACCTTATTATTATTTGTAAATCGTGTGCTACACATTCTTTATATCAATAGTTTATAATAAATTTATATACATATACACATATACATACTTTTTGAGATCAAGTTGTTAAATATTTGCCAACATACCCCTGCCCAAGTCCATTAAAGAGTCTCAGTCACGTGGAACCTAGGCCTCTCAGACTTGGTGAGTGCTTGTGACCACACAGGCTAATCACATTAATGACTAAAGACTAGACCCATTTCTATGAGGAGGGGAGATCACATCTAGCAAAAATAATGTTTTATCTTTGTTTCATATCTTTGCTGTGTTAGGGGAAAAAAACTTCCTTTTTGTCAGTCCTAAATGACTTAAGAATGCCTTATTTCATTCCCAAACCAAGAGAAAGGTTGTTCTGGAATCCCTTCAAATAACTTTCTAATAGGTAGTTCTCTCTCTCTTTTTTTCTACCCCCAATCCATTCACCATTGTCAGAGTATAGATCATATATACATATATGTATATGTATACACACACACACCACACATATTATTTTCATACATATGTATGTATATGTGTATACACAAATATAGTCATATCATTTCTCTGATCATTCATTATCTTCTGTGTAAACTTCAGTCATATATTATTTCTCTTTATGCCCTTGATGCTCCAGCTTAACAAAGCTACTCCATTTCCCCTATCCATGCCCTGTATTTCCTACCTCTGTATCTTTGCTCACTCTTTTCCTTCTACTGGGAAGACCCTTAGTATCTTAGATCATATTTCTAGAGCTGAGAGGTCTTCTAGTCTAATTCCCTCATTTTTCCTCCTTCTTCAGCTGTTGAGTTCAACTCAAGTGATTCTTCCTCTGATTTCTCCATTATATAATGTTCTTCCCATTAGAATGCACATGATATAACTATATGGCTTTATTGTAACATTTTTTACCATGGTTATGTATTTATGTTATATTTGTCAGTAGACTATAATTTATCTTAGGGCAGGAATCATGACATCTCATTTTTTATTGTGACATTTAAAAAGTCTGAGATATATAGTTTCTGGGTAATTAGTCATTTTATTAAAAGATGTTAGCATATTACCAATAAAATGGGTCAGTGACACCTTTGATTGCTAAAGATGAATCATGGCAATGGGCTCACAGCTTACATGCTCTTGGAAGAATGGGTGTTCCTGAGAGTGGCAATTAATTCTGATTGGTTAACAATAAATGAGAGAATGAATATTATAATGACTTATTCCAATAAGGGTCTTAAGGTACATGACACTGACCCACCCAAATCTATCAGTTTTCAAAATGCCTGACAAAAGGGAGAACCCACATTGTCCCAGATCTGTTTGAGTAAACACAACGAATAGGAATCCATCCATTCACCTAAACTTACAATTTCTTTGATTAGATCTTCACTTCCCCAGTTGGTTTACCATATTGGTTTATTTCTGGATGAGAAAGTAGAAAAGAAGAAAAACTTTGGTCCTAACTCAGTAATTAGTATTAAATGTAAGAGAGAAATAGTTATTTCTCTCAATATATTGCTTAGAGACTAACATGGTGTTTTTCACATGGTGTTTAATAAACATGTAAATCACTGAATGAATTAATGAAAGGACTTTGATTGACAAGAATGATATCATCAGGCATAGACAGAAAGGGATGTTCCATATGGAGAAACCACAAACACAGGATTGGTGTCAGGAAATCCCATTGTTTTAGGGTTAAGTGGAATACAAGGCTTCAGTTTAACCAGTAGGCAGAGTTTCAGGTTAACTGAATACAGAGTACACAAGAGGAATTAGTATGAAGAAATGGTAATGGGGTAGCCTGAAGTCAAAATGTGGAGGTAATTTGACAAAAGACTAAATAGAACTTGCTCAGCCATTCATATATCACTCCTTGCTCATCCATTCCCCAAATGATGGACGTTCTCTCGATTTCCAGTTTTGGGCTATCATAAAAAGAGCTTTTATAAATATTTTTGTACATGTGGGTCCTTTTCCCATTTTTATGATCTCTTTTGGATGCAATCCTAGAAATGATATTGCTGGATCAAAGGAAATGCATATTTTTATAGCCCTTTGAGCATAGTTCCAAATTACTCTCCATGTTGGAGATCAGTTCACAACTCCACCAACAATGAATTAGTATTTCAACTCTCTCACATCTTCTCCAACATTTGGCATGTGAATGTGATGGGATACTATTTCGCTGTAAGAAATGATGAACAGGTAGACTTCAGAAATACCTGGATAGACTTATAAGAACTGATGCTGAGTGAAGTGAGCAGAACCAGGAGAACATCATATACAGTAACAGCCACAGTGCAAGAGGATTGTTTTTGATACTTAGTCCTCCATGGCAAGATAAGGGCCTAAAATATTTCCAGAGAACTCATGATGCAAAATGCCATCCAATTCCAAAGACAGATCTATGGAGTCAGAATGCAGAATGAAGCACACTATTTTCTCTTGGGTTTGGTTTTGTTTAGTTTTACTCATGTTTTCTCCCATTTGTTTTAATTCTTCTATGCAACATGAGTAATGGGAAAAATGTGTTTAATAAGAATGTTTGTGTGGAGCCCATATAAGATTGCATGCTGTCTTAGAGAGAAAGAGGAAAAAGAGAGGGGGAGAAAAATTTAAAACTTACAGAAGTGATTGTTGAAAATTAAAAACAAATAAATAAATAAATTTGAAAAAAAATTTTGAACTCCATAACAGACACCCCCCCCACCCAAAGTCTAAATAGAACCCATCAGTATAGGTGTCCTTTCAATTTATTAGAAATAATTGCTTCAGTTAAAAAAATAATCAAACTTTAAAACATTTTCCTGCATGTGGAAAAAACACACAGATGAATAATTAAGTTTTGATTTTTCAGACTTATTTTGGGGGATTTAGGCAATCCCTGACAAATTAGATGACAATGGGTAGGTTCATACGATCATTGATTAAGAAGGTAGACTATCATCTAGTTCCATTCCCTCATTTTAGAATGGGAAAATTGAGACTCAGGATGGTTAAGTGACATGCCCAGGTGCAATGGGATCTGAACCAATGTCCTCAGTACAAATCTGGTATAGGAAATTCTGCTTTATTCAAATCATCATTATGCAAATTTTATTTTAGGGAAAGAATTCTGAATAAATCCTAGTGAGGATTCTGGGTAGAGCTCTAATTGAATTACTAGATGTGATGATTTCAGAAGAAGAAAGGGAAGCTTTAATAAAAAAGGTTTGCACCAAACACTTGGCAGAAGCATTTTATCATTTGACTTTTTTTCTTGTATTGAAAAGATAGATCCAAATTCTTCAAGATTTTTAAAGTTCAAAGACTAATTGAGGATAACATTGCTTGCTATCATCACATATATGCAGGAAAAGAAGAGAGCTACTGTTCAAACATCTCTTGATATCTTCATAAAAAACCCCCCAAAACATTATGCAGTCAACCACCAGCAATGAAGGTAAAGTGGGTGGGAAATGGGCAACATACTACATACCTATGATAACTTTACCATGTAGTACTGTGCCTACTTTATTGTTAACTTTGCCTTTCATTTCATAATTCTATTTACAATCATGGACCAGTATTTAATATGTTTGCATTTTAGTACATTTTATGACTTATGCAAAGATATTTTGTGTAAGCATTTGTTATATAGGCTACGTGAAGTGGGTAGCTAGGGGCAAATTCACATTCTATAAAAGTTGCTTTACGTAGGGATCTACAGAATATTCTACTTATGAAAAGCAAAAACTGTTTGTACTTTTTTTGGGAATACAACCTAGTGCTTCCATTGTAATATTTTATTAATTTCTTTAATAATGGCTGTCTCTATTAAATACTTTTAGAAGCTTTTTAAAGTTATTGTTTTTTGAACCTATGATTTCAATGGTCTGTTAAACTCTGGTGTGGAAAGTCTTTCTACTAAGGAAGATCAACAGCTTCTCTATAGATTATAGTCTAATATATAGCTCCCCGGAGGACTGAAAGGTTATATGCCTTGCCTTATGACTACATAGCAGGCATTTGTTAGTATATATTCTAAGTAAGATACAAACTCATGTCTTCATGCTTCAGAGGATGGCCCTTTATCCATTTAACATTTCATCTCTTTAGTCACTATACAGATGGAGAAACTAAGTCACAGAAAAATTAATACTCTTTCTTAAGTTTCTAACTTTGGTTACTTAATTAGTTGAGTTAATTAGTTTGAATATGTCTAAGGGAACTTGAGTTACCTAGTTAATTAGTTGAGTTAATTAGTTTGAATATGTCTAAAGTATATGCTAGAAATTTGTTTATTATAGTTTTTGTAATGAAAAGTCCCTAACTAGTCCTACTAGGGAAAAAATGGTATTTCATTGTGGTAATATGGAATATGTCCATATTTTATTGTTCAAGTCATTACTTGAGGTACTTTTAAAATAAAATACTCTCCATGTAAATACAATTAAGATGATTTTTAATAAGAATTCTAGGAGGTTTCACCATGTCATTGCTAAAAGCTATCTTGACGTGATCTTTAGCAAGTCATACAGACAATGAAACTCCCTGTTCTCAAACAGCCGCTTACTTGTTCAAAGGTCTAATGAGTCTCAGCTTAATTGTCAGGTAGTGATGACAGGAAATGGGCAAGCTGCAGCAGTCCCTTTCATGATGACAAGAACATGTCTGAGAGCTAATTTTAGTTTGGCCTCCTTGCTGAAAGGCATGAGAAAGATCTTTGTGGAGAATTAAACAAAGCTTTGAGTGGCAAAGGAAGGTGCATGATGAGTAAGAATAGGATTTAATATACAATATTCATGATAATTACTGTAATGTAGCAAAGCCTTTCATCATTTCAGAAGTCATATGTACTGGCATACCTGCTTCCCAGAAGAGTCACTTAAAGAAAAAAGATTAATGATAACAAAAGGGCATTCCACAGAACATGGGACAGAGACTCTGATTAAGTTAAAGTTCAGGAGCAGAGGTCTCATATAAGAACCTTAACATGTCTAAATTCAGCCCTATGGCTCCGAAGGAGAAGATACAAAGGAGATATCATCACTTAAATGACTTGGTAAAGCAAGCATCTTAGCTGTAAGTATGCTCATTTTTATGAATAATTTTCCAAAGTATATTTCGACTGGAGATTTCATACCTACATCTTAGGAAAATGTTAGCAGTATTGGTACTTTGCTTGGATAGTGAGTTTATGATATTTTGTATGACACCATTTGAGCCTTGGGAAGCATGCCTCATATGAATCACAGCATATCAGAACTGAAAGGACTATCAGAAACCATCTACTTCAACCTGTACCTGGCCAAAAATTCCTTTGAAAAAGTGTTCACAGATTCAGATATTCAGAGTTCTGAAGGAACTTCTGAAGCCATCAAATCTGACTTGTCCTTGACCAAGTATATCCTTTTACCAAAAATGGTCATAGGACCATAATTGTAAATGTCCTTATAATCCAACCTGTACCAGAGCAATAAATAAACCTCTTTCCTTCTACATATCAACCATCTACAGAGAAACCTTTCTACATATCAGGCCATTGAAGGAAGGCAGCATTGTAAAGTGGAAAGAGATCTGGCTTTGGAGTTACAAAACCTGGCACTATGAACAAGTAATTTCATTTTTCTGGGTCTGTGTCCTCTTCTGTAAAATGAGGGGACTGAACTAGATGGTCTCTAAAATCTCTCCTACCTCTAAACCTATGTAGGATTTAAGTGGGCATCTAGCCTTTGTTTGAAGGTCTGAAGTGAGGTGGAGCCCAATGAGAATCAATGTTCGTGTGTGTACTTTTTTCCTACTTTAATAAAACCTTCCATCTGTATAGTACTTGACACTTTTCAGATTGCTTTTTTCATTTGATTGTTACAACAACTTCTCTCCCTTCCTTCCCCTCAGGAAGGTTAGGGAATTGAGGTATAAATACATTACAAGTAAGTTCCTGTTTGTTTGGAAAAGGCAACCAAACCCTGGAAAGTCTAGCAGGATTTCATTGAAAGAAAATGGGTAGGAGATGTAGATTGTGGGTGAGAGGTGAAGAGAAAATCACGAAAAAAAGTGAGACATTTATAGAAGCATGGAAGAAACTGTGGGATGATCTGATTGAGATTAGAGATCCTGGAGTTAAGAACCCAATTTAAAAAAAGACATTAATAGTAGCAAAGGGTCATTATGGCTGTATGTGACTGCTTAGTATTTTAATAATAACTGGCAGTTAAGTAATGCTTAGAAGTTTGCAAAGCATTTTATATACATTATTGAATTTGTTGAGCTTTGTGCCAACCCTAAAGGGTCATTGCTATAGGTATTATTAAACCCATTTTAGAGAAGAGGGGCTTTTATCACTTACTTGATAATACTCACACAGCTAGTAAGTGTCTGAGGCAGGATTCAAACACAGATCTTCCTAAATCTCTTGGGCTGCACTGGGAGGGAGAGATTACAACATGAGTGAAAGATAAATGACCTTGAAGATTATGGATACGTTTGCTGGAGTAGAATCTTTGATAGCATGCTCCTCCTTCTTTCCCTATAGTTCAGTGCATGGAATAACAGCCAAATTAAGGGAAAGAAGCAAACATTTATTAAGCTCTTACCATGTAATAGGTACCAAAAATAGTGACAGAAATTAATTAAGGATCCTTTTGCCCTGGGTTGCATTTCCTCTAACACTGTAAACAGAGGAAATGCTGGGAGATTTAAATTATTAAGAAAATACACCCACACCCAGATGAATAGATAAACATTCGTTTCAGTTTAATTGAAAAGGTATGTTTGGCATTATTTGAAAAGACAGTAATGTATTTTGTTTTCTTTCATGAAAGTGTTCCTTCTTTTACGTTGGATTCTTTGGGAGCTTTCATCAAATGAAGCTTGTGAAAACCTTACTCTATGACATGAATGAAACAGAATCAATCAATCAGAAAGTACAAGAATCAGGAAAAGTGTTTCTATGCACCTAAGTATTAAAATAAATCCGCAGAAAGAGGTTATACAAGGGGCAGAGCCAAGATGGCAATAAGACTGACCTACTTTACCTCTCCCCCCCACAACCTATAAAATATCTGTAAAAAATGACTCTAAACAAATTCTAGAGCAGCAAAAGCCACAAAATGACAGAGTGAAATAGATTTCCAGCCAAGACAACCTAGAAGGCCAATGGGAAAGTCTATCACACCAGGCTCAGAGCAGAGCCTGGGTCACATGACACAAACAGGACAGGAGCAGGTTTCAGGGTGCGAAATCACTGTTAGTGGCTGTTGTTCTTAGACCCTCAACTCACATATGCCAAAGACATCTTCAAAGGTCAGTAAGAAGGTTCTTTCACCTGAGTGAGAGGGGGTATGGTCTGCCCCCAGCACTGGCCCCAGGGCAGTGGCAGTCACTGTGGCAGGAGCAAGCATTTTTGGCACCCTTGACTTAAAGACCCTGGAGGAATCAAAGAACTGATCTGAGTCTCAGTCTTGAGTGGTGGTCCTGAGGTGAGGAAGAGCATTGGTGTGGTGGAGTTGGTGGTGGCTGTGGATAGGGAACCCTATTCAGAGTTCCAGGGCAGAAAAGACTGTTTGTGGTTGTTCACAGACCAGAGCGCAGGCCAAGAGAGGAGTAAACTCCTTTCCCTTGATTGTGCCACTTTGGAGAAACTGAGAACTTACAGGTCCCTAGACATATCCCAGAGAACAGCTGTATGAAACCTCTGAAGCCTAGGGTAATATACCCTCCACTTGACAAAGGACTCAAAACTCAAATAATGGCCTGGGTAAAATGCCCCCAAAAAGGAAAAAAAAATGACTGTAGAAGGTTATTGTCTTTGTGAAAAGGTATTATCTTCTATCCTTTTGGATGAGGAAGAACAAAGCATACCATCAGAAGAAGACATCAAAGTCAAAGCTTGTACATTCAAAACCTCCAAAAAAAATATTCAAAGGTCTCAGACCATGGAAGAGCTCAAAAAGGATTTTGAAAATCAAATAAGAGATGTGGAGGAAAAATTGGGAAGAGAAATGAGAGTGATGCAAAAAAATCATAAAAAGCAAGCCAACAGCTTGTTAAAGAAGACCCAAAGAAGTGTTGAAGAAAGTAACACCTTTAAAAATAGACTAACCCAAATTGCAAAAGAGGTCCAAACAGTCAACAAGGAGAAGAATGCTTTGAAAAACAGAATTGGTCAAATGGAAAAGGAGATTCAAAAGCTCACTGAAGAAAATAGTTCTTCAAAAATTAGAATGGAGCAGATGGAAGGTAATAACTTTATGAGAAACCAAGAAATTATAAAACAAAACCAAAAGAATGAAAAAGTAGAAGACAATGCGAAATTCTCATTGGAAAAACAACTGACCTGGAAAATAGACCTAGGAGAGATAATTTAAAAATTATTGATCTACCTGAAAACCATAAAAAGAGCCTAGATATCATCTCCAAGAAATTATCAAGGAAAACTGCCCTAATGTTCTAGAATCAGAGGGTAAAATAGATTGAAGGACTCCATTGATCACTTCCTGAAAGAGATCCCAAAAGGACAACTCCTAGGAATATTGTAGTCAAATCCCAGAGTTCCTTGGTCAAGAAGAAAATATTGCAACCAGCCAGAAAGAAACAATTCAAGTATTGTGGAAATACAATTGGGATAACACAGGATCTTAGCAACTTCTACACTAAGGGATCACAGGGCTTGGAATATGATATTCCAGAGGTCAAAGGAGATAAGATTGAAACCAAGAGTCACCTACCCAGCAAAACTGAGTATAATGCTTCAGGGGAAAAAATGGAATTTCCATGAAATAGAGGACTTCTAAGCATTCTTGATGAAAAGACTAGAGCTGAATAGAAAATTTGACTTTCAAATACAAGAGTCAAGAGAAACATGAAGAGGTAAACAGGAAAGAGAAGGTTTAAGGAACTCATTAAAATTGAACTGTTTGCATTCCTCCATGGAAAGATATTATTTGTAACTCCTGAGAACTTTTTTAGTTTTAGGGTAGTTAGAGGGAATATGTGTTTGTGTGTGTGTATAAAAATACAGATAGGTGTGTATGAGTATGTATGTGTATATATGTGTAGGTATGTATGTGTACATGGATGTATATATGTATCCACACATGTATATACATATATGTACACATATGTATATACATATATACATACACACACAGAGGGTGAGCTGAATATGGAGGGAGAATACCTAAAAAAATAAAATTTTCTTTTGAATGGAACGTACTAGGAGTAAGAGAAAGGGAGAGAAAGAATATAGCAAATCATCTCACATAAAAGAGGGAAAAAAGAGTTTTTACAATGGAGGGGAGAGGAAAAAGATGAAAGAAAATAAGTGAGTCTTATTCTCATAGGATTTGCCTTAAGGAGGAATGACAGATACTCAACTGGATAAATATATTTACCCTCCAGAAAGGCAAAGGGGAAGGGCATAGGAGAGGGAAGATAATAGAAGGGAAACCAAATTGGGGACAGGGATAATCAGAAGAAAACACTATGGGGAAGGACAGGTCAAGGGAGAGATTGGAATAAATGGACGACAGGATAGGACAGAGGGAAATGTGGTCAGTCTTTTACAACATAGCTATTATGGAAGTGCTTTGCATTGTTACACATGTATGACCTATATTGAAATTGCTTGTTTTCTCAATGAGGGTGGGTGGGAAGAAAGAGAGAGAATATGGAATTGAAAGATTTAATAATGAATGTTAAAAATGGTTTTAGCATACAACTGGAAATTAAGATACACAGGCAATGGAGTATAGAAATCTATTTTGCCTTGCAGGAAAATAGAGGGGAAGGAGAATGGAAGAATGTTGGGTAAGAGAAGGAAGGACAGACTGGAAGAAGGGGTGGATGGGGGTGCATGCTGGTGTGTGGAGTGGGGAGAAATGTTAAGAAAATTTTGAATTCAAATTCTTGAGGAAGTGAATGTTGAGAACTGAAAAATAAATCATATATTAAAAAAAGAAAAAATACTATCACTTAGGAATTCATTACATACAATTAAACATGTTGTTTAGAAATAAAAAAAAGAATAGAAAGAGGTTATACAACTGCACAATACGTTTCTAAAACCAAAAGGTCATTATAAATGGAGAACATAAAAGATGCTATCAATAAAATTTCACAATTTGAAAAATATTTATGTAGGGCTTTGGGCAACCCAAAAGCAGAAAACTGGGTATCTCTGGAATTACATATCCTGGGTTCAAAGTATTCTGTGAGTACACATCCCCTAAAACTATAACTCAAGAGGCCCTTATAATATATGTGCTTTTAAGTGTCAACTATAGCACATACAGTAAGTTAAAAAAAAAGACACTTAGTGAGTCTTTAAGAAAAGTAGGAACAATACCTTTTTCCCATAAACCTGGAGTTCACTTCCAGAAATTGTAATTCATTCATTTCAGTTGTATTTGACACTTCATGACCAAATTTTGAGGTTTCCTTGGCAAAGATACTGGAGTGGTCTGCCGTTTCCTTCTCCAGTCCATTTTACAGACAAGAAATTGAGGCACACAGGGCTAAGTGACTTGCCCAAGGTCACACAGCCAGTAATGTCTGAGGCCAGATTTGAACACAGAAAAGTGAGTCTTCCTAATTCCAAATCTAGTGCTTCATCCACTGTGCCACCTAGCTACTCCCACATCCACAAATGCAGCATTCATATGAAGAGAGAACATGTGTAGCTCCACACCTGGAGAAGTACATATATGTAGAGCACAATGTGGCCAAGAAGTACATATGTATAGAGCACAATGTGGCCAAGAAGTACATATGTGTAGAGCACAATCTGGCCAAGAAGACTGCATGCATAGGAAAAAATGTGGAACCAAAGCACAGAGAGCAGCAATTTACACCTCTGATGCTACAGGATCACTGCTATTTTCTTCACTAGGATCTGGTCTTGCTTTCCACTGGGCTGACAACATTCACATGGTGATCAGAAGACCTACAATGACACTTTTAAGGTCCCTCTTAAGAACTTTGAAAAGGACTGAGTGACATGGGAGAACCTGGCACAGATCTGCCCAGTATGGCATGCCTGAATCAAAGGAAGAGTTGTGCTCCATGAGTGAAGCAGAATTGCAGTAGCTCAAAACAGACTTGAGATGCAAAAATTTAGAGACATCCCCACTCCAAACTCATTTGGACCATTTGTCCCAACCTGAGGCAGTGTTCTGACCTTGTATTGGTCTCATCAGTCACAGTTGGACACACTGTACCTTGACTCCAACATAGTGATGTAACCGGTCTTCTGAGAATGAAGGACAACAATTAATTAACCAACTAACCCACCAGCCTAGCTAAAATAACAGTGTACTCAGAGGTAACCAACCAGTCGGTGCTGCACATTATTCCCTTGGACATATTCTCTGCTTCCAGAAGATGCTGTTCTGGATACATACAAAGCCTTTGAGAGCTTTTACTCTGCTGGACACAGTATCTCCATCAGATATCACTTAGTTGTTTTCTTGAGCACAGCTAACTTCTGAATCAGCTGAAATCCATGGCTATTACTTACTTAGAGAGGAGCAGGCACTGCAGTGCTCTTCCTGGATTTTTTTAAAGGAAAGGATAAAATCTCTGGTCTGGGTACTAGAGAAAAAATAACAAAACAAAAATAAACAAACAAAAACTTTCAACACTTTTCTCAGGTATTTTTGTCTTGTTTCCTAAGAGTCCTGACTCTCAAACCCTGTCATTTCTTTGTTAGGAAACTCAGCCTCAGACACTAAGCTCTTTAGAACAGGAATTGGGGTTCTCTTATCTAGGCAATGCCTTTAGGATTAGTCTTTTCTTTGGATTCTCCTTGATTTCCTTGCATGTATCTTTCAGAGATTTCACTTGAATATATAGCAAGTATTTTGTATACTTCACAAATTTTAATTTCTGAAGGCTAGGCTATGGACCAAGTTATACTTTATTGACTCAATAATCACCAAATAGCTCTGGCCTTTGGGGTATTCAAACCCCAAGACTTTTCCATTCTTTCACATAGATTAGTGGATAGAGATAAGGGTCAGACACAGGTTAAACCCAGGAAAAAAAGTAATTATCTCTTTTACCTGTCTAATCGCATTCATGACTTATGAATAAGCATATATTCTTGGCCCAAAGCCCACAAGGACACCCTTAATTCTTTTAGGATTCAATCATATTGTCATTTATATGAACAGACCTTCTCATTGTTAAAATGTTACTTGAACACACAAAATTAAATTAGGACAAATAAGTGAGTCTTTGCAAGACATTTCTGAAAGGTTGTTTAGTGTCCTTCTCACCCCATTTGGATTGTGACTTCAATTCACTGAACATTTAAATATTTCCTATATATTAGGTGATGGGGGTAGAAAAATGAAAACTGAAATGGCACCTGCCTTTAAAGAAATTGTAGTTTACTTACCCCTAAGTCAGAGGTATAGGTACAAGGTTAGATTGTTGTTTGTCCTTGGTTCTCACAGAGGACCTTGGCATCAGGAAGGTGATGTCATGACTTACACATGAATCAAACTTAAATGAGGGAGGGATATGCACATTTACCAGCCTCACTCTCTTCTCCAGAGCCATCTGGGTCCAGCTGCAAAATATGAGGTAAATATAGTGGGTACAAAGAAAAGATTCAGACAAAGCATTCTGACAAATTGAGAAGAGAAAGAAAGGTCATTTTCTTCTGGGTGGGATTAGGGAAAGCTTCATGGAATACATCACAAAAGAATTGAACTGGACCATAAAGGAAGAGAAGGGTTCTCAAAAGAGAAAATGAGGAGATGTATTCCAGGGAATGTGAGAAGAGCTTTTGCGAATGCATGGAGGTAAGAGATGGCGTGGGAGCTAGAAAATTAAATTAAATCTAACCTGGCTGGAACATATAATGTGTGATGAATCGATAACTTAATGAGAGTAGAAAGTTGGGATGTTGTGGAGAGGTCTTTTTTTTCCCTTAGAAGGGCAATAATAACCTCAGACTTGTGCCTGAAAATGTTTATTTTGGCAAGCATATGAAGAGAAGAATCTAGAAACAGGTAGCAGAGAGACTAATTAGCAAGTTATTATAGGAATCTAAGCTAGATGATGAGGGCTTGGACTCGTATAGTGACAGGGAGATGTGGTAGGATGTTGAGAGATGTTTTAGAGGTAGAATCTTTGGGACTTGGAAATGAATTAGAGGTAGAGTCTTAGGGGGGACTTGGGAACAAATAGGGAGTGAGGGAGAAGAAAGAGTTAAAGATAGCTGAGATTTTGAGCCAGAATGACTAGGAAGAAGGTGATGTCTTCAACAAAAATGGGTAAATTGGGAAGAAGGACAGTTAAACTGGCAGAAGGGAGATGGGTTTAGTCTATGGGTATGTTGAGTTTTTGGTACAGCAGGATATCCCAAATAGAAATGTCTAGTACACATTTACAAATGTGAGACTACTGTTAAGAGGGGAGGGGATTAGGGCTTGACATTACATATTTGGTAGTCATCTCTGGAAAGGCAATAATGAATTCTGTGGGAGCCAAGGGGAGGGAGGGAGGGAGGGAGGGAGGGAGAGAGAGAGAGAGAGAGAGAGAGAGAGAGAGAGAGAGAGAGAGAGAGAGAGAGAGAGAGAGAGATAGGACCTAGGACCCAAAACAGAGTTGAGGCATCTCCCCATTTCAGATTTGGGAGCACTCCAAACTACTTAAGAAGGCTGAGAAAAGTTTTTATAGAACCAGTATCTTCTTGACTTGACCCAGATGGCTCAGGAGAAGAAAGTCAGGCTGGTGAACTTGCATAGCCCTCTCTCATTCAAATCAAAGTCAACTGCAAGTCACGTCATCATCTGGATGTCGTGGTCCTCTTTGAGGATGAAGGAAGGATAAACACAATCTTCAAGATTTTGAGGAACACGGCTAATGAATTGATTTAATTATTCAATATTTGTAGGATACTTGCTTTGTTAGGTATTACTGAGAAGTCTTTTAACTCCATAGACTCTCAGAAGAGTAAGTCAGCAAATAGTTGTTGTCTGATCTGTCCCATTATCTGCCTCAAAAAATTGGGGGGGGGAATAAAAAAATAGCATTTTTATTGTGGTAGTTTCGAGTTTCAAATTAGATGTAGGATGGAAACTATTTTGTAACTAGTGAAATACTAGCTAAATCTAAGCTATTATTTTTATTGCTGTTGTTTTTCCATCAAATTTATGCAGGAGGATCCCAAAATCACCTAGAAATGTGAACACCTGCCCTTCTTTTAGAAGTCTTTTAGAAAGATGACTTAAATTGTCCTTGTTAAATACCTCCCACTTTAGCGGGACATGTCTTAAACATTTGAAGACACTAAAAAACCAAACAAAAACATGGATTAAATGTCTTTGGGGAAGTAGCATTCAAAAGAGTCATTTATACATTCTTACTTAATGTGTTCTCTTCTTTATTTTGTGTTATCGAGCTTAACACAGCTTTTGCCCTTCCTCTATGGTTTCTTTTTAGATATAATTTGTTGAACTAGTCTAATTCTATGCAATAACCATTTCTAGTACAATGACCATCTCTGCAAAGAAAATAATTTCCAAGTCTTTATTCAACAGGCTAGATTTGGAGATAATGTTTTGGTATCAAAATTTTAGTTCTAAAAAGGAAATTAGAGACTATTTAGTGCACTTTTCTCTCTCTGTTGGATGGGAAAACTGAGACCCAGACGGGTGAAGGGGCCTGCCCATGGTCCTTCAGCTAACTTTTTGTGAGAGACAGAATTTGAACCCAAATCTTCTGATTCATATTCTAATATGTTTTTCCCATCATACCACATTATCTTCCAAGACAATCCAATTTTACAAATACAAAAAGTTTTGAATAGTGTGTTGGAAATTTGTTGTTAACAGAAGTAAGCAAGCAAGCTTATATTTGGAAACTTATTGATTTAAGGTGTCAACAAAAGCATAGTTTAATGTAGTTTTGTGTGCTTGATCTTTTTGTATTCTTTTGAAAAAAAAATATTCTGGAGAAAAGTGACTAGCATCTCATCCACAGCTAGTCAGAATGTCTCCAAATGCTCTTTATCAGATAAACAATATTGGGCTAGCAAAGTTTCAGTGACGTCCTTAGTGTTGCATTCCAACTTGCGTACAATCTTAATCACTGAAATAGTGGGGAAATTTTCCATCTTGGCACCATATGAAATAGTTGAGTACAGTGTGCTGATTGCACTAAGACCTTCATTATTTGGAAAAGGCCTAGTAACAAGGCTAAGGCAACCATCTGTATTATTCCTTTATCTATCTCTAGGGTGGTCAGCTAAATACTGGCTTTTCATCTTTTAAGATATTGTTAACTAGTAAATACCAGCTCTGAATAGAAACCAATATGTAGAGTGAAAGATAAAAAATAAATGCATTTTTCACATCAGGAAAAAGAAAGAAAAATGATCCAAGTGGAATCTTCTCTTTTCATTTTTTTGCTGAATCTCTCACCGAGGCCTGGGAGAATACCCAAGATGGTACTGAAGGATGCCTTCTGTTTAATCAGGCATTTGCCTGTTTACATAGAATGAAAGAAATATGGGCTCCCAGTTAATGGGTTATAGATATCTAAGGGTAGATTTCATTTTCTGCGTATATTCCAAGAGGCTTTCATGATTAGGTACAACTAAAATAACCACAAACATGTCAAGTCTAGAAGGATTATATTTCTTTCCAAATTTTTAATTCTTTTTGTAAGAACAGCAATGTGAGACATTACTGTAATCTTATAAGTGATACTTCTTCCTAGAACTGTTTCTCCTATAGTACATCATTTGATGGCTCTTCTCATTTTTCTTTCTGTGAATATTTCTTAGAATCTTCCCCTCACGCCTCCACTTTCCCTTCCTTCCTCATCTCTTTTGAACTTTGTCCGCTTCCCTGACTTTAACCCCCACAAGTAAGCTCTCAGATTCAGTTTTCTATCCTAAAATCCAGTATGTAGGACATGATCAAACTGGTCACCATTGTTCTTGTGACAAGAAAGGAAAGCTCTTGATACTGGGTCAGGAAGAAAGAAGTTGTTTCTAGTGCCTCTCTTGCCTTCTTAGCCTGGCCATAGACAGTATCTAAGAACACTGAGAACATCTGCTTATGGGATGATGCATAGAGTGGCTTTTCACAGTGCTGTGGCAACAATATAAATCTGGGGATTTTCCTTTGTGTTTGATGTTATTCTGTGTTGGAGTTATTGTTGGATGATGATGATGATGATGGTGATGATGATTATGAAAAATAACATTTTCTAGATCTTTTAGGTTTGTAATCTGCAAATGTTATTTTGTATTAACCTCACAATAACGAGGTAGATGCTGTTACTATCCCCATTTTAAATATGAAGAAACTGAGGTAGAGAGAGGTTAAGTGACTGGATGAAATCGCACTGTATTTTTTCAATGAGCTATAAAGTAAATTGTCTAGAGTCTTAGGCAGAGAATAGATCAAAGATTTGGGCAGCAATGGCTCTATGTCCTAAGAAAGAATTGCATATTTTACAAAACATTTTCACTCTTCCTTATTCTCTAGGGCAAGGATTCTTAACTTGTCAAAAAATTGTATTATAGAACATTTATTAGTCTGATGAAACCTATGGACCTCTTGGAAGAATGAAGTTTTAAAATAAAAAAAAAATACATTTGAATGCAAAGAAACCAATTGTATTGAAGTTCAGCTATCAATATATCTTAATTTATAAGTATAGACAAACAAGTTTGCAAATGCTCATGTTAAAGGTCAGAGGGCCCTCATAATCATTCTCTCTCTAATCATTAGTCCCAAATCCAACTATAAAAAAAAGGCTTATCTTAAGAATCAGGGTCACTTCACAGTTAATCTGATCCAATTTTTGAGGTAGCTAAAATAATGATATCAGAATAATGTAAGTTTGGTTATTTTGGCTAGTTTAACGAATGAAGTTGCTCAGTCCTACTAGGAGTTTTTGATTAGTTTATTCTGTCTCTTTCATTTACATATAGACCAAACCCGTGTCATCTAGTTTTTGAGTTTACAAGAGCTCCCATAAGACTATATTTTGTTGTTTCTATTGTTTCCAGTGCTTCATGATCCATTTGGGTCTTGTTTAGCAAAGATATCAGAGTTTGCCATTTTCTTCTCCAGCTCATTTTACAGATGAAGAAATGGAGACAAATAGGGTGAAGTAACTTGCCCAGGGTCACACACAGTGAGCATCTGAGATCAGATTTGAATTCAGATCTTTCCAACTCCAGGTCCAGTACTCTAGCTTCTCTGATGATAGTAACAACACTTACTTACAGGAATGTGAAGATCAGATGAAATAATGAGCATTTATTAAACATTTAGTAGATTTCAAGTATTATACTATAATACTGAGGATATGAAAAATAGAGTACTTGTTATTAGAACCTTATATTCCACTAGGGAACTAAAATAAAATGTTCATTTATAAGGAAATACATGAGTACTTGGGGACTTTACCTGTGATTTCATTGATATAGGGACTTCCTGGTAAGGAACTTCCTTGGCCAATGCATATTGACTCTTTTTGTGTAACTTAGATTTTTTCCCGGGATCCTCAGAGCTTAAGTGACTTGTTCAGGGTCAGAGAGGCAGCATGTGCCAGAGGCAAGAACAAAAGCTAGATCTTCCCAACTCTGAGGTCATCTGCCTCTAAATAAACATGCATGGCATAAAACAAAGTAATTTGGGGGTGCAACACTAATAATTGAGGGAGGGAGAATAAAAAAAGCCAGCTGAATTAGGTGATACTTGAGTATGGAGCCAGGTATCATAGGACATAGAGGTAAAGAGACAGGAAAGAGAGA
Organism: Potorous gilbertii; assembly: GCA_028658325.1. Lineage (NCBI taxonomy): Eukaryota > Metazoa > Chordata > Mammalia > Diprotodontia > Potoroidae > Potorous > Potorous gilbertii. The sequence continues at coordinate 380,828,548 of CM053770.1, read as the reverse complement.
GAGAGAGAGAGAGAGAGAGAGAGAGAGAGAGAGAGAGAGAGAGAGAGAGAGAGAGAGAGATTGAGAGAGAGAGAGAGAGAGAGGACTCATGTATGAAAGACAGTTTCTATAGAGACACAAATGGGCGGGATGATATATCATGTGTAGGAAATACACATTAATTAGTACTTATTGATTATGTATGTTGTACCAGGCATTGTACTAAACACTAGGGATACAAAAAGAGAGACGAAAGTTGGTTCTTAACCTCAAGGAGCTTGCAGGGGCGGAGAGAAACTGCCAATTTGTCTGAATTTAGAGTGAGTAAGGGGGAGTAATGTGCAATGAGCCTGGAAAGATAGTCAGGGGCTAGATTCTAAAGGACTTCAAATGTCAAATAAAGAAGTTTGTATGTTACATTATAGCAGCAGGGAATAGTTAACGCTTCCTGAGATGATGAGTAGGTATGATCAGAACAGATTTGGTAGTATCAGCTTGACAATTTTTTGGAGGATGAATTGGAGAGGGGAGAAGCTGAGAGGAGGGGAAAGGGGAGGAAATGTATTTAGGCTGCTTTTTAGACCTTAAAGCACTCTATTAATGTCTGCTGTTATAGGAAACAGGCTTAGAAGTTAAATGCCTTACCCAAGGTCACAGTTAGTAAGGAGCAAAGCCAGACTTGAAAACCTGGTCCTAGGATGGTAAATCCAGTGCTTTTTCAACTCTATCTTAACTACCAGAGTGACCATTACAGAAAACTTATTTTGTCATATACATTTACGCACACACACATACACACACAAATATATGCACGTATATAATACATACCTACATATTACTCATGCTATATGATCTTTCTGAAATTCTATTTCTTTTTTCTCTTTTATGGCTTTCCTTTTATAAATCTAACTCAAAGCCAGTAATGTAGAGGGGAAACTTTAGGCTCATGGAATCACAACTTTTAGAGCCAGAAGGAACCTTTGAGATCATGTAGTCCAACTCCTTAGTTTTAATAGATGAGGAAGTTGAGGCTTAGGAAAATTCATTTCTCAAGGTTCCCTAGACAGTAAGCATCAGTACTAGAATTTAACTGTCCTTTAGCTTCAAAAATATTTTAACAGACTCTGATGATAGGACAAATCTAATAAAATGATATTTATGGGGAATAAAGTCCTGCATTGAAGTGGATAAATAAAAGCTGGAGATATATTTTGTTATTTTGTTAATGGGCTCCTTGAACTTGTTAACTCTTAAGTTGCCATATTTTCCAGAAATACTGGACCTGGAGTAGTTCAGAAGGCCCAGTACATGTCAAGGATGAAGCCCCCTCCCTCCCCAGCTGACAGAATTTGTTGTTTGCACCCCTATCTGGATTCCCTGTATACCTTTGAAAGTCTAATCAGCTACAAAGACAGGTGGTAGTGAGTCTGCACCAGACTGAGAAACTGTACATCTGGGACTCTTGTAAATAAGCAGACCATCCCATCTTCATGGTCCAGCACAAGGATGGAGAACCTGCCAACTTGAGGCCTCATCCCTGGCAGTTCCCAAGGGAAAAGAATGCTATTTTTGCCATCGCTTTTCCCTTCTCCTTTGACTTTCCCTTTTCCCTGCTTAAATACCCAAGACTTCCCTGCATCACTGAACTCCTTGCACCTCTATAGGAGTTCCACAGGCATGTTCACTTCTCTTGTAATAAATCTAGTTACATGTCTCATGCATTTGTGATATTTTTTCTGGTTAGCAACATCTATATTTAGATAACATTTCCTGTGAAAAATATATGGAGGTTTTAATGCCAAGCTCCATATGAATCAATAGTTTAAAATGGTAGTCAAAAAACTAAGGTAACTTTAGACTATTTTATAAAAGATATAAAATTCAGATTTGAGAGAAATTAGAATACCTTTATACTTGGTCCTGTTTGGACTCCATCTGGGGTCTGATGCTTATCTCAGGGCACCACATTTGGAAAATGGTAGTGATAAACTGGAGAATATCAACAGCAGTGTAGTGGTAGACTGGAAGTCATTCTTATGAAAATTGACTCAAGGAATTGAAGAAATATACCCTGGAGAACACCTAGAGTAGGTAGAGTAGATATTGTTTTCAGTTATTTGGAGCGCTAATTTGTGAGAGGGATTAAACCTATTTTACTTTGCCACAGAGGGTAAAATGAAGAGTAAGTGGGTAGAAGATGAAAAGAGGCAATTTTCTAATTCATATGAGAATAACTTCTCAACAATTAGAACTATACTAAAATGGAATAAATTGCCTTAAGATGTAGTGGATTCTGTCAATGGAGAATTGCAAGCAGTGACTTGATACCTACTTGTTGGAATGCTGTCATTGGGATTCATATTTGATCATAGGTTGGATTAGATGAAATATAGAGTATGTATTTTAACTTCTCTTGAGTTAAAGTGCCCTTTGGCAATCTGAGGTTGCCTCATGTATCCCTTGTTAGGATCACCATCATCCTCATAATAATGATGATGGTATTAAAAACTGTATTTATGTAGTATTTACTATGTGCCGGGTACTGTACTAAACAATTTAGAATAATTACCTTATTTGATCCTTAGAACAAACCTAGGAGGAAGGCAATATTATAATCCTTATTTTACAGATGAGGCAAAGGCAAAGAAAGGTTAACTGACTTGCCAAGAGTCACATAACTGGTAAATATTCAAGGTTGGATTTGAACTCAGGCCTTTTTAGCTTCAGGCACAATGCTATATCCATTGCACCAGTAATGTATGACAAATTTAAGTTAGAGGTTAGTAAAAATAAAAAATGTGCTTTTTACTCATCCAAATTCATGGACACCTTGAAATATTTATGTGGATCTTTTTGGAAACCATGAGACACAGGTTTAGAATCACTGGATTATAAAATATCTGAGTTTCTTGGCAACTCTTGAGTTTCTATTATTCTGTGACTGAATCTAGCACTCTTCCCACATAGTGGCTTGGAGTCAGGAGACCAAAACTTGAGTGCAATGGAAAGAATCTTGGTTTATAAAAGAACCAGAAGACCTGAGTTCAAAACCTGATCTTGCCACTTACTAACTGTGTGAATTGGGCAAGTCTCTTAATCTCCCTGTTTTTCAGCTTTTTCTTCTGTTAAAATAAGGAGTTGACTAGAAGATGACTTCTAAGATCTCTTCCAAGTCTAGATCTAAAATCGCATAGACAAGTAAATGAATGATAAGTCTGACATGTGTGTAATCATGGGTAAATTACTTAACTTCTCAGAGCTCTGGTTTCATCATCTAGCCTGGCAGATAATATCCACATGCTGGGGATATTGATACTTGTCCTATCTACCTTACAGAGTTGCAGAGGGGAAAAAACATTTTGTAATTTTAAAGGGTAATGTAAATGTGAGCTAATATTTCCAATTAAATTCAGTGAATTCTGCTTGATGCTTTCTCCCAGCATCTTCTTGCCACTCAGTATGTGTTAATAGGATTTTCTATAAGTATTCAAGTTGTTTCCATTGCTATTTCTGCTGTTTTCTTAGATACTAAATTCCTTGATGGCAGGCAATCTCTTCTACCTCTCTTTAGTGAACAAATGTCAGTTGATTGATTATGTTTTAAGATTGTGTTGCTTTGCATATATAATTGATCAGTTTCACTGAAAATGACTGATCTGAATCCTGAAAGATAATAGAAAAGTTTAGAATAGCAAGGCTAGGGATAATTTTTAGAATAAGGAACTGATGGCATTGAGAAGTTAACAGGCAAATGAGGCAGTAATTTTAATACCCATTGGAAAATTGAGCATATATTTATGCAGTACTTTTCCTTCATGGATTTAAGGATTTTTTTTTAAATCATAATACCTCTATGTGATAAATGAAATGTCTCTACTTAAGTAACTGAGAAACAGAGGCACAACAAAATGAATTACTTGGCAGGAATTACTGATATCTAGTTGATAAAATTCCAGATAAAAACAATGTTTGCTAATTTGTTTTTTATCACCTTGCTATCTATTCAGAGGTTAAACTTGGGTGACCCTTTGTACTTTTGTATTGTCTCACTGTTATATTGGATTGTTTTCCAGCATGGTGACTGAGGAGTCATTATTTAAGTTAAGAAGCAAATCTAAATTGAATTTATTTTTCCATCAAAACCTATTCCCCCTCCTGACTTCCCTATTTTTGTCTGTGGCACTGCCATTGACCAAGCCACTCATGCCTGAAACGTTAGTCATTTTTGATTCTTTTCTTTTCCTCATCTTTCACATGTGATCAGCAAACAAATCTCACAATTTTACTTCCACAGCAGTTCTTATATCCATCCCTTCCATTCACATAAAGGGAAGCTAGGTGGTATAGTGGATAGAGTACCAGTGCACGAGTCAGAAGGACCTGAGTTCAAATCTCACCTCAGATACTTGACACTCACTAGCTGTGTGACCTTGGGCAAGTCATTTAACCCCAAGTGCCTCATCCTGGGTTATCTCCAGTCATCCTAATGAATATCTGGTGACTGAATTCAAATGGCCGTGGAGGAGAAGTGAGGCTGGTGACCTGCACAACCCTCCCTTACTCAAAAACAAAGTCAAGTGCAAGTCATGTCGTTGTTTTTCTGATAGTATGGTCTTCTTTGGCAATGAAGGACAAACACACATTCTGGTCCAGAATATCATTGCCTTGACTTAATATAAAAGCCTTCTATCTGAATTCTTTGACTCCAGTATTGCCATAGATAGAGATCTGAAGTATACAGATTTTCCCTGCTCTTCTTCAAAGGGGTCCATGTATGTATTTCAAGGAGTCTGTGAAGGTGGATAGTAAAAAAAAAAAAAAGGATCTTTTTAAAAACTAATTTTTGTTTTCCTTTTTTAATTCCATGTAATTTATTATATGCATTTGAAAATCATCATTGAGAAAATGGACCTATAGATTTCACCAGATTGCCAAAAGGGCCTATGACACAAAAGAGATAAAAAATCCAGTTCTAATCTATTCTTCTTATCTTGGAATCCCTGGTTTCTTTTGGGGCTCAGGCACTATTATCTATATAAGGTTTTTCTTGGTTCCTCTGATGGCTGTTGCCTTTTCCCCAAATTGTGATGTTACATCTGTTGCTTCTGATAAAAAAGAATATTTTTGTAAAGTATTGCAAAACTCAAAGTGCTATATAAATGCTAGCTCTATTGTAATTGTCATTATCAATGAGTTTTGTATTTGTTTTTCATTTTTTATCTTTTCCATTAGGATATAATTTCCCTGAGGGCATGGACTTGACTCCTTTTGACTTCAGGCTAACCATTAGACTGGAACAGTGCCTGTGGTGCTTAGTAAATATTTATTAATTGTTCATTGATCAGGTTAATCACAAATGTGATGATGTCATGCCTTGACTCAAAACCCTCAAAAAAGAAAAAGAAGCTTGGATATATGAAATTGTAAGCTGTTATGTACAATTTTAATATATGTATATGTATGTATATATATATATATATATATATATATATACAGTATATATTTTGTAAGTGTGTATCTATCTATATCTATCTATCTAGTAATACAATATTACCAAACTTACTGTTTGTTTGTTTTCCATTTGGAACTCCCTGCATTTCTTTTCTTTGTAGTTTTAAACAATTTCATTGATATTCTTTTCTTTTCTTTTTTTCATCATCACTGTTCCCTACCAAAAAAAAATTGCATCTTTTACCTGGATTGTTGTAATAGCCTCATAATCATCCTCCTTGCATCTAGGCTATTGAGTCTCTCCTTCATTCTCCAAGCATTGCCCAGGTATTTTCCAAACATAGATCTGTTACTTGCTCCTTAAGTTTTAGGGGTTCATTATAAAATACAAGCTCCTTCTTCTCTTTGGCACTCATAGCACTTAGCAACCTAGCCCCACCTAATCTTTCTAGAATGATTGTATATTTTTCTACCTTAGACATTGTAGGTTCCATAACAACTGGTCTATTTCCTCTATATAGCATATGTAATTTCATTTTCCATATCTGTGCCCTTGTATAGACTGTCCCCGTCATGTGTGAAACCTTGTTTCTCCTCACTTCCACCTCTTGGAATTTTTGCCTTTCCTTATGTTTTAGCTTCATGTAACCTCTGATTAGAGCCATCTTCTGATTTTTTTCAGCTGTTAGTATTCCCCCCTTTAGAATTTATTTTTATTTGTTGTTGCTGTTTGGTCATTTTCAGTTGTTCCCAGTGCTTCATGGTTCTATTTGGCATTACTTGGCAAAGATAATGGAGTGGTTTGCATTTCCTTCTCCAGCTCAATTTACAGATGAGGAAACTAAGGCAAACAGGGTTAAGTGACTTGCCCAAATTCACATTGTTGTGTTTGTCCTTCTTTGTTGAGAAGACCATACCATCAGAGGAATGATGACATGACTTGCACTTGACTTTGCTTTGAGTGAGGAGGGGCTGTGCAGGTCACCAGCCTCACTTCTCCTCCACAACCATCTGAATCCAGTGACCAGATATTCATCAGGATGACTGGAGATGATCCAGGATGCACTGGGAGACCTTGGTCCCTTTAGGCCAAGGTCTATGCAGGTCCTCACTTAGGGTAAGGTAACACCCATTCATGGCCAGTGATTGAGGCTGGATTTGAACGCTGGAAGATATGTCTTCCTGATTCCAGGCCTGACACTCTATCTACTGTGCCACCTATCTGCTCTTTATTGTTATTTACTTGCTATAATTATTTTATCTCTATATGTTGTTTGCTCCAAGCAGAATGCCAATTCCTTGAATGAAGGACTGTTTTGTCTTTATATCCCTAGTACCTATACGTTGAATTGAATTGTTGTATCTCCTGCAGTATTTATCACCAGTGCTCAGTATGCAAGAGTTGCTTAATGAATGTTTACTAAATTTGATAAGGGTGAAACTGCTTAATTTGCATAAAAAATATGAATGACATTTGAATTAGAGGCAGCAGTGGTATATTGGAAAGAACGCTAGATTTGGAGTTAGGGGACATGGATTTGAATCCAGCCTCTGTCACTTGGTCTTGGACAAACAGTTTCACTCTTTCTGGACCTCAATTTCTTCATCCATAAAATAAATTAAAATATAAAATAAAGGGGTTGGGCTATATGACTTTCAAGATACCTTCTCTTCTAAATCTGTAATCCTTTGATCTATAGTATAATTGGAAGATCACGTCTGAAGATGAAAGTTCAGCTTATAACTCTGACTCTGTCTATGCAACATAGATGGATAATCTTCAGTTTCTTCTGTAAAATGGCATAATCATATCTGTATTACATACCTCACAGGTCAATTTGCTTACCCCACAAGGTTATACAAATGTGAATCTTATTAGAGCTATTGGTTAATAGAAATATCTGATACAATATCTAAAAATCCCATTTTTAAACTATAATTATCCTTTCCACATTGCAATTTTCCAATTGTGCTTCCTATATATTGCAGTTTGGAGTAAGAAATTAAATGGAAATTTTGGGGGAGTTTTTCAGAAGCCACAGATGATACAGGAAGGCTAGCAGATGTTATAGAAGAAACTCAGAAATGCATAAAATACATGTATAATATCATATAATGTAATCTGTGACCAAACACTTATTCCAAATTTTACAATAAGGTACGGTTAACACCCTGTAAAAGAAAAAGGAAAACAATTCAGACTTCTCTGGTAGGAAGGGAGGGCTGAAAAATTTTACATGGATTTTCCAGCTTGCAGGGTCACTGTACCTCTATCTCCCAGGATATGGAAGGATAACTATATACTGCTTTTTCATGATTGTGTTCAAATCACAGTAGTGTAGGGGCTTTGAACTCTCATGGATAATAAATTTACCATTATAAGAGAATAGTTGGAAATATTTCCTAGTCTTAACGAAAATAAGAGCAGCTTTATGGGTTAGACATTATGCTGAGAGGAAACATAGCTCCCTGAGGCACAAACTGTATCCTTCTGACTTGGATACAGTGGAACACAGCGCCTTTATCTCCAAAAAGATAAATTGTATCTTTAATAACCATGAATTATAATTAAAATAGAATTTTTCCAGAGGAACTTTTAAAACTTTGGAGTTGAATTTTTTCACTGAATCTCAGGAAAGTCGTAAATAAAAACAGCAGAAAATGCAAAAGAATTGTCCTCAGCACATAGAAATGCCTCGTAGAAAATATGGATGGTTTTTTATTTTCATCCATATTTTAAAATTTAATGAATTGATCTATTTATGTTGAACTTTACTTCCAGATTTGCATATTTATGGAAAACAAAATTCCAATCTGCCACTGTAAGTCACAAATCTTGACCTTACTGAGTTAATCTTCTATTATCTCTCCAGCATGGTGTCTAGCCAGGCACTAATAGGTGGAGGCCTCAAGAGTTGATGATTTCATACTTGGCATACTTTTGAAGTTTTCCCTGGGTCCATTGATCTGGATTTGTCCTTCTCCTCAATCCAGAAACGAGAATTCACTCACTCTAATTCTTCTCCCACCTCAAATTCCTGGGGGGCAATTCTATTTTTGGTTCTAGTATAAGGAGTCCTTCCCAGCAAGTGGGAGGCTGGAGGGGAGGCCAACTGTGCCTAAGCATCACAAACCCAATGCCTTTTCTACATTATAGCCCTTTAAATATTTGAAGTCTCTTACGTCCTCCTTAAGTCTTTTCCTCCAAGACTAATTGTCTCTAGCTCATTTAGCACATGCTGTGTGGTACAGGAAAAAAAAAGAAAGAAAGAAACATTAGATATGGAGTCAAAGGATCTGGCTTTGAAACCCTGTTTTGCTATTCATTATTTACATGACCTTGGACAAATCAATTAACCTCTCAGGGCCTCAGTTTCATTAACTATAAATGAAGGAGATGAATTAGAAAAGTCCTTCACAATTTTTTACTGTCCTACTTTTTTCATTCTTCTTTGTTCCCCTTTACATACTTTACAATCCAGCCAGACTGACTGGCTGGCTGCTCTTCACACAAGGGACTCCATTTCCTGACTCCATGCCTTTTCAAAAGTTATCTCTTGACTTTCAATCATCCCCCTTTCTAACCCTACATCCTGCATTCCCTGACTTCCTTTAAGACTCAAATCAAATTCTACCTTCTGCAATAGGCCTTTCCTATTAGGTACCCCCTTCAAGTGACTCATTTTTGAGACCACCTTTCATCTACTCATCTTCTGTATATTTTATGTATCTAACTACTTGCATGTTGTATCCCCCAATAGAATCTGAACTACTTTGGGACAAGGACTGTTTTTTTTCTTTTCATGTCTTTGTATCTCTAGCACTTAGCACAATGCCTGGTTTATATAGTAAATACTTAAATCCTTGTTGACTGACTGACTGTCATTTGTCAAGTTAGGTGTAGGGAAGGAAATAGCCTCTAAAGTAGTTTCTAGCTCTAATGTCTTCTGAACCAACCAGTTTCATTATAAAGAAAACAAAGGCCCAGAGTAGTTAAATGATTATCTTGTGGTTAAATAATTAGTCAATGCAAAGGTGAAATTTGAACTGAGGTCTTCTGATGCCAAACTCAGCATTCCTTCCTCTATACCTCTTTCCTCCTTAAACTGAACTGAAGCCAGATGTTTTGGAACAGGAAGTGAAGACCCAAAATGACTTCTAGTCTCCAGACTAGAGTGAAACTGGATCATGAGTTTAAATTAGGAAAAGTGAAATGAGGGAGGAGGAGCCAAGATGGCAGGGGGTAGAAAGATACACATACACTAGCTCCTAACCCACAGCCCATAAAATACTTGTAAAGAAGAACTCCCAACAAATTCTGGAGCAGCAGAAGCCACAGAACAATGGAGTGGAGAAGATTTCTGTTCCAGAGAGCCCTGAAAAACTGACACCAAAAGTCTGTTGCACACTAGACCTGGCGGAGCCCAGCCCTGCCTTGGCCATGGCACCGAAAGGAGCAGATTCGAGCAGGCTTCAGGGACAGAATCTCCAGTGGCAGTGCAGTTCCCTTCACCCATAGGCTCCAGAGGTCAGTGAGAAGATCTTTTCAGCTTGCCAAGAGGGGAGCGGGGTGTCTCCATAACCCAGGCCCCCTCAGGAGGCAGCAGTGGAGGCGGCAGTAGACAGGGGCTCCCAAAGCAGGCAGGAGCTCAAATCCATTGTTGGAGGTCTCTGTATAACCACCTGAGGGAACTGAGCCCTGTGTGGCAGCAATGCCTCAACTTGAGCACCTGAACTTGATCTTACACTGAATAGCAGCCCCACCACCACTGAAAGTTCTGAGGCTGGGAAGCAGCATTTGAATCTCAGCCCCCAAGCACTAGCTGGGTGGAACTGGAGGCCAGGTGGATGTGGTGAGGAAACTCAGAAGTCAAGTAACTGGCTGGGAAAATGTCCAGAAAAGGGGAAAAAAAATGACCTAGAAGTAACCTAGAAGGTTACTTTCTTGGTGAACAGATATCTCCTCCCATCCTTTCAGATGAGGAAGAACAATG
>CM053770.1:380753534-380817624 GCA_028658325.1 Potorous gilbertii | reverse complement strand
TTTCAGATGAGGAAGAACAATGCTTACCATCAGGGAAAGACATAGAAGTCAAGGCTTCTGTATCCCGGACTTCCAAAATAAATATTCAGTGGGCTCAGGCCATGGAAGAGCTAAAAAAGGATTTTGAAAATCAAGTTAGACAGGTGGAGGAAAAACTGGGAAGAGAAATGAGAGAGATGCAAGAAAAGCATGAAAAGCAGGTCAACACCTTGCTAAAGGAGACGCAAAAAAATGCTGAAGAAAATAACACTTTGAAAAATAGGCTAACTCAATTGGCAAAAGAGGTTCAAAAAGCCAATGAAGAGAAGAATGCTTTCAAAAGCAGAATTAGCCAAATGGAAAAGGAAGTTCAGAAGCTCAATGAAGAAAATAGTTCTTTAAAAATTAGAACTGAACAGATGGAGCCTAATGACTTTATGAGAAACCAACAAAATCAAAAGAATGAAAAAATGGAAGATAATGTGAAATATCTCATTGGAAAAACAACTGACCTGGAAAATAGATTCAGGAGAGACAATTTAAAAATTATGGAACTACCTAGGAAAACTGTCCTGATATTCTGGAACCAGAGGGCAAAATGTGTATTCAAGAAATCTACTGATCACCGCCTGAAAGAGATCTCAAAAAGAAAAACGCCTAGGAACATTGTGGCCAAATTCCAGAGTTTCCTGGTCAAGGAGAAAATATTGCAAACATCTAGAAAGAAACAATACCAGTATTGTGAAAATACAATCAGGATAACACAAGATCTAGCATCTTCTACATTAAGGGATCGAAGGGTGTGGAATATGATATTCCAGAATTCAAAGGAACTAAGACTAAAACCAAGAATCACCTACCCAGCAAAACTGAGTATAATGCTTTAGGGGAAAAAAATGGTCTTTCAATGAAAAGTGAGATGAAGTGGAGGACCACCAGGTGGCACTGAGATGTGCTTACATGGTTCATTCTAAGAACAATGTAAAGAAAACACTGTCCAGTGGAAGGAAGGTTGGCTTTGGGGTCAGGATCTAGTTTCACATCTGTAGCAGTTCAGTACAGTGTTCTGTAACCCATGAAGCACATTTTTACCACCCTGTTTCTGTTTTATGAATTACTCTACCTCGTCATAGCAACTTGCCTTGCCAGTTCTTGGAATTGTACCTTTTTCACTTTTATTTCTACATCTGGTGCATATGAGACCCTCGAGCAAAGTAGATGATGTTTGATGTAATGCCAACCCTGCCTGTAGAGTAAAGGGCAGAAACACTGTAATCTGACTGACTGGAAACTTTACATTCACATTGACATTTTTGTAACCAAATTGCAGACCATGCCTTCATTAGAGGCTCCCTTAGAACATCCTATAACGTTCTTCTTCTTCTTCTTCTTTTTTTTTGGTGATACTGAAAAGCTTTTAATTTGTAATTTAAAATGCTGATTGATTCAGGACTGAAATATTTGTTGATATACTATTAGGAATTGGACAGTGTGTTTCCTGGCTGGAGATGAATCCTTTAGGGATGGGGGCGTAGTGGTAGAGAATTACAATCTGAGTTGTAACAGTGAACGTTGTGTCCATCAATCATTCAACTAAGTGTACCACTACCACTCTGGGGGAGGACAGATGGCTCCAGCCAGGAGCAGATGCTTTATTGTATTCTGGGAATCCGAGGGCTAGAGGTGATGATGAGTGCAGTAAGTACACATGTTCTGATTACAATTTTTATTGTGTTTTATCATAACTTAACAATAATTATTTTTATGTTAATATATTATGACAGCTAGGCGGCATAGTGTGGAGTCGGGAAGACTTGAGTTCAAATTTACCCTCCAAAGCTTGCCAGTTGTGTGACCTTGGGTAAGTCACTTAACCGCTGTTTGCTTCAGTTTCCTCATCTGTAAAATGCGAATGATAATAGCTAGCACTTAACTCCCAGTGTTGTAGTGAGGATCAAATGAGATATTTCAAAGTGCTTTATACATTGAAGTGCTCCATTAATTCTAAAAGGAGATAGTCCATTTGGTTCCTTCGAGATCTAAATCTATGATTTTGTTATCTTATTGAATATTGCTGACCATCTCTGGTCAATTGAGTCGTATTCTTCAATTCCTTCTATGACTTAAAACTCAAATTTGCCTGTAAGTCCTACTGGGCCAATACAACTGATTCAACAATTGTTTTACTGGTTTAGGGAGAATCGTATACAATCTCATTTCTGATGCGCATCAGCTGAATAAGTTACCTGATTTCTCTTTATTCACTACACTGTTATATTAAATGAGAATAGCAGATGTAGCATCCAATTCATAGGTTGCTATACAACCCTTATTGACTGCAGGACCCAAGGTGAGTAACTAACCTCTCTGATTCTGTTTCTTATTACATAAAATGGGTATAATATCACATACCTTATACAGTTGCTTTGATGACCAAATGAGATATGTAAAGCAAAGAACTTTATAAATGTAAACTATTGTAATTGCTATATTTGTTCACACTATTATGGTTTTATATTTTCCAACAGAATTCAGATAAATGATCCTGGGAAAAGTTGCTATAAAACTATATATCTATATCTAAATATATGATATATCTGTATATAGATATATATCATATATGAAAAACTATGTATCTTATCTTTTATAATTTATTACAACTATGCATTATTTTTCTGTAGACTATGGAACCAGTGGATAAAATGACATTTAAAAAAATTAAATGAAGGTATTAGAATGAAAGTTTATCTTCTTAGGATCCTTGTAAATCCTTGGTACAATTTCAGTAGCAAATAGATTGTTGTGAATTATATGTACATTATCCTTTTACCAGAAAATTTTGATTTATTCTTATAGGTTCTATATTTCAAAATTGTATATTAATTATTTAATAGAGTGAGATCTATTTAAAATGTTTGGTTTATGATGATCCTCTTATTCAAGTATAGTTTAGTTCTCAAGAATATTTTGAGGTCTGTATTTTTATTATGTAGTGAATATGATATTTGTTAGTTTATGAATGATAGTGTACCAGATTGTATCTTGGTAGTTATTTGATAGCTGCTAGTTTTTTTTCAACCAACAGTGATATGTTGACCAGTTTCTGCTATTTCCTTGCATAATTTCTATATTTCTCAATGAGTCTGGGCTCCTTTTGGATAAACCTTCTGTACTTTCTGATGCTGATGACTTGAACCTAAATTGCCATCATAAATCCCTGCATGAAATCTGTATGACTTAGATACTTGTTCAAAATTAATTTGTTGACAAATCATTTGCTGAATTTATGTGGATATCTCTTGTGGACAACTTTTTTGATTCCACGCTTAGATTTTAGCCATTTCATAGCTTCCATGCAGAAGTACAAAACTTTCACTTTTATTTGACAAATTTAATTATTTTATGAAGTAATTTCTCCCTGTTTCTGTAAGTTTTTAATCCTGTATTCTGAGAGAATATATATATGTGTGTGTGTGTGTGTGTGTGTGTGTATACATACACATACACAGTTTTATACACACACACACACACACACACACACACACACACACACATATATATATATATAAAACTGTTCTCCCTCCTTTTTGATGACAGAGGGTTAATCTTTCCCTGACTTCATTATGATGAGGGCGTGTGTTTCATTGATACTATTAAGATACTTTGCAATTTTGTTATTGTCCATTTTTTTAGTTCTGAAAGTATATCTTAAGGCTGATACCATATAACTGTTAATTTCTTTAAGCTTCTTTTCCCTCCTTGTCTTCCTCTTTATTATAACAATAATTTATTCTTTCTATTAGTAATGTTGTGTGGTTTTGCTATAATTCAATATTTGAGCATTGTAGAGTATGCTTTTTATTTTCCTTTTTTCTGATTTAATTGATGTAAGAACATATAATAACCAAAACAGAAGCAAAATTTCACAATTTATAGTCTCAGAATTGTCTGCGGATATTGAGAATTGATATGATTCACCAATGGTCAGACAGCTAATGCATTTTAGAGCCAGGACTTCAACCCAGGTCTTCATGGTTTCAATGTATACTCTCCTTTGTCACTTAGCACTTAGTAAGGATTTAATGTATGCTTGTTGTTTAACTGTTTGCCTGTCTATAATATAGACAGTTGCCACTAGTAGTGCTGTTGGTGGTGATGGTAGTGGTGGTAGTAGTAGTATCAGTCTAATAGTAGTAATATTTGTTGTGGTGGTAGTAATATTAATAAGCACTGACACGATACTAGATTTGAGCAAATTCTACTCACAATGCAGATTTAGGCACCAGAGAAACTTCTAAACAAATATCAGCTAGTTAGACTATATCAAAACAAAGTAATTTATTTGGGAAGGCAGGGTGTTGATTAGAAAAATCCATGACCAATTTGATGAGTTCTCCAATCAGCTTGGTGAGATATTAGGGTATATAGTCTTTTGACAGGAGGCAATTAAAGGTCATCTTTTCATGAAGCATGGAAATGCCCATTTTCACCTTGCTTAGAGGACATAGAGAATTGCTTCTGACTGGTTGACTGAATTATAGGAAAATGGATTCTTTTCAGAGGAGCTGTCAATGACAGGACAACTCTCTTTCTCTTGGATTTTGAGAAACTAAACAAGTACATAGCAGAGTGGACCTGTCATCTTGGCCAGGTGTATGTGGTGAAATTGTGTCTATGCACAGCAGACCTCCTGCTCCAATTCCAGTGAAATTATAATGGTTGCCTTGGGGGTAGAAACATATGGGATTATGTGTGCATGCCCACAGTTCTGAATCTAGAGAGTGTAAGAATGAACTTTTCCTAGGTAAAGATGATAGCATTTAAGGTAATGAGAATTCTAAAGAAGGAACAGTCAGGAATATGGTGGAGTAAAAATGAGGACTTGCTAATGTTCTCCCCAGAAACCTAGCCAAATACCTGTAAAAAATGACGCTGAACAAATTATGGAGATGCAGAACCCATGTTATGATAGAGTGAAGCATATATCCAGCCCAAGCCAGCCTGGAAAGTTTCTGGGAAGTGTCTATTGTGGCACAATGGGAACAGAGCACAGGCCAGTTTGGGCCACTGGCAAAGATGGGACCTGAGTAAGCTTTGGAGGAACTGAATCTCAGGCACCTGTGGTGGTTTCCAGACTTCACAACCCCAAAATGATAAGGCAAATTAGAAGGTCAGTGAAAAAAACCTGTGAGACCTGTGTGAGAGAGTGTAGTGGTCTGGTCCCAGACACAGGGTGGCAAAGTGGATGGAGGAGCATGCTGAAGAGGAGTCTGTGGTGGCAGTAGCAGGAGCAGCAGCAGCAGCAGGGGCAGGGGCATCAACAAGAGCAGCAGCGACTCTTTCTGGAGCTCTAGACTCACAGATTGTGATGGGAGGGGGAGTGATTGAGCGATGCTGATAGTACAAATCAAACCCCACGAGAAACAGAGAACTACCTTGACAAAGAACTCAAAAGTCAAGTAAATAGCTGAGAAAATGAGCAAAAACAGGAAAAAGAATCAGACTACAGAATCTTACTTTGGTGACAAGGAAGATCAAAGTAGACAAACAGAAGACACAAAATCAAAGCTCCTACATCCAAAGCCTTCAAGAAAAATATGAATTGATCTCAGGCCACGGAAGAGCTCAAAAAAAGGATTTTGAAAATCAATTAAGATAAGTAGAGCAAAAATTGGGAAGAGAAATGAGAATCACACAAGAAAAATCATGAAAAATGAATCAATTGCTTATTAAAAGAGACTCAAAAAAATGCTGAAGAAAATAACACTTCAAAAAATAGACTAACTCAAATGGCAAAAGAGATCCAAAAGTCAATGAGGAGAATGCCCTAAAAAGCAGAATTGGCCAGAAGAATAAGGAGGTCCCAAAGTTCACGAAAGAAAATAATTCCTTAAAGATTAGAATGGATAGATGGAAGTTAATGACTTCATGAAAAATCAAGAAATTATGAAACAAAGCCAAGGGAATGAAAAAATAGCAGACTGTGAAATATTTTATTGGAAAAATAACTGACTTGGAAAGTAGATCCAAGAGAGACAATTAAAAAATTATTGGACTACCTGAAAGCCAAGATCTAAAAAGGAGCATAGACACCATTTTTCAAGAAATTATTGAGGAAAACTGCCTTGATATTGAAGAACCAGAGGGTGAAATAGATATTGAAAGAATCCACCGATCACCTCCTGAAAGAAATTCCTAAAGGACAACTCCTAGGAATATTGTAGCCACATTTCAGAGTTCCCAGGTCAGGGAGAAAATACTGCAAGTAGTCAGAAAGAAACATTTCAAGTATTGTAGACTTGGAATATGATATTCCAGAGGATAAAGGAGTTAAGATTAAAACCAAGAATCACCTATCCAGCAAAACAGAATATACTACTTCAGGGGGAAAAATGGGCATTCAGTGAAATAGAGGACTTTCAAGCATTCTTGTTGAAACAACTAGAGCTGAATAAAAAATTTGACTTTCAAACACAAGAATCAAGAGAAGTATGAAAAAGTAAACAGGAAAGAGAAATCATAAGGGTCTTACTAAAGTTGAACTGTTTACATCCCTACATGAAAGGATCATATTTGTAACTTGAGACTTTTCTTAGTATTAGGGTAGTTGGAAGGATTATATACATATATAGACAGAGATCACAGGGTGGGCTAAATAGGTAGGGATGATATCTAGAAAAATAGAATAAAAGGGTGAGAGAAATATATTGTGAGGAGAAAGGGAGAAATAGAATGGGGCAAATTGTCTCACATGAAAGAATCCAGAAAAAAGCTTTTTCAATGGAGGGGAAAAGGGAAGAGGTGAAAGGGAAAGAGTGAACTTTATTCTCCTCACATTTGACTTAAGGAGGGAATTACACGCACACTCAATTTGCTATGAAAATCTATCTTATACTACAGGAAATTGGGGGGAGGTGGATAAGCTGAGAGTGGGGAAATAATAGAAGGGAAAGCAAATTGGAAGAGGTGGTCCTTAGAAATAAACACTTATAAGGAGGGATAGGGTCAAAAGGGAGAATAGAATAAATGGGAGGGATAGGATAGGATGGAGTGAAATATAGTTAGTGTTTCACAATATGACTGTTATGGAAATGTTTTGCATAACTACACATGTATAACCTATACTGAATTGCCTTCTCAGTGGGGATGAGTGGGGAGGGAGGAAGGGAGAGTACCTGGAACTCAAAGTTTTAAAAATGAATGTTAAAAATTGTTTTTATATACAAATAGAAAATAAGATATTCAGGCAATGGGGTATAGAAACCTATCTTGCCAATAAGATAATAGAAGAGGTGGGGATAAGACAAGGGAAGGGTGTGATAGAAGGGAAGCTAGATTTGGGAAAGGGATAATTAGAATGCATGCTGTTTTGGGGTAGATGGAGGGGAGGGATGGGGAGAAAACTTGGAACTCAAAATCTTGTGGAAGTATCTGTTGAAAACTAAAATTAATAAATTTAAAGAAAGAATAAAAAAATTGACAAAAAAGAAGAAACTGTCAGAAGCAAAGTTGTACTTGCAAATAGGATCTATGAGAGTATTTCAAGAACAATATTCAAACTTCGTCTTCTATGTAGAGGGTGGAGGAATTTGATTTCTTAACCAGCATGATCCCAGACACTAGCTAAATAGGCTAAAGGAGGGTGATTTGTGGGGTATCATCAGTAGTGAGGGTACTCCTTAGTCTGAAAGTTCCTAAGTTTGAGAGTTCCTAAAAATTCAGGGATCAGATCTTCCAAAGAAAGATTTCCTAATGATAGATGATCCTGGGAGAAAGAGGGTCACTTCTGTGGTTCCTCAGCAGCATATTATAAGAAGGGCAAAGTCAGCGAATTATTTGAATAGTATTGGACTGATGGGAAAGTGACTGCTTCTTCAGCAGCCCTCAGAGTATGTTGGTCTTTGGAGGGTAGTTCAAACCATAAAGAAGCATTATAAATCTGGGAGGGATTGTATGAGACCGTGAAAAGCAGACTCATTAGAACATCAGAAGTTTTTCATGTATGACCATTATGAGCCTCTGTTCTCCTTGTATTGTCCCATTTTTAATATTGGAATGTGACCTGAAATAATGGCTTAGGTGGTGTCATTTAAGCAGGAAATAAATCTGAGACTGAGCAAGAGGATACATTTTTTTTTATCATATTTATTGAGTATTACAGATAGAGATGTGATTGCCTAAAGAGGACCAGGAAAATGTGCTTATAGCTATTGTGTAGCATTTGCCAAAAGCCAGCACAGCACATTCATTTCTGAGCAGATAACTCCTCAAACTGGGCACCTCACCAGAAGACTGAACTCAAAAGATTGCTTCAGGAGATACAACTGTTTCTAAACTGAAAAAGACAGATTTCTTTAGTTTATAGCTCTGCCTATCGAATCCATTGTTCTCGTTCAGTTGTTCAAGTCACGTCTAACTCTGTGAATCCATTTAGGGTTTTCTTGGCAGAGATACTAGAGTAATTTGCCATTTTCTTCTCCAGCTAATTTTATAGATGAGCCAACTGAGGTAAACAGGGTTAAGTGACTTCCCCAGGGTCACACAGCCTGGTAAGTGTACAAGACCACATTTTAACTCAAATCTTCCTTACTCCAGGCCTACCACTCTACCTATTGTGCAACCTAGCTGTCATAGACTCCACTATATGAACAAAGTTGGTAAGATGGTCTGATGACAATGAAACTATGTCTTCAGACAAAGTCATTGGCCATATTGACTGTTTCATCTCAAAGAGCCTGATTAAGTTTATACAAAGCAAGAATTTTCCTAGTTATTAGCACTCTTCATCTTGAAACAATTTTGCATTACATTTGAGGTAGCAGGTTAGCCTAATAGACAGTTCTGGTTTGGCATCTGGGAAGACCTGCATTCAAGTCCCTTCCTGCCACCAACACATATTGTCTGTGTGATCCTTGGCAAGTCACTTAGCCTTTCAGGGTCCCAGACAACTCTCTATGACTGTGTATCAGACTTCCAACCAGGGATGTGGGCATTTTGCATGCTACTAAAATGTGTGGAGGGATATGTGATATGAAACTGATGGAGAGAATGCTGAATGTGACGTGACACTACATGCGCATTCTCAAGTGATGTTGGGGCCAGAGCTTCTCTGGGGAAGAAAAAGATATGGTTTTGTAAATATTCTTCAGGAGAGACATGTGGAGAGAGATGAGAAACTAGATCCCTCTCTTTTAATTTGAGCTGAGATATTTTAATTGAGATATTTCTCACTCCCTGATGAAGATCTCTATCACTCACAATTTCCTTCTATATTCTAATCTAGAGAGTGTTTCCAATTTCTATTTGCTACTTTGCTTTTATAAATAGGTTTATTTACTTTTAACTATTGATAAAGGTCTTTTGTATAACCAATGTTTCTTGGAAAGGGGCTGAGCTGGTGTCAGCTTGGGCTACCTTCTCCCTTAAGAATGACCATGTAACTAGATTACCTTCTAAATTCAGATTTATGTTTTCAGACTCAAGATATCTTATGGAAATGGACAAATTCTAGTTCATCATTCTTTTCGAAGAGGGAAGGAGAAAAGAAAACTCAGCTACATGATGTTGCTGGGGCTTTCCCATCTGCCTCCCTCCCTTTATCCTTCATACCCCTAGGGTAACAGGCTGATAACATGCTTGGTTTGGCTCTCTTCCACTCCACAGAGGCTATCCAGGTGCCAGGCCACATATGTTTTGGCCACACACAAGCCACAACTATATATTTAGAAAACCCATGTGGACATGCCCATCTTATACATAAATTGAAGAATAGTTGCTGACCTGCTTTGATAGTAGCTATCTATATGAAATCACATGTTTTTACTTTTCCTTTGGAGGGGAGTCCAAATGACAGGGGAGCATATATTTATGAGCTTGGGAAGGATGCTGGGGGATTTTATGGGAAAGAGAGACTAACTGGAATGTCAAAGGTTTGCCTAGATAGCAAATCCATTCCCTTCTGGGCTAGAGTTGATGAAAGTTACTAAGGTATTTTTTTTTCTGCAGCTTTTTATGTGTTCCTATGAATCCCTTGTATCTTTTTCATTTTCTGTGGAGGTGAAGGAAAGTAAAAAAATACTTTTTCTCTCTCTGATGTATATATATGTATATATATTCACACACATACATGCATATATGATCTAATTATATATGTGTATCTGTGTATAAAGACTCAGGATAGAAAAAAAAGTGAAAATAGTCTTCTCAAAGAGTTTATATTCTTGGTCAGAGATAATATTTACATATGTGTATATATGTTTATATGAATGTGTATATTTTGGGAGTAATTTTTACATTGATGTCCAGGAGTATGCTAGAGCCAGTTCAACCCAGGTCTTAGAGTATATTGTTATATTTTTGGTGTGAACATTTACCTTTTAGAAATAAGCAAATACTACAAATCAGGGCTTCATTTATTTTATTGTTGATTGTGTAGACTTAATAAAATGATGGGGAAAATGTTAATAATGCAGATTAATCTTTGAAGTGTGTTGTGAGAACATTTTATTTTCCTGGAGAGACTGTTGTTAAATATTTATTAGCCTGTCCCTAACTAGAACGTATCATATTTTATATGCTTACAGTTTAAGAGGTCAGTAGAGCTCCAGTATCAGGAACCTTTTTCTGCCATTGCAGTTAGGCATATACCTAATTTAAAATCTTAGCAAGTTATCTGTTTTTTTAATTGCCCAGGGTCATGCAGTGAGGATTTGCCAGAGACAGAAGATGAATGTCTTCTTGACTCTTAGGACATTCCTCTCTCTACACTCCTCAGATGACACTTAAGTCTAGTGCCAAGTGAGGACTTAATAAAAGTTTGTTTAATTAGATTTGACAATAACCAAACCAATTTTTAAAAAATGAACTGACAAGTTTGGTAAATAAAATGATATAACTGGTTTTCATAGACTTAGTCTTAAAAAATTAAAGTGAAGAAAGAGTTAAAAAATAGAAAAGTCAAAGAGCAGCTAGGAAAGGAAATATTGACCTGTGCTGCTAGGGCCGTCTGGGACACTGGAGTACCACTTCATCAGCCTAGATTACAAGGTAAAACGTTTTACTTTCAAAGGGAAATTGTCTTTCCCTCAAAACCTTGATAGTTTTCTGGTAGTTTTGGAGGAGGAAAAGCAGTTATTTTTGGGAAACATATTTTTTAGTAAGTTATTCTTGTTTGGTTGCTTTCAATCATGTCTTTGTGATCCCACTTGGAATTTTCTTGGCAAAGATACTAGAGTGGCTTGTTATTTCCTTCTACAACACATTATACAGATGAGGGAACTGAGGCAAACAAGGTTAAGTGACTTGTCCAGGATCACTGAAGTAAGTGTTTGAGGCCACATTTGAACTCAGGAAGATGAGTCTTCCTGACTCTAGGCCTGGCGTTCTAGCTGCCCTTCTTTAGGAAAACCTTTTTTTTAGTAAGTATTACTTTGTGGATTAGGATATATGGACAAGGATCAGTCAAACATTCATAAATCACATGTTACATGTACATCATTGTGTCAAACGCTGATGGGAGTACAAAATTCATGTCTGCAAACCTCTAATGTGAGCTGTTATTACTGTTAATAAATACCCTTACCTTTAAAGAGCTTATAGTCTAGTGGGAGGATGAGCAGACCATTGCAATACGCACTAATACATGATACATGCATCAGAAAGTTGCAAATAAAATACTATGGGAAATTGTAAAGGAGTTTAGTAACTTCTCTACCCACCTAAATAAAAAAGCTCCTAGAGAGGCTCAAATCCTCTGAGTCACCCAGCAGAAGTGAAGCTCACCATGGTTGCTGAAAACTTTCTTTTCTACCCAACAAATCAACCAGTCACCATTTTTTTGAGGTCTTCCTTCCTCCCCCTCCATTCCCCATGCATGAAATAGCACCAATCTCTAAACACCAGGTCCAGGTTCCTTATTTCTTTACCCCAAACCTGGTTTTGTTTGGACCAGATAAGGATGTTGCTAGACAACCACATTTTATTAGTTTGGGTACTTGATTCCATCAGGGATCCCAGCAGACCTGACCTGCCTCCATATTCCTCAATTTCCCCTTCTTATTGTATTCCTCCTCAGTGAAGCTGGCTTATTTTATTTGCTTTTTGTCAACTCCATGCTCTGTATCGTGGTGTTCCGTGCTTTCTTGTACTGTACTTTGGCATTCTGAACTTCGCACAAACCACATTAAGACAAAAGTTTAAAACGTAAGATCATTTCCAGCTCTAGGGATCAGGGTTATAACACAACATGAAGCATATACCCTCTAAAGACAATAAACCCTGCCTCAACACTCAGTCTCTGCAGTACTATGGTCTAGAAAACTCCATTTTCAATGTCATGCTTTACTTTTCTTAGCAAATCCAAGCTTGGCTCACTAGGGGTGACTATTGCTCAGTCAGTCAATAAATGTTTATTAAGGGCCTAGTACATTCCAAGTACGGGCGATAAGTCCTGGGTATACAAAAAAGGGCAAAAGACATTCCCTGCTCTTAAGGAGCTTACAGTGTAATGGGAAAGATAGCATGTAAACAACTATGTACAAGCAATGCACAAGCAGGATAAATTGTTTGGATGTTTTCTTTCTCATTAGACTGTGAGCTATTTGAGCAAAGACTTTTATTTACCACCAGTTTTTGTATCTCTAATGTTGAGTACCTAGTAGGTGCTTAATAAATGCCCTTTGAATTGATTCTATGAAAAGGGATATATTAAACTTAAGATTTTCATATCAGTAATTAAAGTTGAAGAAATGTTTCTCCCACTTTCTCCACACATTCTCCTTACCATATTCTATAAAAACAGATGTTCAGTTCTAGTTGCTATCATAAAGGGGACTACTGAACTTGTGTTTCTAGACTCTTTCTCTCTCGAATTAACTTTGAAATGCAGAGGGAGCAGAATATCCTTTAATCTAATTGAGTCATTTTACAAAGAGGACAATGAGGACTACAGAGCTTAAATTACTTTTCCAATGCATTACAACTATTTAATGGCAAGAATGAGATAAGAGGCTGACTACATTCCCTCTCTTCTTTCTACTATTGCTCATGTTTCTTTGGATCGATGTCTTTGTATTGACTCCTGTTCTTGTATGGCTGAGCAGAGCTAGAGAAAGTCATGCAAACCGAGTTGACTGGATAGATAACAAATTCACATTCTCTTATTGCGATTAAACCCTCACTGCAACAAGGCAATCCTTTCACTCCTGGCTAATTGACTCTCTATTCTTCTATCAATGATGGCTGTTCCACATCTTCTCTTCTTTTTTCAGCCCTCATATCCCACTTATCTCCTTATTCCCTCAGCTGAGATGGCCACTTCCCATTGCCCTGACCTATATCTTGCCATTGGACCCAGATCACTCTGAAGGAGAAAGTGAGACTGGTGACTGTGCACAGTCCTCCCTCTAAATCCATGACTTGCAAGTCATGGTGTTACCTTCCTGATGTCATGGCCCTCTTCAATAATGAAGGACAAACAATAACACAACAACAACATTCCTTAACTGAAAACTTTGCCTCATACCTCATAGAGAAAATCTTGCTGTTTTTTCCCCTTTTCTTCCCTTCTACACATTTCATAACCCTTTGAAACATCATCCACGACCCCATTCAGTTCTCATTTAATCCAGTTTATGTTGAAGAGGTGGTGTTTCTCCTCATCCAAGCCAGCTCCTCTCCTTTTACTCTTGACATTCATGTTTTCTCTAGCATATAGCTCCTGAAAGTGAGGATCATCTCCAGTCGTCCTGATCTACGTCTTGCCACTAGACCCAGATGGCTCTGGAAGAGAAAGTGAGACTGGTGACTTTGCACAGCCCTCCATCACTTAAATATAATTCACTTGCAAATCATTGCATCATCTTCCTGATGTCTTGGTCCTCTCAAGAAAAAAGGACAAGCAACAACCTGTGAGTAGTATGGAGATATCCCACTGGGGACTGAACTGACAAGTTTCAGTTGGACAACACAGATTCTTCCTTCTTTTTCCTTTCATTTCTTTCCCTCCCCTCCCCTCCTCTCCTTTCCCTCCCTATCTCCTCCTCTCGTTTCTCTCCTTATCTCCTCTCATTGCTTCTACTTCCCATGCTCTTATTCATTCCTTAACTCCCTGTAGTTTGACTTCTGCCCTCATCACACATTTGAAACTGCTCTTCCCCAAGTTTTTAATGAATTCTTAATTGCCAGTTCTAATGTTATTTTTCTCAATCTTCATCCTTCTCTACCTCTCTGGATCACTGGGCACTTTCAACCACCTTTTCCTCCTGATTACTTTTTCCTGTCTAGGTTCTTAGGACATTGATCTCTCTTAGTTTTCCGCCTGCCTTTTAAAAACTAGTCATCCTTGCTTTTGCTGAATGATATCTATTTCATGCTCCCAAACTATGAGTGAACTCATCTTGGGAGTTCTCTCTAATCTGGTGACCTCAGTTTCTACTACAGTTTAATTATAATTTCTATGTTGATAACATCTAGATCTATCCATCTATCTATTTATCTATCTATCTATCTATCTGTCTATTGTGTCCAACCTCGGTTCCTTTCCTGAACTCCTATGAGATTTCAAAGTGAATATCATATGTTGTTCAGTCATTTCAATTGTGTCTGACTCTTTGTGACCCTATTTGGGGTTTTCTTGGCAAAGAAACTGGAATGGTTTTCTATTTCCTTTTCCATTTCATTTTATAGAGAAGGAAATTGAGGCAAACAGGGTAAGGGACTTGTCACACAAGTCATTTCAGTGACACATAGCTAGTGTTTGAGGTCAAATTTGAACTCATGTACTTCTGATTCCAGGGCCAACACACTACCATACCTCTTGTTGCATCATCATATAGAAATCTCAGATTTTACATGTCCAAAACAGAACTCTTTCTTCCCAAACTGACCCTTATTCTGAACTTTTCTGTTACAATTAAGCACTATTCTTTCAGTTGCCCAGGTTTGCCATCTTGGTGTCATTTCGAACTCCAAACTTTCCCTCACCCAAGAGATCTGATCATTTGTCAAATCTTGCCATTTCTACTCCCACAACAGCCTTCAATCTGTCTCCTTGTCTTTGCTCATGCAAAATCTAGGTCCCCAGGATCTCTTACCTAGACTTTTGGCAATAGTCTCACAATTGGCCTTCTTGCATTGTTTCTCCCTATCCTAATCCCTCCTCTTTATAGGTAACAAAGTGATTTTGTTTAAGTGTAGATCTGAGCATGAACCCTAGCCCCTTGCCAACAAACTTCCAGTTACTTCTAGGATCAAATATAAATATAAATTCCTCTCTTTGTTATTCATAGCTCATAATAACCTAAAGCAGTCTTATGATACATTGCTCCTTTAATTCACTTCACAGTCCAGCTAATCTCATGCACAACACTCCATGGACACAGAGTGCAAAGACCATCCCTCAGCCTTTACACCGACTATTCTCTCATTCCTCTATCCTAACCTCCTTCTCTAAGAACCCCTAATTTCCTTCAATACATCCCAGGGATCACTTTCATCATGATGCCTTTTCTGATTTTTTTCTAGCTGCTAGTACTGTCTTCCCACAATTTACCTTTTATTTATTTTTTATACCTATATGTCTGTTTTTCTCCCCTGATAAAAATATAAGCTCCTTGAGGGCAGTGACTATTTCACTTTTATCTATGTATCATAAGAATCTAATTCAGGCTTATTGATTTGTTGATTGAAATGGTGTGTATTTAGATTGTTATAATTTAATCCTCAAGAAATCATGAAATAATGTATCATTTTTAGGTTATTAGCATCAGTCGGGCTTTGGTGAACAGTCCAGGCACCAAAGACATCAGAGTTGCAATCACTGATTTACCCTTGAACTAATAGTCATCCAACCTCTTTACACCTTAAGTATATGCCTGAACATAGCCTCTCTAAAATTCTAGAAGTGAAAAGGAAAGAAAGGAGGCTGTGATTCAGTGCTCCTTATAGACATACAAAAGTATTTTTTCCCCTGAAAACAGGATGTAATCATGTTAAGACAGCCAAATGAATCTACTATTTGTGCTACAGTTGTGGTTCCCAAGCTAGTCACCTAATTAGGTAGGGTCTGCCTATGATTCTTGGGGCATGTTAAGACAGTAATTAAGCTTAAAAACCTGCACGCTAACTATAATTACACCAGATTCTTCTTTTAGTCTATGTCTATATATCCATATTAGCTAGAGCTGACAGCTAAGAGACAAATCACAGTAGGATTTCTAATCCACAAAAGACTTTATTTGCAAAAACTTGGTTTCACCCTTAAAAATAGTTGGATGATATTGTCTAGACTAGAAGTCTCCCAAGTATGGAGTTTATCTTGCTGAGCAATGATGGTATGACCTTAAGGAATGTTATCACTTAATTGGAGAGTGAGAATATGGAGTCCATAACACTGTCTTCATGATTGCTGTTTGTGGAGCTTCTCTTTAACACAGCCACATTTATCCATTTTTGTCCTCTCCTGTCATTTTGTGAGCTCCCAGCCTTCCCCTTCTGTATTAGTCATTGGTCTCGTAGGAAAGTTATAACCTAATCATAACATGGGCACCCAAAATAGCAATTTTGCAGATGCCAATGAGAAAATTCCCATCATTGTGGCTAGGGTAATTGCCTTTTAGAGGAGACTCATGGAACTCTGTATCAGAGATTGGTGAATAAGAGCTCTCCACTCCTTCCTCATTTTTCATTTTTGGTGGGGCAGAGTGAATCTCACAATGAGCGGGCATAGTTGGATGGAAGTCTACTCCACAGATCTCAGATTATCTTCTCCATTCCACATACCCATTAGCTGCTAAATCTTTTTGCTTCTGTAGCCATATTTCTCAAGTCTGTTCCCTGTTCCACTTATCCATCAACTACCCTAGTTTAGACCCTTATCACTTATGATGCATAATGCAATATCCTCTCAGTTTGTCTCCTTGCTTTAAACTTCTCCACTTTCCAACCCATCCTCCATAGCCCTACCAAAGTTATTTTCCTAGAGGGTACTCTGATCATGCTATAACTTTCCCCACACCTTACATAAATATAACAAAAACTATTTGATACCTTGTCTCCAACCTACTTTTCCAATATTATTATACAAATTGCCCTACATCCTGCACTCTGTAATTCAAACAAATTGGCTATCTTGATGTTCCTTACACACACATAATTATACAGCTAAATTATCCAAACATTAATAAATAATTAATCTATTGTAAGATCTACTTAGTAGAAAACACATAAATAGCAATGAATTTATATAGAAAACTATCTGAAAGGTTAAAACAGCATCAATTAACTTGATACTTTGCATTGTGGATAATGACTATATTGAGAGAAACAAATCTTATGAAAACTTGTTAGGTTCACTGAATGTGATGACTTTTCCTATATTGTTTATTTTTCTATGAAAAAGTACCTTTTAAACAATATTATTTATTGATTTTTAGCATTCTTAAAATTTTTTTTTGATTTCCCAATTCTCTCTCTTCTTTCTCTCCCTTATCCATTGAGAAGGTAAACATATAAATTATACATGTGAAATCATGCAAACCTTGTTTCCATAGTAGCCATTTTGTAAAAATAAAAACCCAAGAAAAATAAAGAAAATGAGAATCTCTGCCCTCAATGAGCTAACATTCTAAAAGGGGAAGACATCTCAGAGAAGGAAGCTAAAAAGCAGGGATGGAATGATGATACTTGGCATAGGCTCAAGGCAAAAAAACAATCCAGGGATGCTCAGGATTACAGCCTGGAGAGAAATGCAGACACAGATGGTTCAAATGTCTTTCTTAAAATGGAGGTTCCGGGAAGAACCAGTCAATCAAAGGGAGAGGTCTTAGGGTAGGAGGATACATCAAGTGCAAGGGTAGGAGGCAGCAGGTTCCCCACCTCTGATCTAGTGTGAGAAGTATAGTTGTTGAGTTTACTGCCAGGGTTAAGAGGTTACTGTGGCATAGTGAGAAAGCCTGGGGCAGGGATGGGGAACCTGTGGCCTTGAGACCACATGTGGCCCTCTAGGTCCTCAGGTATGACACTTTGATTGAATCCAAACTTCACAGAACAAATCCCCTTAATAAAAGAATTTGTATTCAACTCAGTCAAAACGCCACACTCAAGGACCTAGAGGGCCACACGTGACCCTGAAGCAACAGGTTCCCTACCCCTGGGGGAGTCAAGAATACAGCCTAGAGAGAAATGAAGATTATAATATATTAGTATACATGTACATGATTTTTACCTTTCTGAGCCTAAGTTTTTTCATTTGTAAACTGATGGGATTGATTAGACTTCAGAATGTAGTTTTTAATTGTTCAAGCTTTTATTGCTGAAAAACCTTCAGTTAGGACAAAGGAATGAATGCTACTTATTGGATAATTTATTGGATGTACAATATTCACTTCTCACTTTGGGTTTTGTAGCTATCGCAGTGGTAGCTTGAGAAGAAAGTTCATAGAACCCTCTTATAGATTTTTGAACTGAGAGGACCTAGTGTTTTATCTAATCCACCCTACTCCATTTTTACAGAGCAGGGGAATGAGATCCAGGGAAGGGAAGTCACTTGTTCAAATCTACTTTTCTCCTTGGTCAAAATGGAAGAAAGTTTAGTTTTAGTAGTCATTCAGAGGAGAGGAAAAATAGCTTCTTCACAAAGTTTTTCCCATTGAATTGTGCAAAATTTTATTCCACATGTTGTGTGATGCTCCCTTACCTTCTGGAACCACTTTCATTAATCACAAAGTAGATGTTTGTCTTGTAGATTTTTTTAAAAAAAGTCTTAATCAGTAATTTCATTAGTATGAGGAGGTTTCATTAAGCTAAGTCCCTTCACCTAAGCAGGTCAGGCATATTTTGATAATATATAGTCTTAGAGAATTATCTGAGGCACTGAGATGCCAACTGACTTGCCCAGGGCCATCCAACTATATATGTATCTGGAGCAAGACTTGAACCCTGGTCTTCCTGGATATAAGACAAGCTCTTTAGCCACTATAACATGCCACTTTGCACATGTATTTTCTAATTGGTATATCTGACTGTGAAAAATCGTCTTACTAACTTCAAGTCTGACCTTCTTGCCATTACACTAGGTTACTTCGCTATAGGAGGGTTATAAGACTCAATCTTCATTTCATTTCTGTTAAGTGTTAAAAGTGGTGGTTAAGTCCTTAACCTGGGGTTCAAGAAACTTGTTTGTTTTAAATATTTTGATGGTGTTATTTCAATATATTGATTTCCCTTGTAATCACATAGATATATATTTTATGTATTTAAAAAAACCTCGAGGCAGCTAGGTGGTATAGTAGATAGAGCACTAACCCTAGAGTCAGGGGGGCCTGAGTTTAAATCCACCCTCAAACACTTACTAGCTGTGTGGCCCTGGGGAAGACATTTAACTCCAACTACCTAAAAAAACCAAAACTTTTTCTGAGAAGGGGTACAAATATTTTATCAGATGGCCAAAAGGATCCATGACACAAAAATGGCTAAAAACTCCTAGTCTAGACATCCTTACATGAGAAACTATAATCTTCCTACTTTGCATAGTTAAAAATTTCAATATATGCAAAGTACAGAAGATCTTTTAGTGGAAAAAAGTTGGTATGAATAAGGCAAATAAGACAAAAATCATTTTAAAAAACCCTTTTGTCAATTTTTCTTGCTGCAATGCCATATGTACAGTTCCTAGATCCCAATGAGAGGACTTAGATCCTAAATACAGGAAACACAGCAGACAGTTCCATAGTTTGGTCCCGGATTTTTAAAGAACCCATTGATTTTCACCTTTGGACCTTGTAGATTTTGTAAGTAGAAAACTGGTAGGAAAACAAACAAACAAAAATAATATTTTGGGCAGCCAAAGTTCAAGGTAGTTTAGATGAAAACTGAAAATAGAGCTTTGACAAAGTAGGAGTGAATTTTTAAATGAGTATAAGACCATTGTAAAACCATATTGATGTTTTGAATCTTAAATTCTATTTTAAGGTTGGGTAATGGCTTAGTGTTTTATGAGTTAGGGCCATGTTGTCGGCTCCATCGCCTTAATCTTAACTTTGCCTGAAGCGAAAATAAATCTTAATGCTCTAAACTATATGGTAACATAACTGCCTAGTTCAGTAGCTAACATTTCCCGCCCTAAATGTCACTAATATCTTTCTGTGGTAAAAAAATAATAAAGGGGAAAATACTTTCCTTTGTGTTTGGAAGAGGCATGCTGTGATAGAATGACATTAGGGATGAAGGCTACTGAAGTTTCTCCTTTTATTTATCTTTTATTCCAATAACAACAAGAAATATGAAATAATAAATTTCAATAAGATCTTGACTTTAGGTGTTCCCTTGCCTTACCTTTGTTTCCCTTCCTTTCCTTTTCCTCCAGTAAAGAAAATTAAGAGATATTTCTATTCCATTTAAAAACAGTTCACTCTATGGTAGAACCCAAATTTGTGAGGATACAATAAAAGGGCATTCAGTTGCCCTTGAGGAGTTGAAGCTGAACTGTATTCTATGGAAATGAAAGAACTAGTGATTGGGATTTCTGAGTTACTGTCACTGATCTGTGAAAGACAGGAAAGAGGAGAGGTGCCTAAAAACAAGGAAAACTGAGAGAGAGAGAGAGAGAGAGATTTAGAATCTGCATTCTATAGACTAGTGAGCTTGATTTCAATTCCTTGTAGAATTATAGAACATGCTATTTATCAATTAATAAGCACATAAGTGCCTACTATGTGCTAGGACATTCTATGCCCTGTGATTCATAGACGTATACAAAGTCCTGACCTCAAGAAATTTACATTCTAACATTAAAATAGCATCCAGATTCAGAATAGAAAGTAATGCTGAGAAATCATTAATCAATAATGAGGACTTCATCAAGAAGAGGTTCTGTCAGACTAACCTCATTTTCTTTTATTGACAGGCTGGAGTGGAGGAGGGAAGGAAGGGGAAGGGAATAAGTATTTACACAGAACCTATTTTCATACCAGGCATTATGCTAAATGCTTAATAATATCTTCTCTTGATCTGATCCTCATAACAACCCTGCAAGGTAGGTGCTATTGTTGTCCCTGTTGTATAGTAGATGAAAAGAAGGCAAACAGTTAAGTGACTTGCTCGTAGTCACACAACTAGTAGGAATTGGAGGTCAGATTTGAACTCAGGTCTTCCGATTATAGGCTCAGCACTTCAAACATTATAACCTAGTGGCCTCAGAGTTGTTTACCAGTAATTTACCAGGACTGGTAAATCAGAGTAATTCTATACATATACTTAATTAAATTTGAGCAATATATATGACAAAATTTCTCATGTTTTTCTCAAGGAAAAAAATACTAAAAGATTTGAGCAATCCTATAGTACAATAAAGTGAACATAGAATTAAGTGTCTAAACCTACTTAGTTGATCTCCCAACTCTGACCATTTTTACTGACTGTTTCTCATTCCTGGAATGTTCCCCCTCCTCATATGGTTTCTTCAAGTTTAAATTTCACATATGCACATATTCCCAATCCCTCCTAATTCTAATGTCTTCTTATCAATTATTATAAATCTATCCTATATCTGTATCTTTATATCTATCACTCATTTTTATACAGTTATTTTCATGTTGTCTCCTCCACTAGATTGTGAGCTCCTAAGAACAATGACAGTCTTTTACCTTTCTCTGTTATCTCTAGCACTCAGGACAGCGTCGGGCACATAGTGGTTATTTAGTAGATGTTTGTTGACTGATTGACTAGTCTAACTTGTCCCTAAACAGAAATTCCCTTGACCATGTCCCTAATAACGGGTCACCCTGACTGTTCTTGAAAAGAACTTCAGTAGAAAAATGCCCAACTTCCCCCTGAAATAGCTCATTCTACTTTTGTGAAGCTCTAAATTTTAGGAAAATTTTCCTTACACTAAACTCAAATCTATCTCTCTCTAGCATGTACCCTTGACTCCCTCCAGGGCCAAGCAGAATAAACTTTATCTCTTCCTCATGATAGCTGTTCTAATATGAAAAACTGTTCTACCATCTGTCTTAGTCTTATCTTCCCCAGGTTAGTAATTCCTAGTTGTATTTTTGTAGGATATTTGAATGGTGTGCTTGTCAGATTATATTAATCTACTCTCTCTTTTTCTCTCTGTTGTGCTCTCTCTCTCTCTCTCTCTCTCTCCCTCTCCATCTCTCTCCCTCTCTGTCTGCCCTTCTCCCTCTGTCTCTCTGCCTGATTCTATCTCTCCTCCCTCTCCCTTCCTCCCTTCCTCCCCTTCCCTTCCTCCCCTTCTCTTCCCTTTCTCCTTCCCTTTCCCTTCCTCCCTCCCTTTACTCTCTCTCCCTCTCTCTCTCTCCCTCTCTCTCTCTGTCCCTGTGGGTCTGTCTCTCCCTCTACTAGTTTTTTAATATATTATCTTTTCCCTCTATTAGAATGTAAGCTATTTGAGGGGAAAGGCCTGTTTTTAAAAAAATTTTCTTTGTATCTCTTATGCTTAACTCAGTGTTGGCACAAAGTAAGTGTTTAATAAATGCTTTTTGATTGTGAGTTTAGTGTTAAATCCAAGGCGATGCCACAATCATGCACTCTTTTATGGCACAAAGAATGAATGTATTTGGTTCTACAGTGAACTTAGTGGCTATCATGCTGAATGGCTGTAAATTATAATAATGAAATGTAACAATAACTTGCACTTATATAATGGTTTACTCACAATTCTGCATAACCTTTAGGCTCTCTCTGCTGCAAAGCAATTCTTTTACCTCTCTTAACTCACTCTCTCACTTACCACAACAGCATATCTAAACCTTTCTATTCTTCATGATGCCCCCTTCTCTCTCCCTTCTCACGTGAGAACCTTGTCTCATATTTTACTGAAAAACTGAGATTTGCTGAGAACTGGTTCTCCTTTCCTCCTCGTATCAAATCACTCACACACCCTCTGCCCTGTCTGCTCATCCATTTCTCAGTCATATGAAGAGGTCACCCTTCTTCTTGCCAAGGTAAACCTCTCTACATGCACGTATGGTCTCATCCTGTCTTCTCCAGTGGACTGTCCCTCATGTTACGCCCACTCTCTCTCTCCCTTATCCTGTCTTTTTTGTCTCCTTGTTGCTTCAGAACTGCCTGCAAACGTGCCTATTTCTCCTCCATTCTGAAAAAAAAAACACCTCACTTGATCCGTCATCTACACTTGCTATCATCCCATAGCTCTCCTCCCTTTTGTGGCTAACAGCCTGAAGAAAGCTTTCAACAATAAGTGCCTCCACTCTTTTCTCTCCCTCTCTTCTTAAGTCTTTACAGTCTGGCTTCTTAGCCCATCATTCGACAGAAACTGCTCTTTTCAAAGTTATTAACAATCTCTTAATTAACAAATCTAATGCTCTCTGTTCAATCCTCACTATTCTTGATCTATTTTACTGACATAGTTGGTAACTCTCTTTCCTACGATGTTCTCTTTTCTCCAGGTTTTTGTAACATTACTCTCTCTAGGTTCCCCTACTAACCTGTCTGACCAACCTTTCCAGACTCTCTTGTGAGATTTTCACATATCTCATGTCTATCCATGAGTGTCTTAGAGGGTGACTTTTTTTTCTTCTCCTATACTATTTCGTTTGGTGAATTTGAATATAATTTCTTTGCTAATGATTCTCAAATTAATTTATCCAGTCCCAATCTCATTACTGACCTCCAGTCTTGCAACTAGACTGATCAGTATAGATACAAAGTGGCATAATGGCAGGATTTTGAAAAATCAAGAAAAATCTTACAGGAAGTATGTATAGGACCTTGGTGAAATCATTTCCATTTTATGCATATTAATACTCATTAAACTGTGTAGTTCTTACTTTCTGCTGCCAAAACTGATATTGAATCAGGGAAAAACATGCATTGTAGTTTGTATTACAGAACATGTATTAATGTTAGTAATAATCAATTTGCTTTACAAATGAATTTATGAAATGAGTATAGGACAAATTACTGAGATTCTAGTATCTTGGCTAATATAGGGTTACTCTGAGAGAATTTTTAATAAGTTTTGTACTTAACTTGTATATTAATGGGTTTGATCACCATAGCAGAAAGGCATGGTGCTAATGATAAAGCCAGGTTTGCTGTCTGATTAATGAAAAGAGGTGGCAAGAATTTGCCGCAGGAACTGGGCTATTTTGTCTCAAAGCTCTAATCGTTATAATTTATTAAGAGAAACTTCTTCCATTACCCTGAGTCATCGCTACTACCAAGTTTGCTGAATTCCTTCCCAACATAATTTATTTTCTCACTTGCCTAAAAAGTTTCCCAGAGAGATTTTTTTCAAAGGATAGAAATAGGAAAATAATAGCACTATCAAAATGAAAAAAAAATGCAAGCAATGAAAGATGGATCATAAACTCTGGCATTTTCTGTAATAGTTTCATGTGGCATATAGGAAAACATAGAAGAAAACATGTTCATTGATGCCCCTGTTAATTTGACTGGGGATTTAAATACAATTTTATGGCACATTCTTTCAAAATATGTAATAGCCCATAAACAGAATCCCTATTTCACTCTCTTCTTGGCTACTGGAGCCTATCCTGAAAGAGAGCACTTGGTATTTCTCTATGATATGGAACAATTCACAAGCACATTATATTTGTGTCTCAAAGTCTATTTTTATGCGGTAACAAGTTTCGTGTGATTGCCCCATCACATGTCAATACTTTACACATAGGTCTTTGATAAGTGTTTGTTGATTATTGATTGATGTGTGCATTCTAGACCTTATCTGGCATAGGGACAGTGCTGGATCACCTAAAGGAAAGCCTCATCTTCCTCAGGACTCTCATCTTCATCTGCTTGCTACACACTTTCTTTTTTTGTCTCATGCTGCTTCTTAGGCTTTGAGTGCCTACTGACATTCTTCATTATCTGCCACATTTTTTTTGCCTCCCTGGAGGTTTGTTACTCCCATTCCACTTCCGTATAAGAGATGGGAAAATCTCTTGCCTCAGAGTTGAACTTTAAGGATATTCATTAAAAAGTGCCCAGATTTATCCTTATGTATGATATAATATTCCCTTGTTAAATTCTTATGAATTCCTTAAAGCTCAACTCATGTATTCCCTCTTCTCTCCACCCAAGTGGGTGATTTTTTTTCTCCCTTTCATACTTAACATACCACTTTCTTTGAACTCTTTTATGCCTTATAAAAAACTGATTTGGAAAATGATGGTTTGTGGTTGGGCCATTATCTTTCTCTTGGACTGTAAGCCCCATGGGGGCAGGGAGTCAAGGTATATCTGAACTTTGTATCTCCCCCAGAGTTTAGTATATACTTCTTGGTACAAGTAGACAATGCATTTTCGTTTTATTGAATGACAGGTATCTATATCAACAGGTACAAAAGTTCCCTTCTTCTCTAGAGAGTTGGTATTGGGTGACTGACTATTTTGGATTAGGATGGGTTATAAAGTTACGCATATGGGGCTTGCAAGGACCTCAAAGAACATTTAGTTCATCCTTCCTTCTCATTTTACAGATGAGGAAATTGAGGTCATGTAGCTCAAATGGGTGGGACTTGAACTCAGGTTCACTGAGTCCACACCCAGTGTTCTTTTTCTTATACAATAGGGCAAATTATAACAAGATTCCTTACCCTGTGCTCTGTTAATTCATTTTTAAAATAAAAAAAATATTTTAATAACTATTTAAATATAATTGATTTCCTTTGTAATATTATATATTTTATTTTATACACAGAAAAACATTTTGAATTGGAATCTATAGGATTCACCAGATGCCAAAGGAGTCCTCAATGTGAAAAAAGACCAAGAACCCCTGAAAAATAATCACTTTAGTTTGGATTTGTTAGGATAATTAGCACCTGAACTATCCAAAACTCAAAACTGATTAGCTTTATATACTAACCAAATTTTTTGTATAGTTTCCAAAATGTCACTTCATAATATGAGGTGAAGTTATAGATTCAACGAGCATAAATTAAATTAGATCATTAAAATCATCAAAGTTTTGGTCATCATGTTGGTGTTATTCAGTCTTTTTAGTCATGTCCAACTCTTCATGGCCCCATTTGAAGTTTTCTTGGCAAAGATATTGGAGTAGTTTGCCATGTCCTTTTCCAGCTCATTTTACAGATGAGAAAACGGAGGCAAAGAGGGCTAAGTGATTTGTCCAGGGTCACACAACTAATTAGTGCCTGAGACTGGATTTGAATTCAGGTCCTCCTGACTGCATGCCTGGTGCTTTTTCCATCATATCACCTACCTGTCACATTATCATGTTATTCTCCTTCAAAACTTTAAGATTTCAATGGTATAGTAGAAAGAACACTGAAACTGGAGTCTGGCAAGACCTGCATTTGGGTTTTGCCTTTGAGACTTATTGGATAATGTCCTACAGATGTGTCAGTTAAATTTTCTGGGACTCTGGTATGACATCTAAAAAAGGAAGATAATACCAATAGGGAGAGGGAGTATGACAGACGGTTAAACTGGCCTTAGAGTCAGCATGACTTGTGTTTAAATTCCACCTCTGACATATACTATCCTAGTGACCCCAGACAAGTCACTTACCTTTTTAGCAGTCCAGGAAGTTGCAGTATAGTTACTGAACCAGATTGAGAGGAGGGCATTACTTTCAGGGTGAGCTTCCTAAACTGGTTTAATTATAGGTCTGAAAAAACTAATACCTGTAATATCTATTTTATGGAATAAGCGTATTGATCAAATGAGAAAATACGTTAATATACATATACACACACATATATATCTTTTTAAATCTTAAAATTCCAGTTATACTTATTGCCTTCAAGGTCTATAGTTTCATCTCGCTGTGTTTTCCCTTCCTCTGTGTCCATCTGTAGCATCAACGCAATATTCACAAAATACCAGTTATATTTACTGCATTCAAGGTCACATATATATCTTTTTAAATCTTAAAATAACAGTTATACTTATTGCCTTCAAGGTCTATAGTTTCATCTGACTGTGTTTTCCCTTCCCCTGTGTCCATCTGTAGCACCAACACAATATTCACAGTGCCCACAGCAGCCCTGACTATGTCAACGCAATTCTGAATCACTAAATGCAATAGACTTTCCACATGGAAGAGAATACCAAAATATTCAGACACCAGAAAGCCAAATCCATCATAGTAACAAAGAAATCCATGCACACTAACAATGCCTTCCCACAAACCAGCTCCATTAAACAAATCACAAATAAGCTCTCTCACTCACACTGCCAGCTGCCTTTCCCAGCTCTAATTGCTCTCTGACTAACTTCCTCTCCACTTTGCTCTAGCTCTCTGCCTCTTCCTGTTCCACCCTTCCTGCCCCACCCCTTCCTACTCCATGTGACTTAAGCAGGTTAGGTGGGCCTATTAATGAATGGGAAATATCTTCACATTAAAAAGCAAATTTACATTATCAATATACCATCAAATCCGTTCTCTGACGTTAGGAGATGGTTTCAGAAGGCTGCTGTATCCTGCAGATTCCTCACCCTGGAGCCAAGCTAGTGATTGGCTGCCTTAACGGGACTGGTCCTTAAACAATAGACCCATGGTCCTTGATTAGGTCCCTGTTTGCTGCTTTTCTAGATAAGAGGCTCCTATAGTAGTGAGTGTGCTGCCAGCTCAATCCAGGGTCACCTCTCTCCCAGGATTGAGGAGCAAAGGAAGGCTTTAGTGAAGATATTGTGGCATTATGAATACTGGAAAAATAAAACCATGCTAGCCTCAAACTGAGGCCCATGGAAGTTTAATGATTTGCATAGTTAGTAAGTGCCCATGGAGGTCTTTTGGAACTAGTGCTTCCTGATATTACATATAGTGCTCTAGTCACTATACTGCCTTTTCATCACTTTATATTAATGAAGTTCTTATCAGCTATATCACCCATATAGATGAGTGTTTACCTCCTTACTTGGCTTTTATTGTAGGCTGTTTTTTCGAATGTACAATCGCTAAGTGAAGCATATATAATAGGGTTTAGCATTGACAGTTACATCTATTTGGAAGATACGTTAAACATTAAAATAGAATTTCAAAGAATTTTAAAGATGTGCTTCATTTTTGACATTTAAAACAAATCAAATAGATGTCTACCCTGAACTTTAGCTTCAGTTATTAATGTTGTTTTGTGTTGTCATTGTTTCTAAGTAACTTCATTTTTAGGTTCAGTGCCCTCTGAGGTATTACAAGATTAGAAAAAATGAATGAGGAGCTGCCAGAAGCCCACTGCTGTATCTTGACCACCATCTTAGCCTCAAATTGAATTTGAAACTAGCATCCTGTTCAAATGGCTCCTCTGTAGCGATATTGGCAATCAAGAGAGACCCTGCTTTGGCCTCTGCTTTCTGTTGGTAATACTTCCTCTGCAGAAGGGAAATAATTCATAGCATAATTGAGTAAGGTCCACAATTTCTTGAGTATTTCAGGCTGTCCTTTCCAAAGTGTAAGGTCAAGGAATAAATCTACCCAGAAGAATGTCATGGGCACCATCAGCCAGTGCTTTTTGTAAAAATGAACTTGACATCCTACAGATACACAAAGACAGACATAAAACTCAGATACAGCAGACATACATTGAGAGCGAGAGAGAGAGAGAGAGAGAGAGAGAGAGAGAGAGAGAGAGAGAGAGAGATATGCTAGGAAGGTCAATGTTAAAATCCTCAAAAAATTCATAAAATTCCAGCATTTGTTTTGGAGCAACATTAATATTGGCTATTGACCTTAATCCTTAGTGGTAGCTCTCATGAATTAAAATTGCTTTTGTTAAAATAGCACATTTTAAAACTTTCTGAATAAAGTGATATGAGAGGAAAACATTTTTCAAGGCTGTTTGGTTCTTATTCTTGATTTCTTTTCTCCCACTGTTTCCTGGTCACATGATCCCAGTAAATTTGGTATTTTAAGTGTAATTGTACCTCTTTTTCATTTCTAATGGTGATGATTCCTTAATACTTCAGTTTATGTGCTGAACTCTAAATCTCCCATTAAGACTCTGTGCTGCCTCAGTCTGTAGGAGCGCCTTATGGAACTCAGGTTGATCTTGACCTTGGCTAGCTCCAGTGGGCAATTTGGACTACTTGGATGTTTTGCTGTCTTTGATAACTGAGAATAAATGAAGAGACCTTGTACTATACCATTCTCATTGAGTGACCATCAATTCTCAAATTTTCTAAGGCTGATATCAGAAAGACAAAAAGGTGAATTAGTCCCCCTCAGTGTGACACAAGAAGAAACACTACTTGGTTCAGAAATAAAACTAAATTTATTTATGTCAAACTAACCTACTTTCCGAAGAGAGTCATAAAGATAAGGCTATCTCAGAAGAGGGATAGGCTGTTTGGGGTCTCTACGGGAATCTTTGATGTTCCTTCCCAAAGACTTAATTTCTTTTAAAATTTTCTAAGCCATATAAACCGACTATTTTTACTGAAGATGCACTGTGAGTGTTGGTGCCCTATGGAATAAAAATCGGGGCAGGGTTTCAGTCAAAATGGGTACAGATTGTCACATATTAAGATGAAGCTTTTAGGTAAACTCATTCATGAAATAATTTTATTTTTAGTTCCAAAGTGTGAGTTCATTGGTGTAGGGAACTGTAATTATGGAAATCCATCATAGCAGTATTCCCCAAAGTGTTCTCTCTGCCTGTCTCTGTCTTTCTCTCTCTCTGTCTTCCTGTCCCACTTTCTTCCCCTCTAGTTCTCTCCTTTTTTGCCTCTTTTTTTGTCTTCTCCCACTGTGTCACTCTGTCTCTTCCTGTCTCTGTCAGTCTCTTTTCATCTCTGTCCCTCCTGGAAGAAAATGTGCCTTCCTTCAGATATTAAAATATTAAAGAAATATGTGAGACAATTGAGAGTTAAAACACCTTGCCCTGGATCCCCTAGTTAGTATGTGTCCAAGGAAGGATTTGAACCCAGGTCTTCCTAACTCCTTTCCCTCCATGTATTATGCCACACTTTCTCTCATATACTTGTATTATACATTAATTTAACCGATAGATCTATGTAAAGTGAGAATGAATCCTTAATCTCAATTAATATCTTTTCTTAAGAGGAATAACTTGTGTTTACATGGATTTTATAGTTACGAAATGTGCTACATAAATTATAGATTTCGATACTCCCAACAACCCTGTGAAACACATAGTACAAATATTAATTCCCCATTCTAGTGCAGGGAGAGTTCAAACTTGCACCATAGTTAAAACTGAGGCTCAAATCCTTGACTTCCAAAACTGCATCCAGTTTTGACTCTGGTCACTGAAAGCACAAAGTTTTTCTTGTTATATAACGATCTATTTCAGTCAGACATGTTTGTCTTTATGAACCCAGGATTCACTCACTGCAAATTCTCATAGTCAATCAGAGCAACTATACTAATGCAAGAACTAATTCATTCAGAAAAGTGAAACTTTGGGTTTGCTTTAAACAATGGTTCTCTTTCCAGGTTTGGATGAGAATCAGAAGCTCCTGAAGTTTTTCTGTACCTTCAAATAGTATTAGAGAACCAAGAGGTATTCTTTCCTTTTAATTATGTTGCTTGGTGAAAGAGGCTCTTCTAGGAGATATGGGATGGGGAATTTAGGAACATGCACAGAGGCTCCAGGCAGTATTGTTAAATGAAAGCATGAATGCATAGTAATAAAAACCAGAGAATGAAAAGTTTTTCCTCATTTAATTCTAAATATGCTATAAACCAAGGGTAGTTTGGGGAGTCTTTCCACATACAATTAGACTATTGCTAAGTGGGAGAAAAAAAAGAGTAAACTGAAGACCAGGAAAGGACAGATAAAAGGAGGCTAAATTCCACTGAACATTTTTAATCAGCTTTCTTTTATTCTCTCAGCGGGGAATGATAAAAGGGTGAAAAAAATCTGATACTTAAAGATCCTTATGAAAAGTGAACATAACCTAACAAGCAACTTATTAATTATCAACATCATTATTTTCTCTTCAAAAGGAAGTTTGTGTTTTCAACTGCACAAATATTCTTACTACTTTGAATGACAAGATTCTTAATACTACTATGGTGCTATAGAATATAGCTATATATGTCATAACATACATTTACAATATGTATGTTATGACATATTGGAATTAAATAGGAGCCAGTAAATTTTAGACATTTTAGACATTTACTATGGTTTTTATGAAGCACTTTTGCTAATGGTGTTGGTGGGCATTGTGGGCTTACTATTGTCTATGGCTAAAGACACATACTTATATGTACCACCCCAACCTACTTTTCCAGCTCTTTTCTATATTGCTCCTTTTTCTGTATCCTATAGTCCAGCAAGCTAGCCTTTTTTGTTATTCCTTAGATATAACAATCCATTTCCCATTTTCATGCCTTTGTACAGGTCATCCTCAGTGCTTAGGATATA
This sequence comes from Potorous gilbertii, assembly GCA_028658325.1. NCBI lineage: Eukaryota > Metazoa > Chordata > Mammalia > Diprotodontia > Potoroidae > Potorous > Potorous gilbertii. The sequence continues at coordinate 380,786,285 of CM053770.1, read as the reverse complement.
CTCACCTTTACTCATGTTTCCTTCAGTACTCAATTTAAGCATCAATTTCTTCATTAAGTCTTTCTACTTCCCATCCCAATCCCAGTTACTAGTATCTTTCCCACTCCCATCCCAATTACCTGTATATATATATATACACATATATGTATGTATATATTCATGCATGTATATATGTACACTTATATGTATATTGTCACTGCTGGAATATGATAAACTGCTGAAGGAAGTAAATGCTTCCTTTTTGTCTTTACATGCCTAGTGTCTAGAGCAGTGCTTGGCACATAGCAAACCTTTAATAAATATTTGCTGAATGATTGATTGAACATCTGGCTTATCTCCCTCTTTAATTGGACAAAATCAGTTTGAGTATCTTGCCCAAGGTCATAGAACTATTTATCATAATATAATTTCCACAATAGCTAAGTGCCACATTTTTCTCCCATCTTCCAAAACAGCAAAATAAATTCTACAGCTAATTTTCTTGTTGTAAGTAAGTTCATAGTTCCCCTTGCCTAAATTCTGCTGGCTATATTGATATTTTAACAAAACTGATCATTTTTTTCAAGGTTCATCCTCAAAATCACTATGAAAGTCTTAAATTTGATATCTTGTATAAGAAAGATCAGTTCCTAGTGCAGCTTTTTTATTGAATCCAAAATTCATAGAACTTTTTGGATTCAGTCAAAGGGCCGCACTTGAGGACCTAGAGGGCCACATGTGGTCTCAAGGCCACAGGTTCTCCACTCTAGTCTTAGTGCATACAAATTTCATTCAATCCCACAAGTTTTCAGAAGCACCGGTTGTTATTGGTGATTTTTTCCCCATCATATCTGACTCTTTGTGACTGCATTTGGGGTTTGCTTGGCAAAGATACGGAGAGTAGTTTGCCATATTCTTTTCCAGCTCATTTTAGAGATGAGGAACTGAGGCAAAAAAGGATTAAGTGACTTGCCCAGGGTCATATAGCTATCTGAGGCTAGATTTGAACTCAGGAACATGAATCTTCCTGACTTCAGATTTGGCATTCTATACACAGTGAAACCTAGCTGTATGTCTTGGCAACCTTAATAAACAGACCCAGAAAATGTTCTTTAACTAAACAGAATTTCTTTGGCTGATGAAAAAGCAACTAGGAACACAAAAGGTCAAGTCATTTTTTTAAAGTGTCTGTTACTAAGGACATTTCTACCTGTAAAAGTGGTCTTTGATTTACAAATAGGTTGTGTTCCCAAAGTTTCCCAATAAATCAATAACTTGGAACCTGGGACACTTCCCTCCTTCTCTCCTCCCCCCAGCCCCAACAATGTAATTAATGGGAGTTAGATCCCCAGTCTAGCCTAAAGAAAATTCTTTAACCTACAATTTGGTTGAAATATAATCCTATTGCAACAATAGTGATTAAACAGAACAAAAAATAACAGTAAGAATTAGTTTGGAAAAATGGAACTGGCATGGTAGTGCTTGAAGGAAAGTGAATTTAATGGTAGAAATGCTCTATAAATTTGCAGACATTCTGAAAGGGACTTTTGGAATTTTCAAATTTTCATATACATATACATATATATATATGTATTACATATATATGTAAACTGAAATTTTCTTTTTCCTTGCTACAGTATCCTGAGCACTCCTCATTCCTTTCAGCCATGATTAGGGTTATCAACTGACAAATGGATCTAAAAGGGAGACAGTGAATGGAGGAAAGAAAGGGAGTAATTTTCCTGACTTTGGTCAGAACAGAAAGAGCTAGAAAGAGATGACTCAAATATGTGGGACATTATGTAAGAGTTGGATACAGGAGAATTAACTGAACTGTGAAAGATGAAAGGAAAAAGAAAAGAAGGGTATGTTGCAAATTCCCCCATTGGGGGAAGAAATTCAAGAAAATTGTTTCAGAATAATCAATCAACTAATGTGTAATTGGCGCATGTTTATTAAGCTTCATTAAGTGCCAGGATCTGTGCTAAATGCCAGGAATGTAAAGAAAAATCAGAATCATTCCTTGTCCTCAAGGAGCTTGTATTCTAGAGACGACTACTCTCTCTCTCTCTCTCTCACTCTCTCACTCTCCCTCTCTCTCTTCCCCCTCTCTCTCTCCCTCTCTCTCCGTCTCTCTCTCTCTCTCTCTCTCTCTCTCTCTCTCTCTCTCTCTCTCTCTCTCTCTCTCTCTCTCATATGTGCGCCCATGCACACACACACAATGTAGGAGACAGACACAGAGTAGATGGGAAGCCAATTTGAGAGGCGATGGCACGCGTGGCTGAGGAAAGGCCTTTTGGAGGAGGTGCTACAGAGTTGAGCTCTGAAGACAAAGGTTCCAAGAGTCTCAGACTGGGAAAGAAAGCATTCTGTCACACAGTGGAATGAACCAGGGCAGATCAGTTGCTGTCCCAAGAAAGTCAACATGTGGAAGTGAGGAATGAGAGAAGCATCTGGACTGGGCTGAAGGAGAGGATACAATATAAAGTATCCAACCAATATTTCTCTGCATATTTGTTACTTGGGTGTTCCTAAGTGAGAGAGTGTCTGCATCTCCAAATTCTAAGGATTCTCCAGCTCTAATTTTGTACATAAAGAACCATAATGAGAGAGCTGAACTTGGAGTCAGGAAGATGTGAAATTGAATGCTTTCTGAGATATTTAATAACTGGGAACCTAAAAAATTCACTGAACTTCTCTGAACTCTGGTTTATTCTCTGGTGGTTTGTCATGTTGTTGTGATAATCAGATGATATTTTGTACATAAATGCTTTGCAAACTAAATGTACTATATAAATGCGAGCAATTATTATTAGAGAAAGACTTTTCCATTTCAAGTCATGGGAAATTATGGGAAAATAAAATGCCACCTAGTATAGTACATAGAAAGCTATCCTTGGCCTTAAAACCAAGAAGTTGTGGGTTAAAGATCCATCTCTGACACTTGGAACCGTTGGAACCTGGGTAAGTAAATTATTTAACCTCTCAGTGCTTGGCAACTCTCCAAAAGAGTAAGGTGCAGAGAAGTTGCCAACCAACTTTAGAAGAGGGATGTTCCTCACCTGGGACTTTCTGGCATTGAAGAAATCATAAGTCCCTTCACTATTCTTCTATTAAGTTAGTTTGCCCCCTGATTTCAAGGTGTTTTCAAGCATTTATTCATGATTACTTCAATACAAATTTTCACTCTCATCAACATGGGTACTCCTCTCGTGTTATAGATTGCAACCTCTCCATCCCTTCTCATCCTGGGAAATGCTTGTCTACATCTCTCTATGAATATTCAATAAAGTGTTCATGTAATGTGCTGAAGCTCTTTGATTCTTTTAATATTTTGTGGGTTCCTATGCAGAGGATGGACTGATTGTCTATCTATTATCCCTCTCACTCTTATTACATGCCTGTTTGATCAGGCACTATCATTTATGCATGCTTTCTAGTGTAGAAATCATGGCTGGTAATTTCTTGCATTCTATATCTACCCTGCATCTTTCCATTGCTTTCAATTTTAATTCTTCTGAGATTATAGCATTGCCAGGAGAATATTGGTATCTTTGCCAATAGGTTGCTTGCATCACAGAGAGCTATGCACTTTCTCTTTTACCCAATCTGACTTTCAACTCAATTTAGGGCCTTGCTTCATCATTCGTTTGTAGCAGTTGCTTATGAAATCCTGACTCAACAGTCTATCTGTCCAACTGTGTACTCTAAAATGGAGAAGTATTTGTTTTTCTTATATAGTGGTCATAGAATTAGACTAATTGATTTAGGGCTATAAGAACTTCTGAGGTCACTGATGTCAGCCATCACATTTTACAGATGAGCATCTATTTCCGGGTTCAGAGAAGCTAAGTGACTTGTCCAGTGTCACATGGATGGGAAACATGAGAGTGGTTAAGTGACTTGCCCAGAGTCACAGAGCTAGTGAGTGTCTGGGGGTGCATTTGAACTCAGGAAGATGAATCTTCCACCACCACCATGACCACCACCACGACCACCACCACCTCTGATTCCAGAGTCAGGGCTCTTTGCAATATACTGTGCTGGTTAGGGGCAACTAGGTGGCACAGTGGATAGTGGAAGACTCATCTTCCTGAGTTCAAATCTGGCCTCAGACACTAGCTGTGTGACTCTGGGCAAGTCACTTAACCTTGTTTGCCTCAGTTTCCTCATCTGAAAAATGAGTTGGAAAAGGAAATGGCAAACTACTCCAGTAACTTCCATGAGAACTCCACATGGGGTCATTAAGAGTTGAACATGATTGAAATGACTGAACAATGCTGGTCAGGCTATCCTTTATCAAATAATAGGTTTTTATTAAGGAAGTTTTGAGACTTTACAAAATTAGTATAATTAGTATAATAAGATTCACTTGTAAATTGAGGATTTGGAAACTTTGACGTTAATACTGCTATTTGGATTCTGTGTAGAATATTCTTTAAGACACTGAAAAATGCCTTAGGGAATGTATTGATACCAGTTTTATGTCTTATGTTGATACCCAGTGAGTCATTGGGGAAAAAAAGCTATCTACATGGCTCCCCCTGTCACAATCCTTTCATGGTGTAGCAAATACAATACTAGACTTGGATTGGTGAAGACCTGGGTTCAAATTCCCTCCTCAGATACTTTCTAAGATACTTTCTAGCTATTTGACTCTGAGTGAGTTACTTAATCTCTCTGAGTAATGGTAACATTTACTTCACAGGGTTGCTGTGAGGATCAGATGAGCTAGTGTATAGAACTAAGTCGTATGATGGCATGTTGTTGGCATTTAATTGTGTCAGTTGTGTCTGACTCTTCATAACCTCATTTTTTACTAAAAAATTCTTTTGAGGGTTTGTCAGTTCCTTTGTACCCCTATTTTTCTTCCCATTCAGTAGAGTTTTTCCTTTTTCTTTTGGAGGTAATCAAGTGACTTGCCCAGTGTCACACAGCTAGCTAGTGTCAAGGGTCTGAGGCTGATTTGAACTCAGATCCTCCTGACTTGTGGGTAGGTGCTCTATCCACTGCACCACCTAGCTGTCCTTAGTTTTCTTTTTAAACTGGACAACAAGAAGTGATGGGAAGGAAAGTAGCCAAGTCTCTGCTTCCTTTTCTGGTCAGCCAGTTTCAGCATCCCTTGGTCAAACTCTGACTTGCCTATATCTCCCTCCTCTCTCCTTCTTGTCTGGGAAGTATAAAAATATGAATCAATAATTCTTTTTCTATAGCTTTGAGTCTTCAGCCAAAAAGAAAAGAAAAGAAAAAAAGGATACTGGCAAAATATAAACCACAGATGTAAAATCGATTTCTCTTTTCTTCTAGGTGCTCCCCTTTACCTCCCACTTTGTCAGACTGCTGCATATAAGACTAGAAATGCAGAGGTTTGCCACATTTATCATGATAACTGACTCAAAAGATAAATAATAAAATAATACTAATAAATAAAAATAAGGTCTTAAAAGATGGAGATAAATTTCAGAAACTAGGCATATGTTATTTGAACAGGAAGAAGGAAGGAAAAGAAGGAAGATTACAGAAATCACCAAATAGGTCTGCAGACCAAGGCCAGGGGGCGGGGGGAGGTTTCAGTAATACAGTATCTGTTCACCTCAACATGCCTCCTGTTGAATTCACATGAGTAGCTTTTTTTTCTAGAGTCCAGCATAGTAATCTCATAGCTGGCACTCATCGCCTATGGTCATTTTTGTTCTTGAGATGTTTCTGTCCCTACCAATTGCTCTTGGCCAAGCTCACTTATTGCCTTTTGGCTTTAAGCTTACCTGCTTTCCATTTTTCTATGTTGGGATGGTAGGTTAATGAGTGCCATCAGCCACCTTCCACTAGTCCTCAGGCTAGTGGAAATGACACTGATGCTATTTCCATCCAATTCAGCAGTTACCCATTTCTAACATCCATAGTCCCCTTGGCAATGAGAGAGGGGGCTCTATTAGTAAAGTGCTTTACAAACTGAGAGTGCTATACAAATCTAAACTATCAAGACTGAATGATGGCAGTATGTATTTTCATAATACTTGGTTTGAAAAGATTCTTTAAAGAATATAAGAAAAGTCTATGTGTAGAAGGCATCCTTGATAAAAATATGAGAAAGTGATAAGAAGGTTTTTACCACTGATTTTTCCAGGAAAACACATCTTCATAACCATATGGTTGAAGGGCCACATCTGAGGTCTCATTCAGCTTTAGGTCCGTGATGTAAGGATCCCATGAATGAGTTTCTGCTAATCCTGTCATTGGTTGATTTTCTGAAAAAGCTATTCCTATAGAACAAGTGACTAAAATCTGAGTTTTGTCTTTAGAGAAGCTGGGAATGACATTCTCTTTTGTGATCAAAGAAGCAGAAAAGAAGGATTGATCATCTTCTTCCTTGAATAATCAATTGTTTCTTAGTGGTGATCAGTGATAAGAGTATAAAAACACTGGCTTGGTCTTTTGAGGGCTAACAAGGCTACTATGAATTTCCAACATCTTTTCATGCCAAGAATTTCTGATTCTATGAGAAGTTTGGAAATTTCTTCTAGTGTCTGAGCCATGGAATTTGTTTATTTCAATGAATTTCAGATTGGTTCCAGAATTTAACGATTTGTGAACAGTTAGCAAAAGCAGAGGGATCTACGGGAATCCAAGCAGATGGAATGCAATTTCACTTTATAACCTTATATTCCCAACTAGAAAGTTGATGTATATATTATCACATGGAAGTCAGGTCACATAAATATCTCCTCAATGTGGCTATTCTACAGAGTTATGTGGGAAATATGTTGGATAGTTATTTTTTTGCTCCTGTTAAAATGGATTATGAGTCAGAAATATATGTGTATACACAGATATGAAACAACACAAACACTGGGGACAAATAGAGGTAACTTTTTTCTTTAGATCATTTGGGGTGGGAAGCGTTGTACCTCTGATTTCACTCTACCTATGAAGATCAGTAACAATTATGTAATTTATAGTTTTAGAAAGTTGTCTTTGGTACCCAGAGGTAATGGGACTTGCTTAGGGTCACACAGATACTATGTCAGAAACAAGACTTGACCCATCAAATCTAGTCAGCTCTCAGGCTAGCTCTCTAAAACTCAAATCCTCCTACTGGCAACTTATTATCTGGGTAACCTTGAGGAAGTCACTGACAGTCTTTTTTGACCTCAGTTTTTTCATCTGTAAAACGGCCTTTTAGGTTCCTTACAGTTCTGTGATCTTGTTTGTAGCCTAAACTAACATAATACCAAACCAAAAGTGGTAGAAATTCATTCAAGCAGACAGTGGTATGTATTCACAGCAGCAAATAATTTTTTAAAGTACATACTATTTCTTAGAGTTCTATAATAGGTTCTAGGAATAGATTTTATTTTTTAAATTCAATTTTATTTTATTTTTGGTTCCAAATTGGGATTTTAATTTTTAAAATAAAGCTCCCCTATAGTGAAATTTAATTTAAAATTCTTTTTAAAATTCCTCGATCAAAATGTTGTTGTTGTGTCTGACTTATGACTCCATTTGAAGTTTTCTTGGCAGATATAAAGGAGTGGTTTGCCATTTCCTTTTCTAGCTCATTTTATAGATGAGACAACTGAGGCAAAAAGGGTTAAGTGACTTGCCCAGGGTCACACAGTTTCTAAGTGGTTAAAGCTGGATTTGAATTCAAGATGAATCCTCTTGACCGCAGGTCCAGCCTTCTATCCACTGTGTTACCTAGATGCCTATATTGTTAATGCAGATGTCCATATTGTTAATTGGAATCTATTCATTGAAATGATGTTGAAAAGAATGGTTAACAGGGTTTTCCTATTATTATTATACAACTTCTCTGTGGTCTGAAGTTACTCTCTTTCACCAATAGATGGTGATCTTGTTTTAGCAAGGTGAATCAATGAACAAAGTCATAAACGGCTGACAAATTGTTGTCTCGGTAGCTAAAAGTGCCAAATAAGTCAGATTAGAAAAAATTACAATCTATTTGTGCTATTGGGCACTATTGAATGAACATATTGGAAAAATTTGAGGTATCAAAGAAGTGAAAATTGTCTGTGCTTGTTTTAAATTTCTATGTTCTGCAATTTTGTTGGAGAGGAAGATCTCAGATGCTTACTTTGTGAGGGGCTTTGAGAGTATGTAAATTACAGATAATTTGACATATATTGTTTCTTGTCAATAGTACCACCTGATAGTAATTATTTTTTCCTCCCTAATGTTTCTTGAATTCACTTTTACTTTATTCATTTGTTTATTTATGTATTCATTCATCTATTTATTATTTATCCATTATCTATCATCTATCTATCTATCTATCTATCTATCTATCTATCTATCTATCTATCTATCTATCTATCTACTTGTTTATTGCCACTGCCCCATACTTAGTTTAAATCTTCATAATTTCAGAGCAAAATTAAATCAGGAGCCTCTTAATCAATCTTCTTTTCCTCACACAAATCTGTCATGCATATCAGTGTCAGATTATTCTTTCTAACATATTTCTTTTAACACATCACTTTCCTCCTCAAGCAGCCACACTGGCTCACTACTATCTCTTTCATGAAGTCTAAATCATTTCTTTCTCCCATTTCTAAAAATATTTGCCCTCTATTCCAGTCAGGATGAGATGTTTTAATCGCACATCATGCTCATGCCTTTCTACTCACTATTATTCATACAGTTTCTTCCATCTTAATTTTCCTCACTTCTCCCCTTTGTCTATTTGAGTGTAATGTACTCTAGACAAAGAACACCCAGTTCTTGGATCATACTCTGACTAAGGACTGGCCAATACAAGCTTATTATTTAGAGTATGCTTGGATTTGCCCTCTTTTATGGACATTATCTTTTCGAAAGGGTTACTGTATGACCATATGGTCATATAGTTGACAAAATAATATCCTTTTCCCCACCTCTACAATCAATGACACATTTTCCCACTAGTACCTAGGGAAAATCCTTACATCATGCTTACAAAGAGGATAACACAGTTCTTGGAAGTTCTTTTTCTAGATTTCTCAAGATGCTCCCCTTAGGCATGTGTAATGGTAATGTAATTGTTGGACTTCTTGAGTCTTGAATCTGCCTTTCCTTATCACTTCCACTCTGTCCTTGACTCCTGATGTCATGGGAGCACTACTGGGATGCCAATGAAACAGTCAAAATCTCACCCTTCAGAATTCACAAGGTCCTCCAGCCAAGAGTAGAAGAGGATACCAATGTCAAGGCTTTGGCTGATCTCTCCACTCTCAACTCCAAGTGATTCTTTCCCAGGGCTTGCTGGAAGTTTCTTCTAGATCTTCCAATTCTTTGGGATCTGAACTGGTTTGCTGTTTCATTAAAGACCTATAACATTTGACTAAGTTTTTCACCAAATTAAAAATGACTTCCTAAGCAAAATCATTTCAGGTTTTCCAATGGCCTATTCACTATATAAATGTTAGCTGTTGCCATATTACTGTAATCATCATCCTAAGTAAGCATCCTTTTAAGTTATATGTCATAATGTCACACGTTTAATTCTGGCTGGATGAGAGAGGAGGTTGTTTCAGGGGAATATGATGGCTTACAAATAATAGTTTTGAATAAATGATGGACTTAAATAAGTTTCAGGAACTTGATTGTTCTACTTCTATTTACCACCAGTCCTTGGTTACTGTTCAATGGATTGTGATGTAATTGGGAAACTTTGAGAGAGGAATCTGAAAGAAATATGCCAGGTTGTGCAAATCTTTTCACTAGTCACCCCACTTTCCAAAATATTCATCGAGAAGGGGAAAAATAGCAGAACTTAAAATAGTATTTAAGATAAATAATTTGCTGAAAATATTGGGTAAAAATACTTAAAAACTAAAACATATAACCTAGGGAAGTGATATTCCTTAGGAGAGAGATTTCTTTAATTCTCTAAATTCTAAAAAGGAATATGTTCTTTTGGAGAATAAAATTTTTTTGAAATATTAATAAGTAGTATATCTTCAATTAGAATGAATAGTTTTTTTCAAAGCAATAATGAATTTTAATGGAACTATTGGGTTTAAGGGTTCTTTTTGGACCTTACCTGAGATTTTCATTTATAAAGGGAAATATCAGTGCAGAAACTCCATCTCCTAGACCATATTAGCACTTACTCTGTAACCCACAGTGTTGCCTAGGAGATTTCAAGGTTAAGTGACTTGCTAGGGTTATAAAATCAGTACGTGTTATATGTTAGAGATAAAACTTCAACCCAGCTTTTCCTGATTTTCACAACTATATCCCTATAGCCTCTACTTACCGGTAGGAATTATAAATTAGTAGTATTTGACAACAGCTACAAACTCCTGTTTAATTACTTAAATGTTGCTATGATTAGTTTTGTGGATATCATTTGTTCATTCATTTATTATTCATTCATTTATTCCTTCAGCCATCATTTCATTGAACTTTAATGAGTTCAGGACACTGTTGTTGTTCTGGGTTAAAATATCTTATGATTCATAAAATTATACTTGCAACTTTTTATTGCCATAAAATGAATGAATCTGTTAAAAATCACCTAACAAACTTCTTTCCAGTTCCTCAAAGCATTCTCACCAAAGAAATGCAGAAAAACTAGCTTAGGGTAATATATGAGTGAGAGATTTTTTTCATTACCTAGCTGTGTTCCCTTTTCAGCTTCTTTCCCCCATCTCCTACTGCATTCCTGTAGTCCCAGAACTCTTTTATTTACATTCGTTTGGCAGAATTCATGAGGAGACATTTCCTTTGAATGAGAGTTTTCGTAGTAAGCAAAAGAATTAGTCAAGTTCAGTAGAAGCTGGCTGTCTCTTTGTAAAATGTATTTGGTGAAAATACACTATTCACTGTCAGGTAGGAAAAAAGCACTATTTCTGTTTGGAAGCAAAACTTTAATTCTTTTTCAAGTGTATCTTAGCTCAGTTTATGGGTTGAATTAATTCACTTCAAATTTTTGTAGAAAACAGGCATTCAGCTCTGCTCTGCTGATATGGAATTCTTCCATACATCCTCAAGGGTACCTTTTCCATGCTGCTAACCACAACTGTGTGAATTTCTCCATACAATGGATATTTTTAAAACCTCCATCTGAATGAAACGTCTTTGATTCGTCTGTATTATTTACTGAGAGTGTATACAACTAGCTGCTAACATAATCTAAATAAGCCATTACAAGTCCATTGGGCATGCTGTTTTTCCCACTCTTTAAGCTTTAGTGCCTATGTTGTATGGATCTGGCATTTAATAAATCACTTGAGGGCCAGAAAATACATTATATTCCAATGGTATAGACTGTCTAGACAAAAGTACATGGAGAGAGCTTTCTGACTTAAGTAGTGGTATAGCATTTGTTTTCTACAAATTGGTTCTGAATCAACTGTTCAGAAACTCTGCACATCCCCATGTACCCTTTTTGTGGGAGAAGGGTATAAAGAAAGGCAGTTTTCCTCTCCATGCTTAATTTAAGACTGAGAAATAGCTGAAGAAACTACAATCCTAGGGGAGAATGCCCTAAAATCATATCATTTTCTTATGATGAGATTGCTTGGAGAGACTTTTTCATATGTGATTTTGATTTTTGGATTTCATTAATTCCCTACTCCATTCCCCTTTTCAAAAAGAAAATCACCAAATGATACTAATATATTTTTATATATTTGCATATACATTATGTATATATGTACATATTTATACATATAGACACATAATATATAGTTGTATAGTTTATGGGCTATAGCAGGAATGGGGAACCTGCAACCTCAAGGCCACATGAAACCCACTAGGATCCTTAAGTGTGTCCCTTTGACTGAATCCAGACTTCACAGAACAAATTCCTTGAAAGGCTTTTTTTCAAGGCTACAGGTTTCCCACCCCTGGGCTATAATATATACAAACATACCGTATATAATATAGATTAAAAAGAATATATTTGTATGCATATGCAAATACATATATGTATACCATTTGTTCAGTCTGGAGCAGTTTGTCATTTCTTTCTCCAGCTCATTTTACAGATGAGGAAACTGAGGGAAAGAAGATTAAGTGACTTGACCAGAGTCACATAGCTATGAAGTGTTTGAGGCCATATTTGAACTCAGGAAGATGAGTTCAACACTCTATCCCTGAGCCACCAATTGCTCCTTATACACAATATAGATATATATATGTTGTATAAACATACATGTGTGTTTCTGAGGAGGAATTGCCCTTACTGATAGAATTATGACTACTTTTAAAAGGTGATGTGTGTATGTGTGTGTATTTTTTCAGCTAACTTCCTTTCTTAATGAAGCCTCCTTATTGAAGAAGAGTAATGCAATGGAGAGTCTTAAATATGGAATCAGAGGAGCTGGTTTTGACTTCCAAATTTGCCACTTTGGTCTTGGTCAAGGCTGGGCCCCTCAGTTTCCTCATTTATAAAGTTAGGGGGAGGTTGGATTAGATGACCTTTAAGCTCCTTTTTAGCTCTAAACTTTCCCCTTTTTATATGTGTGAAACATTTTTAGGTCTTTTAATGTCTTTGCTCCCATCTAGATCATCAGTTCCATTATGGGCCATTTAAATAACTCAGTTAAACTTTCTATGATCTCAGTGCCTAGCTCAGTATTCTGAATATAGTGGATGTATTATAAACATGTGTTACTATCATATATAGCATCATGATGCTTCATTTATTTCTCCTACTCTTCTTAGCACATGATAATTTTGAAGCAGTAGTGCCTAAGTAAATAAATGAAGCTATTTGGGAGCTACATTTTTGGGCATTAATGATAAAAAAAATTGAATCCAGTGGAGACTGAATAACACATATTGTGTCAATAGTATAGTATGTGAACACCATAAAGTTTAGGTGGGTATTACAAATCATACATGATTAATTTCTTTTCTTCTCTAAAGAAAAAAGAAAATAGATTTTTAACTTTATATTTTGTTACTTTAATATCACTTTTTATAATATAGTATGACTTTTATTATATCATTACTTATTCTATCACTTCAATAAAATGATTTCATCAGGATATTTGCATTGTTGAATGTACAATTATGAACTGTGACTTCTTGACAAGATATCTTTCAAGTAGTAAAGTACATTTAAAAAATATAAAGATATAGTATCATTTCTCTGATCAATTTTCTTTGTTTAAACCAATATTTTATGGAATTCTGAAATCTAACAGTAAATAACTTTACTTCTCTTTATTTCATATATACATAAGGTATATATTTCTCATTAAGTAATAGGCCTATATGATCTGCTTAAATAGCCTAGAAGCCTGGGTCACCTGTGGTGTGAGGAGCTTGTTGAAGAGGCAGAACAGGAGGGGTGGAGCAGGATCAGGAGGAAATAAGTGAGTGGGGTCAGGTCAGAGGGGATAGAACACAGACCAACTGACACAGGCCAACTGACACAGTGTGACAGTTGATGGTGAGAAGGACCTGGCTGAGGAAGGGGAGGTTTGAGAATGACTTTGCCCCCTGCTGTGATGATGGTTATTAACTTCTTGGTCACCATGGTGGATTTTGCTTTCTCATTCTGGGATTTGGCTTTCTAGTGCTTAAATAAATGTTTTTCTTCTGCTTTCTATATGGAGAGCCTTTTATATCTTACGATTGAGAACTACGCTGGCATATTCATAGTAACCACCAGTGATGTGAATATTGCCTTGGCGATACACATAATTGTCAAATTCTAGCACATTAAAATGCTCCAAAACCATACAATTAATAGTTGTAAATGCCCACAAAATGTACAAAGTTAACATTCAAAATTACAATATATTTTTAAAATCACCCTCTCACCAAAATATATAAAATCAAGTTTAATATGTTAATAGTACAAAAACTTAGCATGTTTTCTTAAGTTTAAATTTTAATCCTATCTAGTACATCTATTAACACTTTGTGTAATATACAAAGATATTGAAGTATTTGTCATGCCTTCAACAAAGAGATATCATAAACATGGACAAACAAAAGGAAACAACAAAAATAGGAAACGTTTTGATTTATCAAAATACAATTTTAAAAAAGACTTTTCTAATTAGAAAATGTAAAAGAGTATGAAGAATACTTTCTTTTGTTGTTCACTCTTATTAAAATTATTTGGAATATTTTTATAGGAGACAGTGCCAGAAAATAAAAGAGACACAGGTATCAATTATAATTGAGAGAGGGTATAAATTAGTTTTTAACCTCATTGATAATAGGCTTTCTAGACTAAGCTGAAAGTTCAAGTCTTCACTGGAATAACTACAGAAGACAATTATAGTAGTTGTATCCTTTAAGCCTTTGTCTTTTAAACCCTGATTATAATTCACCTGTTCAATAAATGATGGAAAGCTTGATTTCAATAAACCATAAACCCTTCTATGATCATCTCTTCCACTATTATGTTTTGAAGGGGTTTTCTGTCTTATAAATATCATTCTATATTTATGTCCATGTCTGCAAGAATTTATTGTGCCAGATTTAGATGTAAGTAGAACAAGTTGTTTCCCACATAATCTGATTGGGAAGACCACTCTCTGAAATTGCTGTCCTTATGTAGGTGCTGGCAGTAAAATTGTTGGAAGGAGAAGGACATTTATCATTACATAGTCATCACAATTGAATTTTTGGAGCACATTTTTAAAAGAGTAATTTCCTCTTTGAGGGAAAAAAAATAACGGAGCACTGAATGTGAATTAACTTATCAGATTACTTTCTTCTTTGATGACAGGAAACAGGCCAAGGTGAAAACACTGAAAACCTGGAGACAAAGCTTATTTAATAGAAGAGGGAGAAGAAAGTAGGAAGGAGAAGTGGGGTGAGGAGTGGGGAAATCAGAGCTTGTAACTAAGGTAGAGTGACTGGGACTTTGATCCATAGCAATAGGGGTCTGAAAGTACAGACAGACATTCCTTCAGCACTGCAGAAACAACTGACTAAAAGCTATAAGAAAGCATCATTTAAGAAAACTTTGTCATCTTATATTAACGAGTTCATGATCAATATTTGTAAAAGGACAACAAAGAAGATGATTGAATGGTGTGTTAACATCTGCTGAGGAAGAAGAAAAATTCTATAATCTTGCCATTCTTCAATATTCCTGGTTTTTTGATGAAGTTAGAAACACAGAGGATGGCAAAGTACATTCTGGAAAACAAGGTTTAAGAGTAACAAAAGAAAGCCACCAAAGTCCTAAGGATTACGTGGAGACTTTGCACCTATACACCATGCATACTTTCTCAAAGAAGAAATTCAAGCGTGTTGGACAGTTTGAATGCGAAATAACACCATAAAAAAGAAACAAGCTATTATAACAAAAAAAAATTGCTATTGTAGCACTTATTTCTGAATTAGCCATCTTTGTGTAGTCAAGTTGTAATCTTATTAAAGAAAAAGATAAAATAAATAATGAATATGTGTCAAAAATGAACATTAGAAGAGATGGTACATAATGGAGGTAACTCCAAACTTCATTTGGAAACTTTCAGAAGAGGATGATGGAAGATTGTGAGCAATATCACTTCATAATATAGTAAGAAACAGCAAAGGGAAAAATAAGTGAGCAGAAATTTTGGTAAAAAGCCCAATTATGAAAGCATTTAAGAATTGTTGTTGTGTTCGTCCTTTGTTGACGAAGTTCACCATGCCATCAGAGAAATGATGACACGACTTTGTTTTGAGTGGGGTAGGGCTGTGCAGGTCACCAGGCTCATTTCTCCAGTCATCGGAATCCAGTGATCTGATATTCCTTGGGATGACTGTAGATGACCCAGGATGCACTGGGGGACCTTAGACCTTTTAGACCAAGGTCTATGCAATACTCACTTAGGGCAAGGTAATGCCCATTCATTGAATAGTCCTGTTTAAAAGAAGTAGTCAGGGCATGACCCTTTAATGAAGTGAAGAAGAGAAAGACATCAGGCTGGGAGGAAAACAGCAGTAGTTCCTACTGATAATCACTCTGAAGCCAGGGGGATCCAGAAGAGAGATTTTAGGAAGGAGGCAGATGACCCATGGTGTCTAAGTTTCAGAGTGCAAGTAGTGGGAAGGAAAGGGAAGGAAAGAGAAGGGGAGGGGAGACTAGCCAGTAAATAAAGCCCAAATCAACTGGGCATCTTTTGGCCATCCAAATTACTTCCTTTGGAGAGGAGAAGGAAGGGGAGGGGAAAACAGATAAGAGAGGAGGAGCTGAGTCTACTCACAGGGTTGTGTTTGTCCTTCCTTGCTGAAGAAGACCATGCCATCAGAGAAATAATGACATGACTGCTCTTGACTTTGTTTTGAGTGAGGGAGGGCTGTACAGGTCACCAGCCTCACTTGTCCAGAGCCAGAGCAAAAATCTTGGTAAAACACCTAATTATGAAAGCCTTTAAGAATAAAGCTGAAAAGAAGACAACAACAAAAAAAATGGAAAGACCTCTGACATAAATTGTGCATCAATGGCAGTAAAATCACCATAACTTGATTCTAACATCATAGTCCCTGATATAATTCATGAGGAAGTAGAGATCACAAATACACACACACACAGAGCTAGAGAAAAAAGTTGGACCAGATAAAGCATACACAGGGTTAATTCATGATGAAGTCAACACAATTTTAAGTGTATTGGCATTACTTCTCAAGACATCTAAAAGAGGAGGTGGAAAAAATCATAGACCTTATTATAAATGAAAATAAATGTATACTAGAATATCAACAACTACCAACTCATAAGCCTAGTTTTAACGCTACAAAATATTTATAAAAATAATCTACAGACATTGATGACAGTCTTGAGAAAGGAACAGACAGCCTTCTGTGAACAATGTTCTACAGTAGGGCACTTCTTTATAGTTGCAAAAATTGCCAGCATGCTCAAGAGAGTACAGTATCTTCTCTGTTTGTTACTTGACTTTAAAAATTATTTGAAATAATGGAGCCGAGAATAAGGAAAAGAATAAAGAATGTCATTAAGGAATTCATTGATAGGAGGGCAAGATGGAGACAGTCATGTGGTAAAAATAAGAGATGACAGGTGGACAGTTGAATGCTTTTCAGCTACCCCTTTGGTATTAGAAGAAAGCAGGAAGTCCCCCAACGTATTAGTTGGCCCATCTGAGGCAAACTTTTGAAAGAATATGGACAAGAGTTACATAGGTTAGGCAGGCATGGATGAGTTGCAATCTGCATCATTGCTTGAAACTCTTAGATTGATGAGATTACAGACCTATTGGAGTATTTAAACATAGTAGAACAAATCTTGCTTTTAAGGCCATGTAATATATTCCATGAATATGTTAAAATTTTAAGTCTTTGAAATATGCATCAACACAGAAAACTTTGATGATTCGCTCGTTACTATTATCTAATAAACCTTTACACTTAGAAACAGATAATCCTCAAAGATAGTCAGTGCTATCATGGAGGCAACCCAGAGAGTTAAAATGGAAGAAAGATTCTTATGAATGATAAGGTCCTTCACATATTTCTTTTTTCATATGACATTGTATCAATTCCTATAACACACCAATGCTTTCCATTCTTTCCCTTCCCTGCCCTGACTCCTAAATGAAATCGAAAAGCTCTTAAAATAGTTCATGCTAACTATCCACATAGGAAAAAAAAAAGTGAACAAAAAATCTCCAAAGTGGCAGATCAGCCAAGAGGCAGCAGAAAGGCACTCTTTGGGTTTGAACAGGCTGCATCACATTATCAACAGAGATCTGGCAGGAAAAATGGTATCTAGGATATTATTGGAGAGAGATATTGTTTGTTCATTTTTGAAGAAGACCAATGACAGCTGAGGATGATGTCTTGATTTGTGTGTGAATTGGATTTAAGTAAGGCAGAGTTGCACAAAGTTGCTCTCTCTTCCAGAGTCATGCAAGTCAAACGGCAAGAAAAATATCAAGATAACTGGCAGTGGCCCAGGATGTAGTGGATGACCTTGGTGTTTTCATCATCTGACTAAGCTCTAAGTGCTTTAGCTGTCTTTATGGCCGTTGAAACAAATTGTTCTGGTTCACCTATTCCACTGGGGGATGTCCTCATGTTTGGGGTAGATATCATGCTAACTCATAGATGGACTGGAGGCTTGTCGGTTACTCTCAATCTAGTTTATCCTGTCTGCCAAGATGGTTTACTTGGATGTGGCCATTCTGCAGGCTACAGTCAGAGAGGGAAATATGAACATTTTGGAAAGTGGCCATTCATGAAGCAAGAGAAAAAAATAACTTGCATACACCATTTGCATCATTGCACTATCAAGAAAACTAGAGGAAGATTCCTAGTCTTGGGTGAATCTACTCTCTCCTAATGGGCTACTTTTAGGTAAAACACGGATAAGCTTTATGTAAGATGAGGCATAGTTGGGTTGTTATTTTTTCTTCTAGAGAGAGGACTCATTCTGAAGAGATCACAGATTAATCAACGTATCTAAGTATAATCTAGAAGAGTGCTATCCACAAAGGCAATACTCAGTTAAGATGATTACAGTAGCTACTTTTGCATGGAAAAAAGCACTACTTCATAGAATCATATATTTAGAACTGGAATGGACCGCATCTAGTCTAACTCCATTTTACAGGTGAGAAAATTGAAGTGTGGATGTTTAGTAACACAAGTATTAAATAGTAGAGTTGGAATTTCAACACACATCCTTTGATTCCAAGTCAAGCTTTCATTCTGCTATATACCACACTACTTTCCAAAATCCACAAATTTTCCACTTCAGTAAAGCCCAAGAATTTTAAACTGTGAAAACAAATTCACAGGACAACAAAATTTCTCTTAAAAAGTAAAAGTTAGAAGTCTCCCATCATTATTTCAGGTTTGTTTTTTCAATCTGTTTTGAGCATAAGGTAGACTGTAACAGATTCAGCCCAGACACCATCATGAAAAGACTTCACAACTAAGACTTTATGTGCTACAAATAAATCCCTGGAGCACTCATTCAGAGGAGTGCTACTAACCAAGGAAGGCTCAATATCTTGTCCAAATTAAACAGATTGAAGTGATGGCCCAGTTTTGAGGCTTCCCAACAAGTGAAAGTAGAAGCTGGCAACTATATGGAGAATTTGCTTCACTAACTCATACAGATAAAGCCTCTCCTCCCCCATATCACCATCATTTGAAGCTCTCAAAGGTACCAAATATAATTAATATTTGGTTTGGCAGACCTAAAATGTAAACACAAGGAGTACGAGCTGGGCCTCACAAAAATGTGGTACTATATTGTTTTCCAGTTCAGTGGTCATATCTTCACCTGACTTTGTTATTTCAGTATGGAATAAAGGGTAGTGAAACACTCAAGTTGTGCAGATAGTAAGAAGACATATGGGGAAAACTTTAAACAAGAAAGAAGTACATCTTCTACTTACCCACTCTGTTATTTACTTAGTGATCTAGTGTCATTGGCTTCCTTGCTTTTCCTTGATTAAAACACTTATCCTAATCCTAGCATTTTCAATAGCTGTTCCCTATGCCTGGAGTTCTCTCCCTCCTCATCTTCATCTTTTGGCTTCCCTGGCTTCCTTCAAGTCACAACTAAAATTCTACCTTCTATAGGAAACCCTTTCCCAATCCCTCTTCTAGAGTTTCTCTCTGTTGATTATTTCCAATTTATCCTGTGTTTGGTATTTGTACCTAGATACTTACATGTAATCTCCTAGACAGCAGGCACTGTTTTTACTTTTCTCTGGATCTCCAGTGGTTATCGGAGTACTGGGCACAGATTAGGTGCTTAGTGAATGTTTATTTAAGGACTGACTTACACTCATACTTGCCCACCCTGCTCATATTGAAATACATTCTGAATTAACTGTGTTAAGAGAAAAAGGAGGGGAATATATGTACTTTTCTGCCTGTGTAATTTTGTGTATATGTATCTGTGTGTCTTTATGTGAACTTCCTAGTCCCTGAGATCAACCTTTGCGCTAATAAATCAAGCAAGCAAAGTTAGTCTTTACAGACACTATGAACTTGAGGTTAGCTATAAAAGTGAGTCAAGACCCCAAAAGATCTTGACATACTGGGTCAGTGTGCTAAATATTGCAAGATGAAATTTAGTAGAGATAAA
The DNA here is from genome assembly GCA_028658325.1 of Potorous gilbertii. NCBI lineage: Eukaryota > Metazoa > Chordata > Mammalia > Diprotodontia > Potoroidae > Potorous > Potorous gilbertii. Next base: position 380,766,280 of record CM053770.1, on the reverse strand, counting down.
ATAATACATTACATTTATGTAGAGTTTATTGGTTTGTAAATCACTTCATATACATTAATTAATTAGATCCTCACAAAAGCCCTGTTAGGTAAGTATAAATGTGACACCTCCATTTTACAGATGAGGAAAGTGAGGTTGAAAGAGGTCAACTTTCACTGGGACTACCCAACTGCTAAGTATCTGAAGCAAGAGTCAAAGGTCTTCTGACTCCAAATGACTACATAAATATAAGAGATTATATGACTAGTCAATAGTTCAAGTGAAAAAGAGATAGGGTTTTAGTGGATTGTAACTTCTTGAAGAATCTGAAGTATAAATATAGAAGCAAAACCAAAACAGTACATAAATGGGCTCTTTCAGTGGCAATAAAAGAAGTGTAATGTAGAGGAGAGTTAAGTGATAGTAATTCTGTATTCTTCCCTGATCAAAACAAATCTGGAGTTCAAGTCTAGGTACTTCCCTTCCTCTTTCTCTTTTCTTGTCCCTTTCCCTTAACCCTCCTCTTCCTCTTCTTTTCCTTTTCATAATTTTCATTTATGATTTTTATTCATGCCTTTTTTAAAATAATACAGGCATTTTCTGATATTTTTAACAAAAGCATCAATCAGTGGAGTAGGTGGTGTTATAAGGCATTACTGTTTGGCTTAACTGCACTTTTTTGTTACAAGATATTTTATTGGAGGCATTTAAGCATAAACTATGTCATCATTTCTTAGGGCAGCTTTAAAGAGATTCCTGCATTGGTTGGAAAACTGATACAAATGGTTTATAAGGGCTATCTCAATTCCAATATTTGATGATACTAGCAAAAACTGCCCTTAAGAATTTGCCATCCGGTGGGTGAGCAAAAATACACCATAATAATTTATATAATATGTTGGATAGAGAGCTGGCCTCAGAGCCAGAAAGAACTGGGTTAAAATTGTGCCTCTGAATCCATGTTACCCTGGGCAAGTCACAATCCCTTAGTGCTCTAGGCAACATGGTGAAACTAAAAGTTGCAATTAAGATTCCAACTTGACCTGGCAGAGAAAATGTCTTTATCTAAGAAATGCCTACACTAAAGGTTCAAAGTCTACTCTTCAATAATGTTTTAAAGCATGTACATAAGAGACTGATAACAATCCAAAGCAGGTTATGACGATATCCAAAGTAGTTAAATATGTGAGAGTTATATGTATTTAGAAGATGGAGAAATCACTGTGGTTTGGAACATTTAGAGAAGGTTCTTGGGAGAGATGGACTTTATAAAAAGTGTGAGATTTAAATAATCCTGAAAGATGTTTGACAATATTTTAAACTGGGACATAATATAAATGTAGCTCCCAGGTTTTTCTCATCCACTGCCACCCAGAAAGCCAATGCAAGTTTGAGGTGCTTCATAGGTTGAAATCTTCTCCTAACCATTGCTTGTGACTTCCAGTGATATGTTTACTTTTGTTTTGTCAAGCTATGGTTATGAGATCAAATAAGCATAGAAACTATGTTTGTATTTCAAGATTACAGAGATACAGTGCTGGTGTTTATTCTCTTTGTGCTCATGTTTGTGTTTTGTCCTTATTGAATTGGAAAAAAGTTTTGAGTTTCTGTAAGTTTGTGTTGCAGTTATCTTGGGATATGGGATTTTACCTAGAGGGATTTTTGCAGTGATAAAGGCTAGTTGAAAAAAGGCATTTCCTCCCTTGCCTATTATAACTACCTGAAATAACAATAAATCCACAGAAGGAGGAGAAATTATGTCCTGCAGAGAACAGGAGTAGTCGACTATGGCTTTATTTCCTCTTTTTGGCTCAGTAGAAAGTGTTTTCTACTGAAAATGTTGGAGAAAAGTTGTTAATTGTGATTTTGAGAGGATTGATAGCTAAACTTGGATGATGTAGACAAATCTTGTCTCCTCCCCTGCCCTCCCCATTTGTAGTATACCTGGAAAGGGGCCAGGTAATATAAACTACATCTTCCATTAACATAGATTTAAGTTCTAATACTACCCTCACAATTTTATGTTAACGTTTCTCTCATTCCTTGTTTATCCTTGTATTGTCAACCAGAGATTGATAACTCTACAGATAAGGACCATTCTTTTAAGAAAGAGCACAACCGTAGCGGTGGGGGCTAGATTAGGTCCTTTGTCCCAGAGAGAGAGGAAAGGCAACATACTAAGATAGGAAAATCTATAATGATGAATACATTAATACACCCCTGACACCAAAGAGCTTTTCTTCTGTTTAACTTTATTGTCTATTCATAATTTGTATATTAAAAGTGGTACATTGATTACAGTTGGAGATCCTTTCATTTTCCTGAGAACAAGAAAATAAGATAGAGTTAGTATTACCTCCCCTGGATTAGTCACAATCATCCTGTATTTTGGGAAGGTTGAGTTTTCTGGGTTGTGATTAGTTCATGACTTCATTTTTTTATACTATTGTCACTTCCAAGTCTCTTCCCACTAACCTAACAAATCTCTTGTAACAAGGAAGTGCCCTTAAGCCAAACACACGAGCCCATTGGCCACATCCAAAGATGTGTCCCTCGTTCTCTGCCCTTCATTCCCCATTGCTCTTCTGAGGGGAGGAAGGCAAACTTTCAATGTGGTTTTCCTTTGAAAAATTATAGAAAATCTGGAAATTTTTCTTCTGGTTCTGCTTACTTTGCTCTGTATTGGTTTAGACATCATTTGGTGGACTCTTTTCTGAATTCCAAATTTTTCTAACTTCCTCCTATGTACTGTTTCTTATGAGAAATGTCTCTTATTCTGATTGGGGTTGTGTTCATTCTTCGTTGTCGAAGACCATGCCATCAGAGAAAGCTGCGCAAGGTCACCAGCCGCACTTCTCCAGAGCCGTCTGGATCCAGTGACCAGATATTATCAGGATGATGATATAAGTACATCAAATCCCCATTTTTATGCCATCTGGGGTTTTAAAAACAGCTATCATTTATTTAGTACTTTAAGGTTTGCAGAGTATTTATATATGCTCTTTCATTTGAGCCTCACAAAACTCGGCAAGGCAGATACTATTATCTTTATTTTACAGATAAGGAAACTGAGAATGAAAAGTTAAGACACTTGCTCACATCCGCACAGCTAGCATATGAGGCAAAAGTGTTTCTTGAGTCCAAGTCTAGCACTCCATCCACTATGCCACCTACCTGCCCCTACCATTTGGTTAGTACTGGTATAATTGTCACAGATATAATATGATGCCCTTACTTCCTTCATCCATGATTTTAAAATAAGTTAGTCAAAACCAACCAATAGAACACTCCTGGTGGCTCTATACCCTTGGGTCCTGAACTAGAGTGGTTTCTAGAGATGGGCAACATGTACCTGGAGGTGGGAGGAGGAACCCTCTACATTCTGGATATTTTCTTCTTTTAAGTCCTGTGAATCCTTTTCAGTCCTTTAGTCCATAGATAGTACTCTATGCTGGTTCTCTGCTAGATAGTCATCTATTCCTTCTCACTCTTTGCTGGTTCCTCAACCATAATATCCTGGCCTGCTCATCTTTTTATTCAACTGTCTTAGTTGCTGATCTCATCAGTTTCTAAGGATTAAAAAATTATCTCAGAGAAGATTATTCACAGAGTCATATATCCAGACCTAGTATTTTTGCTGAGTTATATGCTCACATGTCTTCCACTGCCTCTTGGACATAGTTATCTAGATAAATCACAAGAATTTCAATCTCAACATGTCCAAAATGGAACTGATTCTTTTTACCCACAAGCCTTCCCTCTTTGTTGTTGAGGTTATCTCCTCTCCCAGTCACCCAGGCTCACAACCTTGGTGTTGTATTCAATTTCTCACTCTCATTTGACCCAAATAACCAGTCCATTGGCAAGTATTGTCATTTCTATTTCCATAGACTCCATTGTAAATTCCCTTATTTCTACTTATATAACTGCAACTGAATTCAGGCCCTCATTGCCTCTTGCCAGTATTACTGAAATAGCTAATTTCTAATTGGCCTCCCTTCCTCAAATCTCTACCAATTCCAATCCACCTCCAAAACAACTGCTATGGTGATTTTTCTAAAGTACAGGTCTGATCAGAGGTGTCAAACATGCAGTCTTCAGGCTACATGTGCCCTGCAATATTTCCCAGGTCCCTGAACCACATTAAAATGTGATTGATAAATATTTAATAAAAAAATAAAAATACAGCAGAACACAGATGATGTTTATATATGTTTTTCTAAGTCAATATGTAACTTGTGCAGATACTTATGTATCATTAAATGGCCCAATTTCTATTTGAGTTTGACACTACTGGGTCTGACCATGTCATCCTATTGCTCAGTGATGATCCAGTGGTTCTCTCTTAATGTTCAGGATCAAATATAAAGTCTTGTGCTTGGCATTTAAAGTACTTCACATACTTGCTCCTTTTTATATTATCTTACTCTCCTCCATCTATCTATCTACCCATCTCCCTATCTATCTATCTATCTATGCTGCAAGTTACTTTTACAAGTTGTCTTTCTCGATAGAATGTTCCTTTTCCCCATCTTGTTTTGTCTGTAATGTTCAGAACAGAGCCTGGAATGCAGTAAATGTATAATAATTGCTGGTTGATTGACTGACTGATATCAGCCACATTTGACAGTGTGTGCAATATTCCACACCCATAGACTCTCTGTTTCTCCAAAGAGCTGTGTATTTCCTCATTTTTCTCCATTTCTAAGATGTCATGATAGTTACCTAACTTACAGAATAATGTTATTTTCATTTTTTGTTTATATTATTGCAATCAGAGTGTATATTATGGTGTATTTCTTACAGTTAGTTCAGATAAGTTCCCCTAGTCTCTCTGAGTTCCTCGTTTGTCATTTCTTATGGCACAATAATATTTGAACATTTGCTACATTCTTATAGTACAAATTACTTAGTAGACCCGTGGATCAAAAACAAACCAAAAAAAAATATCGTTGTGGAATCTATACTTTAACAAATAGAAAAGAATAACTTGTTTTTCAATGTCTCATAGTTGTAACCTGTGTAATTTTAGTTTCAACTTAGAAGATCACAAAATCTTAGAAATGGAAGGAATCTTTAGATTATCTAGTCCAAACTGTACCAGAGTAGAAATCCCCTCCATGTCTGACAAGTGGGCATCCATCCTCCATATGGAGATCTCCGGTGAAGGGGACTTACTACTTCTCTATGGCAGCCTATTTCACTTTGACCCATCAGATTTTCTCTTTTCTATGATAGCCCTCTAAATATTCAAAGATATTTTTTACCTTGTCTCCTAAATACTATCCAAGCTAAATGTGAATTCTCTCTGTTTATCCATTGAAGAAGGAATTCTGTCTCACTATATGGGTTTGCCTTGTTCAGGACATACACTACCTTATTTGTCCTACCTCAAATATTGTGTCCACAACTGAATACAATCTTTTAGAAGGTGTCTGCCCAGGGCAAGATACAATCAGATTATGACCTTTCTCTTGTAAAAAAGTATGAGATTAGTGTAGCTTTTTTTTTTCTTTTTGACAACTATGTCACTCCCTGGTAAAGTCCTTTTTTATCACTTCAGTGTCTGTAAGGTGTTTAAAACAGGTTGTTCTCTTTGTTTGGCATTCATTTTTATAATCCTGTTTACACTATCACTTTGTTTAGTAAACCTTCTTTAGTCTCTTGCATATTTCAAGAGTCAATGTTAGCTTAGTTCCTATCTGAATTCTAATAGATTTCCAGTTACTGAGATTTGATTACATGGGTATTTAAAACTCTTTTTATCTTGACTGACTGAATGCACTGTGGTCAAAAACTTCCTCATGAAAAAGAAACTATTTTAAAAGCCATTTTGGCTTAAAAAAGGTCATTACTTTTCACATAAGAGTGAAAAATACGTGAGGCTAGGGGCATTCCATATTTCTGCATTTTTGCTCAAACTCTCTAAACTTTCCTTATTTATTTCAGTTCAAACTAGGACATAAGCTTTATGATAGTTGTTCTTAATTCTCTTTCTTTCACGTCATCACACACAACACACAACATACATAGCAACAAAGCCTCTTCATTGTAAATGTTTTTATGTTTTATTTGTTTCTTATGTTTAAGAGGGGAAAAGGAGATTGATTGCAAGGGTCATAAAATTAATGATGCATTTAATGAAAACATACATTTTATAGATAAAGTAAATTTTTTAAATGACTTGAAGCTACTACTCAAGTTAATGAGATGAAATGACCTTCAAAATGTTAGTTCTTTGACCTTAAGTTGTCATTTTAGTGGTTTTAGTTTCTTAAATATTTATTTTATTTTTGAGACCTCTATGATACTTGTTCTTTCTTTCTATCATATGCTTGACTTTTCTGTAATGTCTTGGGTGAGCTGCATGGAATTTTGAGTTCTATCAAACAATAGCATTTCAGAGGGTGAAATCTGAATGACTTCATGCTGTGTATCAAGTATTGATTGGCTGTTTCCTTTTAATTAGGCCTATGGGGAGGGATTGAATCTCTGACTCCACTAGAGTAAGAAACTTTTATTAATGAAATCTCTATTCTACCAATTCAGCTTGACACCTTTTATGCTGTATTTTTTTGGGGGGGGTGGGGTATAAAGGAGTGACTGAGAATATAAAGGGTTCAGTGACTCGCTCAGGGTCGGTCACACAGTAAGTCTGTGTCAGAGGTAGGATTCGAACTCAGGTATTCCTTGCTCCAACATCAACTCTTTATTCACAGCATTTAGGATCTGGCATCAGTGATTTAGTTATGAACTGACAAACTTTTTTTCATTGATTGATCTAGATTATGTCACTAAAAACAGAATTAGAAGATGCTCATTGGAAAGTCTTCAATACTTAGGCACATTAATGACTATGTCTGTGCACAAACTAGTCTTTGTTGACTTGATCAACAACTTTCACATTACAGTAGGTATATCAATGCAACAAATAATAAGTATCTAATGCTTGTCAGACATTGCGTTAGGGCTGGGGATACAAACACAAAAGCAAAATTCTTCCTATCGTCAAGGAGCATGCTACATTCTACCACAAGGATACAACACTTTGCAGGAGTCAGGAAATACAAAGTATATGCACAGCAATAGGAAGTAGTTTCAGGGGGAGAGAGTACTCCCAATTGGCAAGGGGAGTGAGAAGTTTGAATAATTCAAGCAAGATATAGCTACTACAACTCTGCTCTGGAAGAAGCTAGGGACTGCAGAAGGAAAAGGTAAAGAGAAGCAGGGGAGTATATCCCAGTCATGGGAGACTATTTATGAAAAGGTATACAGGTAGGAGATGGATTGTTGTATATGGGGAACTACTAATAGGCTAATTTGCCTGGAAGAGAGAGCATATAAATAAAAAGGTGAACTAAGATTGACGAATAATGTTGTTTTGTTTTTTTGGAGGCAATAGGGGTTAAATGACTTGCCCAGGGCCACACAGCTGGTAAATAGTTGAGACTAGATTTGAATTTAGGTTCTCCTGAGTCCATGGTCAGTACCACCTAGCTGCCCCTAACAAATATTGTTAAGAGCCTAATTGTGGAAAGTTTGTTGGTGTTCAAATTGGTCAAATGAAAAAGTCATAAGAGCTTTCTTGAACTGATGATGAAACTAAAAAACATATGAAGTTTTCTGTTATGTGAAAATTCCTTCATGACTCTATGTGTAATATATTGATTCAGAAAATTAATATAATTAGGCTGATTATTTATTTTTTTTACTTCTACCTCCCCTCCCCCATTCTGGGAGATAGAATCAGAGAGTGAAAAAAAACAGCATTGAGCTTGGGATTATAGGTCCCAAGTTTGAATCTTGGTTCATCCATTTACTATTTTTAAAGTGACATTCAGCAAGCCATTTAACCTTTAGGGACACAGGTTACTTATCTATAAAATGAGGGGGTTGGACAAGATCAGGAGTTCTTAAACTGCAGTCTCCACATCCTGAAATGACCATAGAGAGATTTCGGGGGATGGCAGTTCACAAACCTTTATGGAAAAAATACAACTTTATTTCAATGAACTATTTCCTTTATAATACTATATTTTATTTTATGCATTTAAAACATTATTCTGAGAAGGGGTCCATAGATTTCCTTAGATTGCCAAAAGGATACATGGCACAAAGAAGGTGAATTACCACTAAACTAGATGAATTCTAAGGTTTCTTCTAGTTCTAAATCTCTAATCCTGTTTTGACTGTTTTGCCTAGTTGAGAAGGAACAGAATATCCTGTCCTCTTTTCAGAACTCAAAATCTCTTGATCAACAGATCAGAACAAGTCCTGAGCCATAGTCTAAGACATTGACTTTTTAAGTTTTTGGAAGAAAACCTGCAATTCAATTTAATCAGGTATTTAATGCTACAGAAAGGTTAAATTATTTTGATTTTCAGCAACTTGCCAGGGCAGCATTATTAGCAGGAGAACCGATATTTCTTGGTCCCTAATGCTCACAAGGGTTTATAGATAGCCTGTGGCAAATTGGAATGACCTAATTTTTAAGATGCATTCAATTCAACTGTGTGCCTCTAGACCTAGCCTTAGTTACAGATGATAAATCACAAGAAAAGAAAGTGCATGAAAGAAGGAAGCCTGATGTACATACATCTCCAGAATGTAGGTACAGTGAGTACTATTCCCATTGAGGGGCAGCAGCTTTGGAGAAAAGTGCCTAGTTAGTGAGTGCTTTGTGTTATGGTTGACCACTTCACATGTATAGGTTATTACATTCAGAGAATCCCAGACTCACAAATTCAGAATTGGAAGGCATTATTCATCTTCGATTGACTTCATTTTAAAGGGTTCATATGAATTCATAATACGTTGTCAAGTAAAATCAGAATGGTATTTATATTTGGAGACAGACATGCAGTCTCAGCAATTACATTATAAAGAAATGTTTAAGTCAAGAATGGGGTGCCAGGTTAGTCTCTTATCCTATGAAAAGAATAGAGAAATTTCTCTGAAATGATGATTTCTTTTCCCTTTCCAAGCAGTGAAAGAAAAACATTCATTCAAAAATAGCCATTAAGGATTTCTTCAAGAACAAAATGGCCAAACTTCTGTCTAAAATAGTTTAGAGGATTCTTATTTGGATGGAGGGAAATGGACTAGAGCAGGACTTTTTAACCTGGGATCCATGAGTAGATTTCAAAGAGCCCATGAACTTGGATGGGGAAAGAATTATATTTTCATTTTCATTTTCACTTTCGCTAACCTTTCTTTCTTTGCAATCCTAAGTAATTTTTTCATGCATTAAAAACTCTATTGAGAAAAGTTCCATTGGTTTCACCAGACTGACAAAGGGGTCCGTGATACAAAAAGTTTAAAGGCACTTGAACTTGGAACTTCAACTTTGGACTTTTCAGGCCTGTATCAGGCTACTTGAGATCTCTTTAGATGCATTTCCTTCCATCCTTCTTTTTAGAAGAACATCTAATTGTATTGAAAAAAAGTAAAGATTTAGATGATTGTAGTAAAGATAACTCTAAAAAAAGAGATAACTCAAGTTTGTAACCCCTTAGGTTAAATGTCAACTAGTGAGTGCGACATTCCTACCATTTTCCATGGTCCTACTCTATGAAATGACTTTCTCTATAATATGAGCAATGGAATGAAGTAGCAATTTATTTTAAGTACAACTTCTCATTTCTTTTCCTGAAGCATCTTTACCCATTGTGATGGAAACAAATCCCTGATGCCTGAGGATAATGGAATGCAATATCCATTCTTATGAGAAAATGATGCTGCTTATCCACCATCATTTGGGAATGATCGCTCTACTTACAGAGATGGTTATTGCTTGTGAAATTAATAGGTATTCCTTTAGAGTTCTTGCTTCTATCCCAAGACTTATATGTTTTCCCAACTCCACTTTAGAGGCAGGAGGAATAATTTGTGTCATATGAAGACTTTAGGAATTTTACATTAGATTATCTCCTGATTTCATGGCACATATATTTTTCAAATTCAGGATGGAATTCAGAGATTGTTTTTTCCAACTCTCTTACTTTACAGATGAGGTAAATGAAGGCTAGGAGATTAAATGACTTGCCCAAGGTTACAGTTGAGATTTGAATGCAGGTTCCCTGACTGCAGAGTCAGTGCACTTTCACTTGTGCCATGCAACTGCATTATCAATGACACAACTACTTTCTCAAAGAAGACAGGTCAAAACCCATTTGTATTGTCCCATACTAGGCAACTTATCTACATATTCTCATGGCTCTACCAGAAGTCCAATTCATAATTCTGGGTGCTTTTCTTCAGTCATTACATGGATATCAGTGGAGCATATACATTTCTCATTCTCTTTCCAAGTGACTGACCATTTTCTTTTCCAGTCAAATATTGTGCTGATGACATATTTTATGTTGCCTCTCATGAACAATTCTTGGATGGTGGTGGGTTACAACATAACCATGCCCATTATGTGACCATCCCAATTGCCTTTTGGGCGACTCTCTATTTGTTTGGACATTGTCATATTCATAACCATATAATGTCACCAGAAAAATATTAGATGGGCCTCATTTGAAAGCCATTTCAGTGACCTTAAATTAGGTTAGAGGAAACAAAATTGACATTTCTCAACTCTCCAAGGCATGCAATCTCTAGAATATGAAAACTCAGCTTTTTCAAATGACAGTGTGATATAGTAGATAGAGTGTCCTTGGCATGAGAAAGAGAGGGATTTAAATTGTGCCCCTGACACGTACTGGCTCTCTAACTCTGGTCAAGCCACTTAACTTCTCTGTGCCCTGAAGAAGCTATTTAAGACTTAAAGAAGCTGCAAAGAAGGCATTGGTCTGCATTGGTAGAGGGATATTCTTCACCAGAAGCAACCTACGCTGCTGAAATCATAGGTCTAGACAAAAAAAAAGAAAGAAAGAAAAAGCTTTACAACTTCATTTTCTCTTCCTTCATGTTCTGAGTACTCTGCCTTGTACGTATTTCTTATGGTCTTATAGATCTGAGTTCAGCAGCTTGCATGCGAGGATTCTTAAATTGCGTGCAGGTGAGCAGAGGGCTCCTTATATCCAAGATCAGTAAATTTCACTGTACAAATACAATAATAAATCCATGACAGATTGGTAGTGTTGGTACACTTCAGAATGGGGCTTATTTTGTTCCCAAGCTACTTGTCAGAAGAACCTTCAACTTCCCATTCTCTAGAATATTTCATCTCTGGAAATCACTATGGTTCCAACATAATTTATTGCATCTTCCACAGAATTTAGAATGATCATTTCAAAGTTGTTTTTTTTCAGAGAACCTGTAGAGGAATTCTGGGAAAACACTTGGAAATAAAAACACTAGATAGTTTAGTCATTTTTTTTTCTCTTCACAATCACTAAAATATATTATTTTAAAGGACCATGCATACGTAAGTGTTTTTCTTTCAGAAATTTGAGGTTTGGAAGCTGGAGTTTGGAAGAAGTCTGTGGAACTTTTCAGGGACTTTTCAAATGAATTCCTGTTACCAATCTTTGAAAATACTACCCAATATTGTATTGTACTGTAGAGGCCTGGGAAGATGGGATGTGACAAGAGTGCAGTGAGAAATGGAGGAAACTGGTACCTAAGCAGCAGTTCCTGATCTAGAAAAGTAAGTTAATCATCTATCTTCCTACCTGTCAATCTCTTCCATGTACTTTCTTATATGGTACAGCTGGGAAATCCATGTCCTACATGTACCTAAAACTTTTTTTTTTACTATGAACTTAAACACATTCATTAAGTGGCATTATGTATTGGGCACTCTGCCAGGTATAGAGATCATAAATATGAAGAGTTAAATAATCTCTACCCTCAGGAAGCTTACATACATATAGTAAGCACTTAATAATTGACTTGAACTGAATTCAATTCATTCTACAATCTGGCATCAATTTATTATTTGAACCTTTTTCCATAATGTTCTCTTTCATGTACCTCATGTTCTAGTCATCCTAGACCACTTGATGTTCCTCAAGTTCAACACATTATCCCATATATCTGTATTTTTACATAGGCCATTCCTTTTATTATATCAGCATCCTGGGTACTAGTGACTTCTCATTCAGTCAAGAACAAACCTGAGCTTACAGTTATTCTTTCCAATAGGTATAGTGACCCTAAAAGTATTGATGGTGACACTGTTATTTATTTCCTAACCTATTTCCAATCCAAGTAAGAAAAGTTCTAGTAGCTCAAAGCCTCTTTCTCATAGTAATATGCAGGATACTCTTCATTACCAGTCTGTTTCTAAGCCCTGGTACCTAAGTAGCAGTACCTAGTCTTGAAAAATAAATTAATCATCTAGCTTTTCAAAGGTGTGGAGTTCCTCTTCCTACTTGTGGCTCACCTCAGTGCACTTACTTATATACTACAGCTGGGAAATCCATGTCTTATGTGTATCCATTTACTATGAAATTGAAAACAGCTTTATAAACACAAATCTTTCAATATACAAAGAATAACAGAAAAGAAGTTTGCATAAAAAATCATGAAATCCTCAGGTTTTTTAAAAAGGATATGCATTAAATGTATATAATAGTAAGGACATTGTTCTGCTTATCTCTGTCTCCTGAATTTCTTCTTTTTGTGTGTGTGTGTGGAGGCCCAGTTAGGCCCGGAGCCGCCGCCCTACCTGGAACTAGGAGACGTGGCAATACCGGGCTAAGGGAATGAGGTAATGCAGAGCTTAGGGGATGAGGTAATGCAAAGTTAAGGAAACGTGGCAATACAGAACCAAGGAAAGGTAGCTGGGGAGGCAGGGCAAGGCTCAGGGTATA
>CM053770.1:380734804-380753434 GCA_028658325.1 Potorous gilbertii | reverse complement strand
AACTCTCCATGTCCTGGTTTTATTCATCTCTAGATAATGCTGTCTTAGTGAAGATTTTTGTTCAGGCTATAAATCATGTACTTTACTTGCCTGGACGACTTTTGCTGGTAGGCTATAATGAATGTGCAGTCGATTTCCAGTTTCCAAAATTTCTTCTATCACCTAGTGAAGGCCAGACCTTGGTCCAACTTGATAATTGGGACCTTATTGTTGATGAAAAAGAATCACCAGTATTTCAGCAACAGTGGTCATATCTTCCTTTTCTGTACCACATTGAGCCTCTGGATACAAAAATCTACCATCACTAATAAGAACTGCTTTCATTCTGAGAGCAAGTTGGGTGCTAATATAATTCATTTGGAGCTTTTTCCAAGATCTGTCCTTTACTGCCTATTGAAAGGTACAAAATGAATTAGAGACTGTAGGGCTCTGTCAGACACATGTAGACAGTCTTTGGACACACTTTTCAAGTCATAGTATCATATTATCATAGATCTGTAACTGGAAAGGTTATCTAGTCTAACCCATTCATTTTCCAGATGAGGAAGTTGAGGTACCTCAAGTTATTGAATACCTTCAAGTTATAGTTTAGAAATAGAATCTTCCATTCAAAGAAGGAATTTCTTCAACATTGACTCTTGAAGAGAGGAGGCATGGTTTCTTGTGTTGTATAGAGTATTGGCGTGAGACAAAACGTCATTATGTGGAACTGAAAAAGACCTGAACTTTGTATTCTACTATGACTCTTAACTATTTGAATAATGTGGAGCCAGAGGAAAGGGTGTTAATAGCAGCCCCAAAGATTTTTTCTCTGCCAGAGTAATTTAAATCCTTAGTCAGAACCACATGTCTGTTGGGAATGGTCAGGAGATGGGACTGTAGGATCTTGTAAGAAGATGGACCCAATAGAGAGGAAGGAAAATTGCTCTTATTATGGATTATTTTGAGTCATTTAATAATATATCATCATTTCCTTATGGTCATATATTTTCATATCTTCTGCCTTCCCTAAGGGAACAAAATTAAGAGGGTTGTATACATACATGTTTGTTGCATTGAGAGCTGGTATGAAATCTAATGGATACTGAATTGTCCTCATTTGTGCAAACTTAGACATGAGCTTTGTTCTGAGATGTCCCAGACTAATATCTGGGTAAAGACAAAAAAAGGATCATCTTTTAGAGTAATCCTCTCCAAGTTAGTCAATCAATAGTCAGTCAGTAAATATTAAGTACCTACTAAGTACTAGATATAGTATGAGACTCTCCATCATGTGTGGCAGCTGAAGACATTGTCCCTCTAGTGTCAACTGCAATTAAGTTAGTCTATGAGTCATCTGTAGCCCATGCTAACCATCCCTACCATTATATATATATATATACCCACACACTCATATCTATCTATATCTATTTAAATAGTCATACTTTATGTTTATTATATTCTCTCAAGTTTTGTTCAAGCATACCCATTTATTTGTCATGTTAAATTCTCTCCTCCCACCCCATATCCTTACCTGTGCTTTTAGAATATAGTTTTAGGAGTAAACTACTTACACCTTAACCTGTCTTAAGGGAAGTCTGTGAGACTGCTCAATGGCCCCTGACAAAGACCTTGTCTATGCATAATATTTGAAAATCATATTTTTCAAATCTTTTCACCTGGCAATTTTCACAAAGCTTCAGACTGTCCCAACAAGCCTATTGATATTAATGGATAATTCTGACTCCACTAATAGGTATGGAGCACATTACTCCCTTGCTGACCCTTCTGGACCCAAGGAAATCTTAGGAGTCCACAGTTCATTTCTTTAATGAATACTATTGAATTCTGATAGTGAATGTTCAAATTACTCATGTGGAATAACTAATCCATGAATTTATTTAACAACTTAACACCCCATAGTAGGGATATCTATAATCATGCCACAGAAAATAACTACAGATCTAATATAGGTTGCCAATTCCATATCCCCAAATATAAACCTGGTTGGTCTTCTAGAATAATAAGTTTAGCCAAATTGTCACCCCAGAATAGGTGGGAACTTCTTTGCCAATCAGTGACAGTCCATTCAGTAAGTTACAGAAAATTAATTTCTTTCCCAAGTGATTAAAGAGAAAAAATAAAATTGTTTCAAAACAGAGTTCATATGTAACTAAATCTTTATAATTCTCCAAACCAAACAGATCATTTAAAAATTCACATTTGAAATGTATGGTTTCTTCTGTGTAGCCCTTACGAAACTTTATCAAAGTTTTTTTTCTCCCTCTGCTTTATGTCAGTAGTTATACTGACATCATATATCATAGACCCAGAAATTTAATTTTTTTTCAATTTCTCAAATTAAATCCCATTTAGTTGATAATAGTATAATAGCATACTGTTTACTAAAACCAACTGGATGTTTCATATACTGATGTACTACCTATTAAACCCTCCCAAATACATGTCTGTAGTCATTTACATAAGCACACCCACACACATACATACAAGCAACATTAAACCATGGAATATTTCAAAGTAATCATTTTTGTGAAATACGTTGCTAAATGCATCAGCAAATATGAACCTAACTACTCTTCTGACATGATGTATTCATCAACAATTTTAGAGCATGATGTGTGATAAGTTAGTCAGTCCACAAATATTTATTAAGGATCTATTGTATTCCAGGTTCTCTGCGAGGTAATGGTGATATAATAAAAATAAAAGCAAATCCAAAATAAAAAAAACAAAACATCCCTGCTTTCCAGGGGACTCACAGTCTAGTGAGGAAAATGCTTATGGAAAAGAAAGAGATATAGAGAATAAGTTTGAGATAGTGAAGAGAGAGAAGGCAAAAAAGGAGAGAATTGAGTGTAAACTATTCTTGTAGAAGGTGGGATTTTGGCTGGGACTTGAAGGAAGCCAGGAGAACCAGGAGATAGATGAAAAGAGGCAGATTTCCAGAAATAGTCAGTGAAAATGCCTGTAATAAAGAAATGTAGTGTATTGTTTGAACAACAACTAGGAGGCAAGTGTCATTGGATCTTAAGAGTAGATAAAGAGGAGCACTGTGTAAGAAAACTGGAAAGGTGGGAAATAGCAGCTTATGAACAGCTTTGAACACTAATAGGCTTTTATATTTGATCCTGAGGTTTACTGAATAGTGGGGAGATGGTGACATGGTCAGACCTGCATTTTAGGAAAAATAATTTGACAGCGTGGAGGATGTACTGCAGTGGGTAGACACTTGAAGCAGAAGGACCAGTTCAAAGGTTATGGCAGTAGTTCAGCCATGAGCTGGTGAAGGTCTGCCTCAAGGTGGTGGCAGTGCCAGTGAAAAAACAGATTATAAGAAAAAATGTTATGAAGGTAGAATCAACAATACTTGAGAAGAGATTGTGTATGGGAAGATGAGAGGAGTTGAGGATGGCTCCTAGGTTGCAATCCTGAGTGACTGAGAATAGTGGTGCTCTTGACAGTAATAGGAAACTCACCACCCTTGAAACCTGCAGATTTCTATTTTGAACACATTGGGTTTAAGATGTCCATGGCACATCTACTTCAAGATGTCCAATAAAACCCTGGAGACGTGAGACTAGAGATTGGGAGAGAGGTTAGGGCAGGATAAAAATATCTTGGAATCATCAGTATAGAAATGATAACTGAATTCATGAGAGTTGATGAGATCATCAAGCAAAATAGTATATAGAGAGAAGTGATGAATGGAACACTGAGGGATGTCTGAAGTAAGTGAAGTAAGTCATCCATTAAAGGAGACTGAGGAGTGGTTAAAAATGTAGGAAGAGAAACAGAAGAGAGGAATGTCTTCATCGTCCCATCCATCCTGAACAGCAGAATTTTCCTTTCTTTACTCTTCCTCTTGTCCCTGACAATTATAGTGTCCAAGGCGGATGGGTTTTTTCCCCAAACCATCACTCTTTGACTAGCCCCAGCAGTCAAAATCTTAATAGAAATGTTGATTTACTATGTGTCTAATGACTAACAGACCAAAAAATAGCTAATGATGAGAATATCATTATCACCTATGCCTTGTGGATATTCGGTCCACTGTTTTGTAACTTCTTGTAGTGGTTTCTGGGTGTGATTCTGAGCCACAAGTGCTCCCATGGCTACATCAACTTCCATGATGCTGACACAATGTTCATGAATTAAATATTAATAAATTACAAATTATGATTATTTACAAAATTAATGAATTACAAATGAAATGCAAATTAATGAATATAAATAAATTACAAATCTATAGAAAAAAGATAATTTCTATTAAGCTGTCAGCATCTATAGACCTGAAGCAATGGAAAAGATATGTTAGCATGACCTCTGTGTTTAATAGTTGGCAACCATACTTGAATTTTACTTGTGACAAATTTCCTTACACAATTAGCATTTTGCTTTAAAAATATTAATTCTGTAATTAAGGATGACTCAATGTCTATGAAGTATGTTTAGCTAGAGTTGTAAAAATTCCAGCAATGCCAGGGAAGTGGCATTTCCCTGTTCATCTCTCTTCCCAGGGTGTAAAAAGACCTGCCAGAGGCAATTTGAATAATTTCATCTAGTGGATCCTAGAAATATATGTGGAGCTGGGGGGATAACAGGTATGGGGAGGGAAACCCTTTTTCCAACTCCTAGGCCTGAAGAATATGCTAATGTAGGTAGGAAATATACCTCAGGACCTGGAAAAATGAAGATATGATTTTACCTTGTCAAAACATGGTTTGGGTGGTGGTGATTGGTTGAAGTTAAGAGTAGCATGTCATATTTCTGTCTGCTAGACAAATTCTTTTGAAGAGAAGGCATGCAAGAGGGTAAAGAGTGGAAACCATCTGGCTTGGTCCAACATTTGAGCTGTAATATTTCTGTGCTTCAGAGCTCTGAACAGCCTCCTTCACCCATATATCTTCCATTCCAGCAACAGATTCCAAAGTTGAGACTGGCAGAAACTAAAAGAAGAGATGATATGGTGTACTTACCTACCCTCTCGTCTGACAGAAGTAAGAATTCTCCTTTTCTTCTTGACATTCTTTTTCTTTTTTGTCTTCTCTTTGAATCACTTCTTTCACTCTCTCAAGGAACGTTCCATTCCCCATGTTCACTTCAGAATAGGATTGCATTCCTATAGTTCTTCCCTTTTTCCTCCAGAAAGGAGACCAACTTTCACAGTGAACATACATAGATTTAATGGTCAAGGGAAAAGTAAAAATAGAGAATGTCACTATTATTTGATTGGTATGAGGAGCTTCCAAATGTCAATTGAATACCATTTACCACTGCCAAACACACAAACACACACACACATACACACACCCCAATAATCATTGCCAATGAAGGTTATATATTCTCTGAAATTTATAATTTTAGTTTCCTAAAACACCATGGAGTTCAGTGACATGCCCAAGCTCCTATAGTCACTCTGTGTCTGAAGTGGAACTTGAACCCAGCTCTTCTGGGTTCTGTCATTCTGTTTCGGAGGCACCAACAAAAATACAAATATAAACCACTCTCTGTAAATGACAGCAAATCTTGCTCTCTCTACTTACTTGAAACTAGCTCTAGTTTTCTGGTACATCTCTTGGCTAATCAATGTGTGCTAATTACTGTAAAAATGACTCCTTTGTTATATACAGCGTGAAAACTGAAACATAGAGTGAGATTTACCTACCTTATTTTATCTTATTATTGCTTTCCAAAACCTACTTTACACTTTCCTGGCTTACATGTCTTTACTTGTATACAGCATTTTTTCAGTATTACAAGATGCTTAATTTCTTTTATTTTACGGTAAAGTTTCCCCAACCATCGCTCTATTTTGAGAGCATTGACAGCATGGCAGAATTTGAAAGTTAGAAAGGAATTCATTGACTAGAAGTCTAAACCATTCATGAAAAGAATCCATCTTATACCTGTGTATCAGTAGTGTCAAACTCATGTAGAAATAGGGCCACTAAACTATACATAAGAATCCCAGGGAAGCAACATATGGGCCTAGGAAACACTAATACTATTTGTTTTCTTATATTTTTATTGTTTGCTAAGTATTTTCCAATTACATTTTAATCTTGTTCTGACTTGCTTGGGAGTACTACAGGTTACATATATGACACCTCTGATGTAAATGACAAATGGTCATCTAGCTCAACTACTTTAGGACAGCTCTAATTTTTAGAAAGTTTTTACTAACTTCTTTCAATTTCTTAACATAACCCATGTTTTCAGATGTCCACTAATATATTAAAAGCCATAAGTTACTCTGTGGCCAAATTAGTATAAGAAATATGGATCAAAGGTCTTTTTATGAGCCAAGTCCTTGGGAAATTATTTCCTTGTTCTAGGGAACAGCTTATATTGGGTTATAGGATTAGTTAATAGTCTTATAAAATGTATTTTGTTTTTGTTGAGATCAGATTTCAGTCTTTTTTCCTTAGATATAAAAAAATTACTTCTCCTTCCCTCCACACCCCCACCCCAATTTTACATGAACTTTGGGTTAAATCTTGATATAGTTATTCTTCTTTAGTCTCTGTTAATGTAACAGAAAGCCAAATAAATTCAGTAGTGTTTGGGGATTCCTAATTATTACAAGTAAACTTAAATGCAAAAAAGAATTGTGATTAACAGAAATAAAACATGTGGACCCAAAGCAGAAAATGTCTTACTAATCTCTAGTGCTTAACTTTTTCTCAAATTCTTTCCCTTTCTCTAATTTTTGATATTCCATTTTTGTAGGCCTTCTGTGGTTGGTGTGCCTATGTGATAATTTAATTAATATTTATTATATCCAACATGGGTTGTAGTAAAGGCAATTCCTGGGCTAAGCCAAAGAGGAAGGCATTTTGGAAATTTGAATAATGTGTCTGGCTTAAGCCTTTTGGAAATTCTAATCTTGAATGATTTCTTTAGTGAATTTATGGAATATACAGTGAAAAGGATCAAACACTAAGTATGGGTAGAAAGTGTAATCTCATCCCTAAACTCTAGGAGGAGCAAGAGAGAGAAATAGGTCAGGGAGAAAATAAGAGGAGAAAGAAGTATTTATGCATATATCAGTGTGTATATATATGTGTGTGTGTGTATGTAATTTATTAGGATGCAATTTATAACAATGGGCTATTGCTGCTATCCATGTCTTAGCACTGAGAGCAGTCTTCACTGAATTGTATAAAATTCATTTCCAGTAACTTCTTCTTTATTATTGAACAGCTTTCCTCTGTGCTTAAATCTTTCAGAAGTATGAAAGTTACTGTAAAAGGCTTGTATTATCCAAAGTATTCGTGTCAAGACTCTAGAGCTGGCCTATGGCCATAAATATCACTTGCTTCAGCTGCTGAAACGTTTCATGTATGTATTTAGCTTCAACTCTGACAATGTCCCATTCTTTTAAAGTGTTGTATCATGCTAGACACAGAGTAAAGGACTTAATCAATTCTTATTGATTGGCTAACTCTCCAGGGTTCTCATGCTAACTCATTGAAAGAACGGTAGGAGTTCTTTGAAGGGAAAAACAAAGAGGAAAAATAATCTTAATAGGCAGAGTGGAATGCTAACTTGGGTCAGTATTTGGAGGATACAAGAATGTAACACAAAGGAGGGAGGGAAAAGAATAACTACAGCTTTCCCTATGGAGAAAGAAGCTGGACTATGTGAGGATGAAGCAGCTTCCAGTGCTCTGAAGAATGATAATTAGTTTTCACAGATGTTGACTGAAAGAAAGCATCAAGTCAAGTACATCAGAAAGAAAAGATAGATCATGTTGTTAATAATTTTCTGTTAAGCAGCATTGAACTATATATTGGCTTCATGTGAAGAGGCAGAGGTTATAATTGTTTAGAGGATGTGGATTCAGAATATCAGTTTCCTGAGATACCTCAAATCCAAGGACTTCTACACGCCTGTGGTGACTTATGTGGAAACAGAATAAACTTGGAAAGCACTTCTAGGGACTGAGTGATGTGAAGCTGAAGATTTTAGGAACAAAAAAATGGCATTTTTATAACTCTTGCAGACTTAAGGCCTCTCTTTAAAAGATTAGTAAACCACATTTCTTCTCTAATATGGTCATGAGGCTAGTCTGTATACATGTTGCCTTCTACCTGCTTCCTATTCCCCACATAATTATTTGTTCTTTGAGAGAAGAGATTACATTTTTGTCTCTGTGTTTCCATATCCCAGTGTTGAGGTTTAGGGGGCTCAGGACCCCAAAATAACAACACGCTGGGTCCTGCTCGAATGAATTTGACTCAAGTCTTCTTTCAGTCAAAGTAAAACAAAGTTTGTTAAAGATTCACCACATTGGGTTGACTCCTAAGGAGCTTAATTTTGTAATGCTTGTATTAACAGGGGGATCAGATAGTGTTAGCTAGAGGTGAGAAGGAATTTGTATACAGAAAGACTGTGGGAAAGATCTAGAGGTGGTCTAATAGTCTGGGAGGAGCGTCTAAGGAGGATCTTGATGGGACTGGGGTAACTAGTGATGTAATCCAGTGTAGGAAACAGCTGGAGGCAATTGGGAGGTATTAGACAATGGAGAGCTTGGGTGGGAATCAGGTGGGGCCATCCAGAGGTAACAGGCAATGTTACCACTGGTAACATTGAGGGCCAGGCTAGTTTAAGTGTAACAGATGTGAGTTTGAAAGGGCAGATAAAGTGGGAAGATTCAAGGGGAGTTCAAGGAGGTTCCCAGATTCTGAACCCCATCAAAAGCACCATTCGTGTAATGCAGTTAAGGCGCATAAGGGAGGATTATTAAACTGATCAATCATGAGGTTTCCACGCCCATTGATTTCAGAATGGCTAAAGAGATTTGGTATGGAAACATGATAGGGTATTAGTGCATTGTAAAAAATGTGGAAAATAATTTTGAGAAACATGGAAAGACATTTCTTTTTTCACTGCAAACTCCTCAAAGGAAGGGACTGTTTTGATTTTGTCCTTTGTATCTGTATCAGCTAGCCCTGTGCTTGGCACTTATTGAATTATAACTGTTAATAAATTTTATTAAAAACATTCTTAATTTTGAATTTAATTATGAATAAACTAAATTCAGACAATGAATGCTCATTTACTCATATGAACTGATGCTATCTGTTTTTTGAATATTTTTTGATATATTTCCTGAACAAGGAAAATTGTAGACACAAAGTTTTCATAAAATGTTGATATATTCTATCATGACAGTCTCATGTGTAGGACGAGAACATATGGACCAAATGGTAATTCAGTTAGGTGGATTTAAAACTGCTTAAATGATTGGACCTCCAAAGAGGAGACCAAATAGAAAGGTTTCCCAAACTCATAATCTACTATATTTATCTTGCCATCTGAAGTGTGGTGTGCTGCTATGGCAATATTGTTTCTGTTACTCCTACATATCCTCACCTCAAAATTCATCATACCTCTTTGCTCCCTTCAATTTGTTGACCTGAGTGAGGCTTGGTATGTTTTGTTGTTCCACTTGTTTTCTTTCTATTTCCTGTTGTCTTTCCCAGTGTTGAGAAGCAGTTGCTCCTATTAGAAGTAAGACATTCTAGATCAGCCCCTGCATTAATCATAGGAGAGGCAAATAAATGAGATCAAGAGGAAAGAAAAGCCTTTGCTACTTTCTGGCTTCTGCAGGGGGTTATTTTGTTGATTTTTTTCCCCCTAAGATCTTCTCAAAGAAACTTAGTGTTAATTTCAGGAACTCTGGTTCCAGGCTTGGTCCACTGAGAATCAAGATGAAGGCTTTGGGACAGGCACTCATGAAAATGCAAGGTTAGAGGCAATGCTTTGCCTGAGATGGATTTCAACTGTGCACATTCTAGCCTTTCTTCTCTATGGTGTTCAGGTCTGCAGTTATTTCTTGAATGTAGTCATATTATTGCGTGATTCTACTAGAATAATCCAGTCTCATTCTCAGCAGTGGTTGTCATTTGAGTGGGTACCCAAAATTTGGGAGGTAAGGCAGAGAATTTACCTCTTTCAGGGGTTGTTTCAGTCCTATTTTACAGAACTTTCCCTCACTGTACAGTAACGTATAGTGAAAGACTTGAGTTGATTTAGCAGAAAATTTGACTTTTGGATTCTTCTAGTTAAAGCCAGTTGTAAAGGTTAGACTTGTATCACTTCCCTGCTTGTAGACTGTGCTGGCCCCAAGTAGGCCAATATTAGTGCAATGGTAAAGAGAATTTTATTATGTTAACAACTTTTTCCTCTCAAAGTGAGTTTACACAAATAAGATTTTTTTCAAGACCAAGGACATAGGACAAAGAAAGTGACACCACCATCTTTTGTTAAACTGGTTTCATGCTTAAGGATATTTTGGGGCTGAGGTATGTGATGTGCTTGTGAGTCAAGTCTCAGCTCTCCAGCCTTTGGTCACTGGGTTTAGGAATGGAGGAGTTAAATTGGGGTAGTTGTGATCCTATCAGCATTTAAGTTCCAAGTTTTCTTTTTAGTGAGCTTTTCCAAGAGTGTTACTAAGATCCTGGTTTTGTAGTTTATCTAATTAGAAGCTCCTTCTCCAAAAAGTTTCTTTTGCTGCTCTTGGTATTAGGAATTTTTCCCCCTCTGTTTTAAATGTTTCATTTGACTGCTCAGCTTCCTCTATATATCTTCAAGTCTTGTGGATTAATGGAGCATTCTGATAAGCATGCTATATTGGATTTCCTCTTTAGTCTGGTCCATTGTCATTGTGTGGATATAAGATAGAATGTCATCTTGCACCATTATTCAGAGCAGTCTTTGGATTTGATCTAGGGAGAGGACATGAAAAATAAAAAGTTTCCCAAAGGATAGTCAAGTGTCATCTATTTCTAGTTTCCCCATGCAGACTATTTACAACCTTGACAATCCCTCATGCAAGGGTCTGCACTCAAAATATGTCAAAATCACTTCATCTTAAGCTTTAGAAGTTAAGTGCCTCACTTAAACCCCTTGGTCATTCATTGTCATTCTCATTTAAAGTCTATTTTGCACCTGGGGAAAAAAAGGGGATGTTGAGAGGACTGAAATTTGTCCTATTTGTTGAAAGAATGGCACAGCTAGGTAGCAAAATGAATAGAGCACCAGTCCTATAATCAGGAGAATCTGAATTCAAATGTGACCTCAGATGTTTGTTGGCTGTGTGACCATGGACAAGTCATCTGACCCTGATTGCCTCCAGAAAAAAAGAACTAGGTAGGTTTATCTTAGAGTATAGAAGACAATGAGTGAAACCTGAAATTTTTCTTTAAGTATTTAAAGGGCTATGATGTGGAAGTGGGATTAGATATGTTCTGCTTGGCCCCAGAGGGCAGAATTTGGGGTCAATGAGTGGAAAATGGAAAATACGGAATGACAGATTTAGGCTTGATGTCAGAAGAAACATAAACAATTGGAGCTGTCCCAAAATATAATGGACTGCCTCAGGAGTAGGTTCCTCTTCACTAAAGATTTTCAAGTGAAGAGTTGGTGACCATCTGTTAAGTATTTTGTAGAGGGTATTTTTGTCCAGATACATATTAGGCTAGAGAACCTCTGAAGTACATTCCAGCTCTGTGAAGGGTTCTGTGATAAGTCCACCTCCCAACACATTAGCTAAAATAATAACTTTGCTTGAGCTTAGAAAACCTTCATTTTTGCTTTTAATGAACTGAACTAGAATTGGAGTTGGAGAACTTGGGTTTGAGTTCCATTCTGGCCACTCTGTGGCTCAAAGAATTGACTATATATCAATCATCTGTTCAAGTGAGTTAAATCAAATAAGATATTTGTTAATAAAAAAAAAAACATTTAGTACAACATCTGGCACAGAGTAGGTACCGTATAAATTTGTTTTTCCCCCTTTCCCTTATCTTCACTGTTGAACTTTGGTCACATCCCTTGATTGATTTGTTTTCTCAGTTTCAAAATGCACATTGTTATCTTTGTACTAGCTGATTCATAGAGCTGGTATAAGACCCCAAAGAGATAATGTAAATTAAATGCTCTACAGACAAATTATTATTTTCTAGAGTTAGGAAGTTATTCAGTATCAGTCAACATCTGTTATATTTAGAGATTGTGCCCTCCTCTTTTCCCTTTAGACTGAGTTCCTTGAGACCAAGATCTCTGTCTTTTGCTTTTGTTTTATCCCTGTTGTATAGCACTGTGCATCACACATAGTAGACACTAAATACTTGTTGGCTGAATGACTAAAGAACACAACCTTATAAATCATGATGTAAAACTGAAGAATGATTCTGGGGTGAGATTACAATTGGTTATGTGACTATCGTGACATTTAAATCACTTTGGGTCATTAAGAGAGTAGCTATTTGCAAACATTGATCTGTTTTTATCACTTAATTGGGTTCAACATAGAAACAGTTATGTTTTACAAATAGATGAATTTGAGGGATTGGCTGTCTTTACAGGACAATTTTATCCATTGTTTCCAGATAATATTATAATACAAACAGTTCTACTTTGTCATGCATTCCAAGAGTGTCTGGCTCCTAGGACTCTGTAATAGGTCCTAAGAGACAGCCCAAGACACTAAAGTAATCGATACGTGAATAATTGTGATAGGGATAGTATTAGAGGGTATATGTAGACCATCTTTTCTATCTATTTGCATTACATTTGGCACGTTTATGGACAGTATCAGTAGAGAGGCCAAAGGCAATGTGTCTGGGCCCTGACCTGCTTTTAGATCTTGGCTGAGATGTCTTCTTTAAGTGACCCTTTGGAACACAATAACATTTCTAATGACAATTTATGCTTCATAAATACAGGAAAGAGGGGAATAGCTTTAGGAAAAGAAAATTGTTAGTAAAACAGCCTATGTCA
Source organism: Potorous gilbertii (assembly GCA_028658325.1). Taxonomy (NCBI): domain Eukaryota; kingdom Metazoa; phylum Chordata; class Mammalia; order Diprotodontia; family Potoroidae; genus Potorous; species Potorous gilbertii. Next base: position 380,740,645 of record CM053770.1, on the reverse strand, counting down.
CTCTCAAGAGAGCCTTAAGTTGGAAGGCTAAGAAGGTTCCTTTTTCAGTCTTCCTAACTCGAGTTGCTGCTTGTCCCCTGATCTGCAGTCTGGGTATAGAAACTGGATTATCTTTCACTTCACCAATTCTGGATAGTTGTATTTTAGAACTTTGTTTCTTGGATTCTGGGGGCAGCTGGGCTAGAGCAGCCCAGCTCATCATAGGTGGAGATGCTTCTACACTGAGGTTCTTTTCCTTTCTTGTCTCAACATCTTTCTTTCTCCACAAAGGTATTTCTTTTTCTTTTTTTTGGTTCATTTTTATTTCTAACATATAATTTATTTATTTTTCAGTTTTCAACATTCATTTTCACAGGAATTTGAATTCAAAATTTTCTCCCTTTCTCTCCCCACACCCCACCCCAGGACAGCATGCACCCCATCTACCCCTTTTCCCAGTTTGTCCTTCCTTCTATCAACTCCCTCTTCCATCCCCCTCCCTTCAATTTTCCTGTAGGGCAAAATAGATTTCTATACCCCATTGCCTTTACATCTTATCTCTCAGTTGCGTGCAAAAACAATTTTTAACATTTATTTTTAAAGCTTTACATATTTTCTCCCTTCCTCCCTCCCTCCCCACCCACCCACCCTCATGGAGAAAGTAAACAATTCAATATAGGTTATACATATGTAGCCATGCAAAACACTTCCATAACAGTTATGTTGTAAGAGACTAACCACATTTTACCTCTGTTCTGTCCTGCCCTCCATTTACTCCATTCTCTCCCTTGGCCTGTCTCCCACAATAGTGTGTGCTTCTGATTATTTTTTTCCCCAAGTTGTTGTCCCTTCTGTTAACTTCCCTCTCCTATCTCCTCACCTCTTGCCTTCTTGTAGGATAAAATAGATTTCAATATCCAATTGAGTGTATGTTATTCCCTCCTTATGCCAAATCCCATGAGAATAGGGCTCATTTATTCCCTGTCCTCTCCCCACTCTTTCCCTCCATTGTAAAAGCTCTTTCTTGCCTTTTTTTATGTGAGATGATTTGCTACATTCTACTTCTCCCTTTCTCTTTCTCCTAGTACATTCCACTTAATAGTAAATTTTATTTTTTAAGTATTCTCCCTTCATAGCCATCTCTGTGCCCTCTGTCTATGCATATATATATATATATATATATATATATATATATATATATATATAATTGATACACATACATACATATACAGATATATACCTACACATAAATAATATACATATCTACATATATATTTATATTTAATATACATATTTCCTCTAATACTAACAAAGGTCTCATGAATTACAAATATCATCTTTCCATATAGGAGTATAAACAGTTGTACTAGCAAGTACCCCAACATTCACAGGGGTGAATTTCACAGGTTCTTTGATCTGCTTCTCTAAAAGGAAAGGCAACTTTTGAGGGGTTAACAATCACTTTAATCAAGCACATGCATCATTCAGTTAACTCAGGGGAAAAAATCAGCACCCTGAACTTCAGAAAAAACACAGAGAAATCAAAAGTCAGCAGACAAGCTTCCAAAATGTCTGATCATTAACATACATACATCTTTACTAGAGAGGGAACATCTGAATTTTCAAAGCTGAGGGGCTCCTTAGTGGCTTCCCAGAATCCTTGTCTGGCCAAACACTTCCAGTAAGTAAGCCCTTCAAATAAAACCCACACCTCAGAGTCTTTATACACTTTTTAGAGCCAGAGGGCATCACCTCCCTTGAGAACCAGTATCTCATTAACAAAAGGCATGAACCTTCCTACAAATCTTCCCAGGCCCAACAATGGGTGGGAAAGATTCTCCTTAATTACATTATTCAGAGGCACCTTTAGTTAAACATATGCAGCAAAAGATCCTACTTTGCTTGCCCTTAAACAGTTCAACTTTAATGAGCTCCTTATGACTTCTCTTTCCTGTCTACCTTTCCATGTTTCTCTTGATTCTTGTATTTGAAAGTCAAATTTTCTATCAACTTTGGTCTTTTCAACAAGAATGCTTGGAAGTCCTCTATTTCACTGAAATTCCATTTTTCCCCCTGAAGTATTATACTCATTGTTGCTGGGTAGTTTATTCTTGGTTTTAATCCTAGCTCCTTTGACTTCTGAAATATCATATTCCAAGCCCTACAGTCCCTTAGTGTAGAAACTGCTAAATCCTGTGCTATCTTAATCATATTTCCACAATACTTGAATTGTTTTTTCTGACTGCTTGTAATATTTTCTCCTTGACCTAGGAGCTCTGGAATTTGGCTACAATATTCCTAGGAGTTTTCCTTTTGAGGTCTCTTTCAGGAGATGATCAAGGAATTCTTTCCATTTTTATTTTACCATCTGGTTCTAGAATATCAGGGCAATTTTCCTTGACAATTTCTTGGAAGATGATGTCTAGGCTCTTATTATTGATAATCGGTTTTCAGGTAGACCAACAATTTTTAAACTGTCTCTCCTGGATCTATTTTTCCGGATTAGTTCTTTTTCCAATGAGATATTTCACATTGTCTTCTGGTTTTTTTTTTGATTCTTTTGGTTTTGTTTGATAATTTCTTGATTTCTCATAAAGTCATTAGCTTCTATTTGCTCCATTCCAATTTTTAAATAACTTATTTTCTTCAGTGAGCTTTTGGGCCTCCTTTTCCATTTGACCAATTCTGCTTTTTAAGGCATTCTTCTCACTGTTTTTTTGGACCTCTTTTGCCATTTGGACTACTCTATTTTTAAAGGTGTTACTTTCTTCAGCATTTTTTGGGTCTCCTTTAGTAAGGCGTTTACTCATTTTTCATGATTTTCTGCCATTGATCTCATTTCTCTTCCCAATTTTCATCCACCTCTCTTACTTCATTTTCAAAATCCTTTTTGAACTCTTTCATGACCTGAGACTATTTCATATTTTTTTTGAGGCTTTAGGTGTAGGATCCTTGACCTTGCTGTCTTCCTCCATTTCTATGCTTTGGTCTTCCTTTGGTTGTATGCTTTGATCTTCCTCAACTGAAAGGATGGAAAAAAATACCTTTTCATCCAGAAAGTAACCTTCTATAGTTTTATTCCACCCCCTCACCATTTTGAGCATTTTCTCAGCCAATTACTTGACTTTTGAATACTTTTTAAATTGGAGGGTATACCTACCCAAAGCTTCAGGTGTAAGTTCCCAGTTCCTCCAGAGTGTCATAATCAAAGGAGATGTTGTTTGTTCCTCTCCTGGTCTGCAATCTAGTCGGTGATCAACCAGAAGCACTCTTTTCTGCCTTTAAACCAGGAGTAGGATTCCCTCTCTATATCTTCCACCTCCTCTACCACACCAGCACTCTTCCTCACCCCAAGACCACCACTCAGGATCAGCCACTGGATTTTCCCCACCGTTTGTAGGCAGAGAGCTCCAGAAGCAGCCATTGCTGTAACAGTGGCTGGGGCTGTGGCCAGACCATGATGGCCTCTCACCTAGGTGAGAGAGCTTTCTCACCAACCTTTGAAACTGTCTTTGGCATTTGTGGGTTGAACAATCTAGAAACTGCAGCAGCTTCCCATGATTTAGTGCCTTGAAGCCTGCTCCAGTGTCTGTGCCAGTGTAGCCCATGCTGGTTTGCTCTGTGCTTTGAACCTGGTGCAGTAGACCCTTCCTGTCAGCCTTCCACGTTATCCTGGGCTGGAAATCTGTTTCATTCTGTCATTTTGTGGATTCCCCTGCTCTAGAATTTGTTAAGTCATTTTATACAGGCATTTTAAGGGATTTTGGGGGAGAGTTCAAGCAGGTCCCTGCTTCTGCTCTGCTCTCTTGGCTCCACCTCCCCCCAGAGATAGTTCTAAAGACATTTGATGAGATCCATGATGTTCTGTGAATTCCTCCCATTTATTCTTGGTTCTTTAAAAAATCACAACATTGGTAAATAAAAACATGAAACAGAAAGCCTCCTTCACCCAAACTGAGCATATGAAGCCTCTCCTTTTAAATTTCAATGTAAATAGTCAGAGTTTATTGTTAGTAAATATTTTCTATGTAACCTCTTTTGTTTCTTCCTTGAGTTACATTTGGTCAACAGCATCATTAACCTTGCCTAACTCTCGGCACTGGCGCTTAATACCTTTCTACCACACACTGCATTAGAATAACCAGATAGTGACTTGATTTAATCACTAAGGTTATTAAAATGACAAAAGTGATCATTTTATACTTTGGTATTTCTTTCTTTTTTTTTTTTTTTGCCATGTGGTTAACTAAAAAACTTAATGATGCCTTCCTGGCTAGGTATGTGTTGTGTTAGAAATGAATTCCGAACATATTTTTATTCAGTTTTTTATTACTACTTTTTTTCCCATTAAAATAGCCAATAGAATACATAATGATCAATGCACACTCTTTTTTTTGATGTTCACAGCTATCATGTATGACAGATTTTTCATATGTAAATGATAAGGTTGGACTAAACAACCATTATGGTCCTGTCTATCCAGGTGTGTGCTGGTAAATTTTTAACAGCTTACTTTTTTTTGGGGGGGGGAGGCATGCTAGACATATTTTAAAGTTTATTCTGTAATATTAATATTTTCTCCATCACTTTTTCAGTCTAGACAATCAACAATGCACAAAAGTCCTGATTTGTTCCATTTGCTGATTTCCAAGATTTAAATGTCCATCCTGAAAATTGTTTCTAGGAACCGGTTTGAGTTGGCTCCAGTACACCCAGGCTCCATTCTCTAAATCTAAGATCCTCTGATCCCAGATCAACACAATGATATAGCATGACCTCAAAGAAAAAGGTCATAGAATTTTTAGTTAAAAGAAACTTTAGTCATCATATAGTCTGACCACCTTCAGTTTTCCGATGCACAAGCTGAGGCACAGAGAAATTTAAACAATTTGAACTCTGGTGAATTGATTGCAAATTTAAAACATTTTGCTCCTAGTTCTTTTTTAAAAATTTTAAAAATTTGAATAGTACTTTTTTCTCCCAATTATGCATTAAGAAAAGTTTTTAGTATTCACTTTTACAAGATTTTGAATTCCTAATTTTCTCTCTACCTCCCCTCTCCTCTTCTGGAAATGGTAGGCAGTTTGATAAAGTTTATATGGGGGGGGCGGAGCCAAGATGGCGGAGTAGAAAGACTCACATATGCTAACTCCAAACCCACGGCCCATAATTATCTATAAAAAGAACTCCCAACAAATTCTGGAAGAGTGGAGCCATGCAGCAATGGGGCAAAGGAGAGTTCCGTTCCAGAGAGCCCTGAAAAACGATCCCAAAGGTCCATCATGCACCGGAAGGGAGCGGAGCCCAACCCTGCCCTGCCCTGGCCATGTGGCATGGAGAGGAGTGAGCAGATCCGAGCAGGCTTCAGGGATGGAATCTCCAGCAGCCGTGAAGGTCCCTTCACCCACAGATACACAGGTCAGTGAGAGAGACATCTGGACAGACTGAGAGGGGAGCGGGGTGTCTCCATGACTCAGGCCCCCTCAGGAGGCAGCGGCAGAGGCAGTGACAGTGGGTGGCCAGAGGCTCCTGGAGCAGGCAAGAGCTCAGCAGGAGCTCCATTACGGAAGGTCTCTGCATAAACCCCCTGAGGGAACTGAGCCTGGGAGGCAGCCCTACCCCCACCTGAGCACCAGAACTTAAGCTCCCATTGAATAGCAGCCAGGCCTACCACCAAAAGCCCTGAAGCTGGGGAGCAGCACTTGAATCTCAGATCACAAGCACTAGCTGGGCAGATCTAGGCAGGAGTGGAGAGGAATCTCAGAAGTCAAGTAACTGGCTGGGAAAATGCCTAGAAAAGGGAAAAAAATAAGACCATAGAAGGTTACTTTCTTGGGGACCAGATGATTCTGCCCTTCCTCT